>CM064493.1:25737093-25771193 GCA_032716605.1 Paralithodes platypus
AAAAAAATTCGTGTCAAAAGTTGATTTTTTTTTTCTCTTGATCTTAAGAGTCTCCTCCTCCCCGCAGATCCCTCCCCCGCCGGTGGGAACTTCTTAAGAGTTCTCGTCCACCTCGCTCCCCCGCAGTGTCCCGGGTTTACCAGGGACAGGTATGTTGGATTCTGGCTAACCATTTGACGATTTTAAACTTGTTTTAGAAAGGATCTATGGTGGATCAGAGGGTTAGATTTCTGATCATATTGTAGATCCGCTTTGTCCCTAATAAAATTTAATGTAGCCATAGTTCTCCATCAACACACTCAAGAGGCTGGTGTGGGGCGGATTCGGAATGGTCTGCAAGTGCTGGCTTCAGCTTCGGGTGACTTTGTTGAGTCTTTGCAGATCACTGTGTAGCGCTATTACAGTTACCAAACATCGGCCACTGTGATGACATGATGGGGCTGTGTTTGTTGGCAAGTCTTTATTGTACTGTGAGACTGAAAACCATGCTCACTGTGGATGAAACGGTCTTTAAACTTGTATGGAAGTTATGTATATTAATAATCCCACTCTGTTCTTCAGATTGGTGGAGTAAAAGAGCGGGCGGCTATCTCATTCTGTGGAACGTCCTTTTTTGTTTTGTCCTTAACCCTCCAGCCCCGGGGGCTATATATAGCTTGCGACCTGTGGCTGCCGGGTAACCAGGTGTGTTTGACGATCTTTGGGCCATGTTAACTCACTTCTGTCACGTCAATGAATATGGCATGTAAATGTTGTGAATAAAAAAAAAGCAATCACTGTTCCACAAAACCCTTCCTCTGTCCGAATGGCGTTGAGTAGAGGGTACTCTAGCCCCTCTGGTTGCATAATGGTGAGCGCGGGCAGACGAGTGCTTTTCGGCGGCAAATTCTTCCCGCGTTCGGACGCGTCGCCCCGGCCATGGCTACGACGCACCTAGCCAGCTCGTCACGCGCGCCAAAGTAAGTTAATATCTCCCTTAGACCGATTTTAGTGTGTTGATATTGATAATGTGATGTTTTATTTGATATTTTTCTAGTTATTTTGAGGCCCATTCATATAAAATATGTTTATTTTAGGGTATCGCGGTCACTGATATTGTCTAATTTTCACTCTATACCGTACATTTTATTAGTAATTGAGGTAGGTTATTGTTTGTATTAGGCACTGAATATATTTTCGTTATCCACAAAGGTGTTTAAATTATACTTTGGCCATCAACTATTTAGGTCTTGTGTCACGTTCAACTTTGACAATATGGCTTTAGAGAGGTTGTCACTGTTCACTTATGAATGCTCATTTTTCACTCGATAAACCGTTACATTTTATTAGTAATTGAGGTAGGTTATTGTTGTATTAAGGCACTGCTTTATTCGTTTATCAACAGGTGTTTATTGATACTTTGGGGCCATCAAAATATTAGGTGCCTTGTGTCACTCTTCACTTAGTTATATGAATTTGTAAAACGTTTTATATACAATTTATTGTGTCCCTTTTTTTTTCACTGATTATAATATTTCTATAGGTTCTAATCATATGAATGCTGTCACTTGGTATCATACATATGTGTCACTTTCCACATATTATTATGGTGTACATTGTAAATTTGTATAATGTTTTTCATAATACATGACTTGACTTTTGTATAACAATAAATTGGTTTACTTCCACTTTTGGGCCTATATAAAATATACTGTACATATTGTCATTATCTCTTGGCACTTTCACTATGATTATTAGAACTCCAGCCTTGGAGTGGTAATCAAAGAAGCACTCTAAAGCACAGAGTGCCACCTTGCACTCCACACACTCCAACTGGTTGACTTTTTATTACCTGGCCTCGGCCTCACCCGGCTGTTGTAGCAGACATGGCACCGCGTCTGCTGTGTTTCTTCCTGCTTCATTCTGAGGCAGGGACACCAAGGACCTGTGCCTAATCAAGTATTGAGCACAAACTGCCAAGCGGTCAATAACGGCGGGCCCAGGATGTGCCCACTGCCCCTCTGTGGCGTAGCATACTTCAACTTCTCCAGGAGCTCCGTCAACACCTGCTTTTGGAACCTCCGCAGGCTTATTGAAACCTTCATGGGTGTTTTACCAATTCCGAAGCTTGTATATCTTGTAGGCAATTCAGAACTGACATGTCCACCATATGCAGAAAGAAACTTTTTGGTACCATCTGCCTACGAGGTACGCAGGCAGTCAATGAAGCCTATCTGCATGTCGGACTTGTCCCACCAGCCGTCAATGTTGATGTTGTAGTGTCCCCAGGACAGCATCGGGCCTTGGTAAACCCTGGCCTGGGTGCGGCGATCCACCTTGCCAGTCTCCATCATTTCCCCCCTTGTGGATGGTGGTCAGGAGGTTGGCCTTCCGCTGGTCGTGCCAGTGGATAGCCAGAATGGGCCTCGACTTCTCTTGAACACATCACCTTTTTTGGTCTTTGGAGGGAAAGGTGGCATGCCCTCCTTTTCCCTCGTACTGTGCCTACAGTCCCCGTCTTGCGCTCATGCAGGTACTGTGAGAGAGTGGGGGACGTGTAATAATTGTCCGTGTAGAGGACGTGATTCTTGTGAAAGTAGCGGTCCATCATGGCTTGCACCACTGCTCTGCCAAAGCCAATGAGGGGGTCCACAAGCAAGTCCCCTTCCTTCCCGCTGTAGACCAGGAAGTCCAGGACATAGCCAGTTTGGCAGTCGCACAGCACAAAGAATTTTATGCCAAAGCGATGTCTTTTTGAGGGGATGTACTGCCGGAAGCTGAGTTTTCCCCGGAACAGCACAAGAGACTCGTCAATGACGACCTTGCGGAAGGGCTTGAAGTAGGAGGTGAAGCGTTCTCGCATCATCTCATACAACGTCCTAATCTTCCACAGCTTGTCACCGAGGTGGACGTCGGTTGGTGACAAGATGGAGCGCTGCGAGGATATCAAGGTACCGGTCGCGAGACATTATTTCCCGAAGGCAGGGGTGGATATGAGATCATTGGTGATCCAATAGTCAAGCAACCTATGCTTCTTGACATGAGGCATTTAGCATGGTGAGTGCCAGGAAACACCATGAACTCTTTATGAGTCACTGGGGTCCACTGCCTCATGTGGCCCTTGGTCACCTTGCCCAAAAAGTGGGCCTGGAATTGGGGCTGCTTATTTGTCTCTTTGACAACATAGCCTACCACCTCCTCATCAAAGAAGGCCTCAAATAGTTTGTGTGGTGGAGCATTGGGGCCTGCAGGAAAATTGGGGGTAATGCCTGAACCCTCCAGTACCTCATCAAAAGCTGGCACATCAGGGTTGTATCCATCCTCATCAACTACGTCTTGCCACTGAAAAACGTAGAATGGGTCTTGTCTACGCTGACGAGGAGCTCCAGCTGGTGGCCCAGCACGCCCACGGCCAACTCGGGAGGCGCGCGCCCTAGGGCGGCGAGGGCGTCGGCCAGGGCGCGGGCAGCACGACGGGCAGCACGACGCCGGGCCAAGCGGATGGGTCGAGGGTCGTCGATGTCCATATAGTCCATCGTCAGAGTGGTCATCTTGCCCTGACGGTGGACCTATGTAATCATGGCCAGAGTCTTCAGAGAGGTGCCCTTCATCATCAGTGGCCCCCACATAATCTGGCGGGGAACCAGGGATGCGTGGGCGGCGTGCGGGTGGGCGAGGTGGGGAAGGAGTGGCAGGTGAGGCTGTGTCCCCCCGAGGTCCTTGGCTCCTTGCCTGCGACGAGTGACAGAAAGCAATGTTTCACTGTCACTAGGCCCAGGTATTGGTGATGCTGAGCTCAAAGACTTCTTCAGGAAGACATGTTGAAGGCGGGAGAGGTGGGGAAAGTTGCGGGGACGTATGGCTGGGGCCGGCCGGGGTGGACGCCGCGGGAGCCTCGAACAAAACTCTCTTACTTTTCTTAATTTTTTTGGTAATATTTCCTACCTTTCCCCTTTTCGGCAGCAGTATGTCTCCTGTGGGGGGGCCAGGGAGGCAAATAGGCCAAAAGTGGGGGGTCCTCAACCCTGGGAAATGGTGGGGGTGGTGGGGAAGAATGCGGGGCATCCGGGTCATCTTGGGTGGCGTGGGTAGATAAGGGAGACAATGGCGGACGAGAAGGGTCACCACGCTGACCCTCACTCACAGCCTCATCCTCACCAAGTATTTTTGCTTGTTCCCTAGCTGCCGCGGCCGCCTTCTCAAGTATTTTCTGCTTATACAAATGTAGCTTGAAAGGCGATTTACCTGGGGAAGGGCTTGGAGTCGTGTCACTTATGCGAAATTTGGTGAGTGACCTTGAACTCTCCCACTCACTCACTCTCTCAAGTTCACTGTCTTTAGGTAAACCCGCTTCCTCAACAACTGGTACATCACCTTCATCACTCTCACTGTCATGTTCTCTCGCAAATCCCAGGAATTGCTCTTCTTTGTCACTCTCATGGCCATAATCACTCGACTTATAATTACTGGAGTCGTCACTGAGTTCATCATCAACATTATGCTTGGCATCAGTTTCGCTCATAAAGTCTCAATACCTCCGGGAGATAACACATTTAGGCGATGGCGTCGGGGTAAGGCGCGACGAACTAGCAAGGGCATCGTAGGAAGCACGGTATCGGACACAGCGGAATCACTATTTGGCGTACTGTCCATGATGGCGTCGGGGTAGATACTGTTGCTGTGGCGTCGTTTACGCCTGGTGGCGCCACCTACCGTCCCATGATACCAAAAATGTACGCGCGGCATTCGAAAGCAATGGGCGTTCAAGAGCCCTTCCGGGTTGCGCGGGCCGAGGTTATTATGGGAGTTCAAGAGCCCTTCCGGGTTGGAGGGGTTAAGGGAGCCCACTTCGCTTTTTTTCTCTTTCTCTCCTTTTCTCTCTTTCCCTGGCTTGTATCCATTCGGCCCCATTCAGCCAACTGTTGTAAGACGTTTATCCCCATCCAGGTGTTAATTTCTTCCTGGCGAGTGATAATGAGCCAGCATTGTATGGAGAAATTCGGCTTTGCTGGAGACATTTTTCTATTGGAAAATTTACAAATTTAGCTTGCTCTCAAAACGAAAATATATATATGCTGGCTCGCTGCTGCTCGCCAAGAAAACATTGACACCTGGATGGGGGTAAAGGTCTTAAAACAGTAGGCTGAATGGGGCCAAATGGATACAATGCAAAGAGAGAGGTGGAGAAAGAGAAAAAGCGAGGTGGGCTCCCTTAAATATCGAAGAGGTGTGTGTAATGTCAACGTGGCTGTTTAATGTATATATGGATGGTGTGCTGAGGGAGGTGAAAATGAGAACTGTGGTAGAGGATTGGGTTTAGTAGGAAAGAATGGTAGAGATTAGGAGTTGAACCAGTTGCTGTTCGCTGATGACACAGCGTTGGTGGCGAATTCTGAGGAGAAACTGCAGCGAGTGGTCAAAGAGTTTGGTGTGGTTTGTGGAAGGAGGAAACTGAAGGTGAACGTCAATAAAAGTAAGAACGGTGTGTAATAGGGGTGATCGTAGGGTGAATCTAGATGTGCAGTTGGATGGGGAAATACTGGAACAAGTGGAGTGTTTTAAATATCTTGGAGGAATGCTAAGCAGGATGCGGTTTGGAAATGGAGGTAAACAGAGAGTATGTAAAGGAAAGTTTTCGGAGCAATGGGAAGTACAGTATGTGGAAGGTGAGAAATCTCGGAATGAAAGCTAAATATGTAATGTATCAAGGGATAATTGTATCAACCGTGTTGTATGGGCTGTGCTGAGACATGGCTCTGAAGGAAAGGAGATAAGAAAGCTGGATGTAACGGACATGAGCTGCTTGAGGAGTATGTGTGGAGTGGACTCGTAGAGACAGATTAAGGAATGGAGAGATACGTAGGAGAGTGGGACAGCGGAACCAATGTCGGCCAGAGTGTACAGAAGCTGTGCTGGTATGGACATGTTGAGCGAATGAAGATGAAAGGCTTACAAAGAGAACATATGAGTCAGATACAAAGGGAGGTAGAGGGGTAGGAAGACCTCCTTTGAGATGGAGATATTGTGTAGTACAAGCATTGGAAGATAAAGAAATAACTATAGATCGGACAAAAGCAGTGGTAATCAATACAAATTAATGGAGAATGCTTGTGAATAGATAAGTGACAATGCAGTCGTTTGGGAGGGGGGGTCGGGCGCAAGTTGGACTAGATAATAGCCCGTCTGGCGCCTGGCCCAGGGAGCCGGTATATATGAAGGGTCATGCCTGTATGCGAGGTGGGCGGGCTTGGTTGGTAAGGCTTCGCTGCGTGTCTGCCTGCTGAGACCGAACCTCTGAGGGAGGTCTGGGACCTGGGAATCTTTTGCTGGGGACCCAAATGGGGCTGGATCTCTGGGTCTTCTCCTGGGCGCCCTAGATGTGTGTGAATTTGAATTTTGTTTGTGTGTTTTTGTGTTATATTATTTATATGTATTTTTTCTAGTTATATTTAGACGATTGTGTACAGTTTTAAAAAGGATCTATGGTAGTAAAAAGGATTAATTCAGATAGTTTTGTAGCCTTTTGGTTTGGTAGACGTCCTTCCTAAGGTGAATAAACTCGTCTTAATAGTTGCCAGAATATAATAAATAGGATGTCACCGGTACTGAATGGGTTAAGGGACAGTGGATATTTTTTGGGGTCTATATATATTTATATACAGTATTCATGTAATATTTAGTTTCCTCGCTAGACCTTCATCAAGCTTTATAAAACACTCCCTAGACTCCCCTTCAAGATAAATATGTATATTTTTTCGATAGAAAAAATATCCCGGCCGAAAGCCTGGTTCTCTTAAAATTACGGGCTCGCTTTCGCTCTCCAGGAAAATTGTATATTGATATAGAAATGGGACAAAAGCTTTTGCAATTGACAAACTAATGGGGCAAACGTCTTAAAATGTGAAAACTAATGGAGCTAAACAAGAGGTAGAAGGAGGATCAGAAAAATGACCCATCTCCCCTAATTATATTTTTGTAAATCTTCAATGCATTATTTGCACATAATGATTTGAACAAGTTCTTTTGTCTATACTGTATATTGTGCGGTCCTGCTTTTGTCTATACTGTATATTGTGCGGTTCCTGCTTTTGTCTATACTGTATATTGTGCGGTTCCTGCTTTTTCTATACTGTATATTGTGCGGTTCTGCTTTGTGCGGTTCCTGCTTTGGTTTGTTTGATTTGCAAGTTTTACATTATGATATATAATTGTTTTTGTTTGTTTTTTGGTTCCTGTTTGTTTTGATTATTTTGCAAGTTTTTCATTTTGATACATCATTGTTTTTGTTTGTTTTATTTCAGGTGTGTTTGTGCACTTCCCGAATCTTGTGCGCGACCTCTGTACGACAAGTTTGTGGAGAAGTTTGATGCTGTGGCCAAGTTAGTACACATGGAGTTTATTTATGTTTTGATATCAGGGCTACCAAATCAGAACACCAAATACCGCTAGATCCGTTCTCAAAAGTTGTTAGAATCTATCTGTCTTCTGATCTATCTATCCCCCAGCCAAAGGCGGCTTTCTAGGGCCTTTCCTAGGTGATGCTGACAGGATTGGGTTCTAGGCATGTGGTGATGGGCTGATCTATCAGAGTGAGAGTTGAGTGATCTCTGCCATACCCATAGCGTACTCTGACTGTTCCTTTAATTATATATTTCTATGTCTCTTCCGTGGATCTAGTGGATCTCCCTACTGCCAATCTAGAGGTTGACAGACTGTGAGCCAAATTGTCACATTTTTTCTTTGCCCCTCAACTTACCGTTCATATTGTTGAGGGGCACAGGGCCCTGGGTGGGGCTTCGGTGTCCCGGGCATTTCCACGCCCTCCTCAGCTCCTCACCTGGGAGCGGCTTCGGTCACCTGGGCTTTCTTAGTGGTAAAGCAGGGAGGGTTCTGTGGGGGCGCTCGGTTATGGCCTTAGCCTTGCTCGGGACCTTGGGGCTGTTCGGTCAGACAGCCTGGGGAACAACAACAAATAATTATTATATGAATGTAAACAAAAATGCAAGAATAAGGCCACAATCTCCAGAATATCGCTAAAATTCATATCGCTAGGTGCAAACTGTGCCGCTAGATCAAAGTAAATACCTCTAGATCTAGCAGAAAAGTAGCTAATTGACCACTTGCGAGTTTCTGTCTATAAGGAATTTGGAGCTGTAGAACATCGATAGTAATAATAATGTAGGTTCTGATGGCAAAGTGTATGTTGAATTGGGTTTTATGTATTTGTGAATATACTAGAACGGTTAGCTAATCATTCTGCTAAATATCGATGTGTACAGCTCCAACTTCCTTATAGAACGAAACTCGCAAGTCGTCAATTGGCAACACAGTTTTTATATGGAATAATGGGTTTACCTCCTTATCGGGGTTGGTCTCTTTGGAATCGCTCTATTACGCCCCATTACTTTAGCGCAAATTAAGATGTTTGCTCCTTTAGTTTTTCGATTACAAGTAGTTTCTCCCCATTCATATTTTGATTTTCGCGAGCCGGTAAAATAGGAGTAACCGATCTTTCACCAAAACATTTTTCTACATACATACATACATACATTATACTCTGGCACATACCCCATTTTATTACTATTTGTGTTTTAATTATTATTATTATTTATTGTTATTATGATTATTATTATTGGGGGTGGCCAACTCGATTTAAGCCTGGCGAGCGATAGCAAACCAGATTAACTTGCTCATGTAGTAATGTACACCCTATGTGATGGATTGTGTTCTTTTATTTATAAATTATTATTTTGCTTAAACCCCTACACCACGGAAGGGCTCTTGAACGCCCATAAAAAGCATATACAGTACCGGAAGGGCTCTTGAACGCCCAGTGGTTGAAAGCCTGACGCCTTCCGGTGCGAGGCGTCGGTCCGACGCATGTAAACAACAGCCGGCTGGACCGACGCCCCGCATCTCCGGCCACAAGAAGGAGAGCGTCGCTTGTTTGTGTGTGCCTGTATGTTGTTGTTAAGTATCGAAAAGTAGTGTAAAGTGGCTGTTTTTGCCATAAAGTTATCTCCAATGAAATCATCATCACAACTCAACCAGTTGACTTAGAGAGCTCTACTTAACGCCATTCTACAGGTAAATAACACAGCTACGCTTGGGGATGCGCGGGAATGCAGGAAGAAGTAAGAATAACAAATATACGGTAGCCTAGCCTAGACGTTTTTCGGCCAAAACACCCGGGTTTCGGGGAATATTTATGTAATGCGTAGCCGGGCTGGAGGGTTAAAGGTGGGGGCTCATGGGTTGAGGTAAACATGGGAAAATAATCGCCAACCTGCATATAATTACAGTATCTTGTAAAATGCAATGTCACTGAAATAATTATTAACATGGTATAAAGGATTTTGCGGATCGTCTATACCGGGCCTGTGACGTCATAGTGACGTCACACCAGTATCCTTAGCCTAGACTGGATGGTGGACTTACACTCTTGTGACATCACAGGCCCGGTATAGACGATCCACAAAATCCTTTATACCATTGTTAATAATTATTTCTGTGCCATTGCATTTTGCAAGATAATTATGTACGTACAGCCTGGCGATTATCATTCCATGTTTATCTCAACCCATGAGCCCCTACCTTTAAGCGTTGTTTCTACATAGCGATTTTGATTAGTTGTTTTGTCTTTTTACTGTATTCGTATAAGTTTTGGTTTGTTTATTTTGCAAGTTTTACATTATAATATAGGAGTAACCGACCTTTCACCAAAACATTTTTCTACCAAGAAATAAACAAATTATGTTGGAGTAATGTAATAAATGGCTTGATAGGATGCACAGGTAACTCACAGGTGTTGGGAGTTAAATGAATTAATTAAGATTATTAAGGGGAGATGGGCCGTTTTTCTGGTCCCCCTTCTTCCTCGTGTTTAGCCCCATTAGTTTTCAGATTTTATGACGTTCGGCTCATTAGTTTGTCGATTTTAAGACCTTTCGCCCCCATTTCTTTGTCAATATTTAGACCTTTCGTGCTATTTAGGTGTCGATGGTCTTCCTGGCGAACGATAGTGAGCCTGTAATTTTGGAAGAACGGGCTTTCGACCGGGACAAGTGTATACCGAAAAATGTACAAATTAGTCTAGAAGGGGGATCTAATGGATGTTTTTTTAAAGCTTGATAGAGGTCTAGGGAGGAAACTAATAAAATAATAAAAAGATATATTAATTATCAAATAAATATGCCTATCCCCCCTTAACCCTTCCTACCCGGGCAGTCTTAGCTAAGGACGGTCGCCCGTACCCGGGCGAAATGGCTGAAAAACGTCTAGGCCTAGGCTACCGTATTTATGTTTATTTTCACTGCTAGAACTTTCCCACTCATCTATAATCATAGTGCGGTTTTCAATCTGTATTTTGGCGTTGAGTAGAGCTCTGTAAGTCAACTGGTTGTGATGACGATTTCAGTGGAGCAAATATTGCAGAGATGTTGCCAATATGGGGGCTTTTCAGACACTAATTTTGTCTTACGTCAGAACAATAACATTGAAGAGTCTTCTCCTTCTTGTTTTCGGAGGTGCGGTGACGCAACGCTTGGGTTTGTTGACATACGTCGTACGCACGGCGTTCAGACCAAGCTTAATTAGGCTATTAAGCTGCCGTCTTAGGTAAGGCAGCCCAGGTAGCGGCCCTTCTGCCGAGCTGTCCTTACCTAAGGCAGCCCGGGTAGGAAGGGTTAACCCCTTTAAGATATATAAATTATCAAATAAATAAGCTTATCCTCCCTTAACCCCTTCACCACCATGATGCCTCTTTACCTTTGATACTGGCTAAAATGTGGTTATTTTATGCAGTTTAAAAAGGACCTATGTTAGTAGGAGGGTTTATCGAGATCATATTTACCCATTTGATTATTATATGCAGTTTAACCCTCCAGCCCCGGCTATGTATTATATATATATTCCTCGAAACCCGGGTGTTTTGGCCGAAAAACGTCTAGGCTAGGCTACCGTATATGTGTTAATCTGACTGCTTCCCGCATTCCCGCGCATCCCCAAGCGTAGCTGTGTTATTTACCTGTAGAATGGCATTAAGTAGAGCTCTCTAAGTCAACTGGTTGAGTTGTGATGATGATTTCATTGGAGATAACTTTATGGCCAAAACAGCCACTTTACACTATTTCTCGATACTTAAAAACAACATACAGGCACACACGAACAAGCGACGCTCTCCTTCTTGTGGCCGGAGATGCGGGGCGTCGGTCCAGCCGGCTGTTGTTTACATGCGTCGGACCGACACCTCGCACACGAAGCTCACAGGCTTTCAACCACTGGGCGTTCAAGAGGCCTTCCGGGCAGCTGTTATATGCTTTTTTATGGGCGTTCAAGAGCCCTTCCGTGGTGAGAGGGTTAAGAAGGACCTCTAACTTCCACTCTGTGGAGCCCGACCTCTCCTCTGCCAACCCTGATCTTCTCTTTCTCACCGAAACACAGATGTCTGGGACTACTGACAGCAAACCCTTCTCTGTATCCTCCTACTATGTCTATCCTCAGTTTCAAGCCAAAGGTGGATGTTGCGTCTATGTACGCAACAATCTCGCTTTCCTCTCGTGTTCCCAACTTAGATTCTTCTAAATTCTCAACTCTCTGGCTAAAGCTTTCTTGTAACTCTCAAACTTAATATTTCTGCACTGTTTATCTCTCCCTTAATTCTACTGACTATCCAAAATTCTTTGACTATCTAACTTCTAAAGTGGAACACATTCTATCCATCTCTCCTTTCCCAGAAATCTCCATCTTGGCAGATTTCAACGTTCACCACCGCCAATGGCTCTCCTCTGTTTCCACTGACCAACCTGGTGAACAAGCCTACATCTTTCGTTCGCCAGGAAAAAAATCAACACCTAAATAGCTCGAAAAGTATTAATATTGGCAAGGAAATGGGGCGGAAGGTCTTAAAATCGACAAACTTCCCAAATTGACTAATTCCTTGAACGTGACGATAGTGCGTTGTTATGTGTGCAATTAGTTTGCTTGGGAAACAGATTAACTTGCTTATGTAGTAATGTACACCCTATGTGGTGGATTGTGTTCTTTTATTTCATAAATTTTATTTTAGTAAGCGTTGTTTCCACATAGCGATGTTGATGTGTTGTTTTGACTTTATATTGTCTTTGTCCCAGTTTTGGTTTGCTTTGTTTGCAAGTTTTACATTTTAACTAATGGGGCAAACATCTTAAAATTTGAAAACTAATGGGGCTAAACATGAGGGAGAAGGGGATCCAGAAAAATGACCCATCTCTCCTTAATATACAACCACTAAACTATATATTCCACTCGCTCAGGTATGTTTGTCAGAGAGTTGGGCACCGTAACCACTCGACCATAAGCGGATAAAAGTGAAGCAACCTTAGTAGTCTTATTTGAAGAGCTAAGTTATAGTTTCGTGGAGGACTATGCCTTCATACACGTGGCGATTTTATTAGACTTCAACCATGACTATAAACTGGTTCTTCATGGGTGAGGGCTGGCCCTATCCAGATTGAGGTTTGGCATCCTCTACCGTACCTTAGCTATTTCTGTCTCTTTTCCTGTTCTACTTTTCCTTCTATGTGCTGGCGAGATCGCCTGATTGGGTGCACTGTATGGGGGGCTGCGGACAGTGGGGGCATTGGCCTGGGGGTGCAAGCCCATTGGCTGATGATCCCCCCTCCCCCGCTGCCCTCTCAGAGACAGATCTTATCTCACCCTGGCCCCTTCGGGGGCCCGATCATCTGGATGGCTTCGGTCTACCTGACTCGGGACTGCTCGGCCAGACAGTCTGGAGAACAAGAACAACAACAACAACAACTGGTTCTTCAAATATGAACTAAGGTTACTTCACTTTTATCTCCTTATGGTCGAGTGAATACAGTTCTCAATTGTATATTCACTTTGTTTTTGATCAGAGAATTGAAAGTGGGCCCGCCGTCAGACCCGGACATCTTCCTGGGGGCCCTCAACTCCCGGCCCCACCTGGAGAAAGTCAAGCGCTACGTCAAGTTTGCCGTCGAGGATGGTGGGGTGGTGCTCTGCGGGGAGGGGGTCGAGCCGCTGGATCTGCCAGAAAACAATAAGAACGTGAGTGACGATTATGCTTTGTCTTATGGAAATAGATGATGGATATGCAGATTGATAATTATCTATCTCTCTATCTCTATCTACTGATCTATATCCATCTAACCTAAGAATATGTTAGCACCTACTACTTGCCAAGTGTGAGCTGATTACTCTGGTTACAGGCTACATTCACATCAACTGTACAATAACCCTCCACATGTACAGTTGGCCACATTAGTTCTGTTCCTCGTTGTGATCTTATATATGACAGTAAAATAGTGTGAATGAATTGCGAGTGTGGTTATGGTAGTTAACCATTCCATAAAAAACTACACTCGTAATTTACTCATTTACATCATATTGCTATGAATAAGATCACAGAAAGGAACAGAACTTATGTGGCCAATTGTACCTCCCACACTGCACAACAATGGGTAGTTGAGCTATAGTCCATGCATTATAGGTAGGCCAGAAATCCTGACCTATAACCTCTAACTCTAAATAGGGCCAGAGCGAATGGGATGTAAATTTCCACACCTGGCCAGAAATCCTGACCCCTAACCTATGTAACTAAATAAAGGGCCAGAGCGAATGGGCTGTAAATTTCCACACCTGGCCAGAAATCCTGACCCCCTAACCTATGTAACTAAAAACAGGGCCAGAGCGAATGGGCTGTAAATTTTCACACCTGGCCAGAAATCCTGACCCCTAACCTATGTAACTAAAAAAAAGGGCCAGAGCGAATGGGCTGTAAATTTCCACACCTATTCCCTATCTGACTTTGTCCAATTGGTACAAAAGTGAACTGTATTACTCTAGTCATTTTTGAGTTAGAGGTTAGGAGTCAGGATTTGTGGCCTACCTATAATGAAGAGGGTATAGTGATCCTCTCCCGAAGCTAGAGAATTGAATGACCTGGATTACCTCGACGGAAGCTATTAATTCGTGGTCACCCTCTCTCAAGGATAGAGGCGTCTGACAATTTATTGATGGATGGATGTAGGTGTACAAATTAATATTTTTTTTTAATAAGTTTTAATAAGTTTATGGTTGAGGGCTGGCCCTATCCAGAGTGAGGTTCGGCATCCTCTACCCAACCTTAGCCGTTTCTGTCTGTCTCTTTTACTGTCCTACTTTTCCTTTTGGGGGTGGAGGGCTAGGAATCCTCCTCCCCTTGTAGACTTTACCTACTAGACGGGACAGAGAAAGTGGACCCTAAGAATTGGAACTTTGAATGTTGTTTCTGTTCGTTCTCAGTCTCGAGTTGGCCACCCCCAGTATGGGGTATGGGCCGGAGAGTATGCATACATACAATAGGTTAATCGCACCAGATATGATTAACAGTATAATTATACACTTCCTGGGGTATTTCATGTAATATACTGTACTGTACTGTGATAATAAGCCTCATATTGTATGCAGCAGGAAAAAATTGACCTGATGATGTGATATTTCTCCCTTGTATTAATTAACCCATACAGTACCGGTGACGTCCTTTTCTGTATATTGAGGCAACTATTAGACGATTATATTCAGGTTAGGAAGGACCTCTAGCAATAATAAGCTTTTAAACTATCTCAACCAACCATTTTAACTACCGCAGATCCTTCCTAAGCTGCATAATATCGTTCTAAATATAGCTAGAATAATAAATAACACACGTCGCTGGTACTCAAAGGGTTAACATAATTAAGCCGGTATCACACAAGCGCTTTTTCCCTCAACATATATCCTTAACATTGGTCTGGCAGCTTCTGAGGTCAACCTTTTCTATAATGATGTCACCTAAATTCGTCTATCATCAGTCTAGTTTCTGATACCACTGCAAATATCCCAGAAATGTTGCCAGAAAAATGTTGACCATGGCATGTTGAGTATTAAAGCTCTCGTGTGATACCGGCTTTATTCCTGACACTTGCAGGGATACTTCATGCGTCCCCGACTGTTATAACCGGGCTGAGCGACGACTCCCGGTGCATGCAGGAGGAAATAGTTGACCTGATATTCTCTTTTTTAATATTTCTATCTATGTATTTCTATCTATTTACATCCCCCATTTTTTTTGTATATATTTATTTATTTATTTACAATCATTATTCCTCACACTTGCAGGGGTACTTCATGCGTCCGACTGTTATAACCGGCCGAGCGACGACTCCCGGTGTATGCAGGAGGAGATCTTCGGTCCAGTGACGTGTGTGGTGCCCTTTGACAGTGAGGCGGAGGTGGTGGGCCGCGCTAACAACAGTAAATACGGTCTGTGTGCTTCTCTGTGGACCTCAGACCTCGCTACGGCTCATCGGGTTGCTCACGCTCTCAAGGTTAGTAGCAAACTATATTTTTTGGTGTGTGTCATTGGCCTGATGAAGCTATATGCGAAACATTGTCAATAAAGTGCTACTACTCCTATGGTGTTTATATTCACAAACTAGGCCTATATGTCTCACCTACACAGAGAGTAATCCAACTAGTTCTCACAACACGTCGTCCTCCTATTTATTCACTTCACTAAACATCTTTCCATTACGCAAAAAAAAAAAAAAAAAAAAAAAAAAAAACACACCATCAAGAAAGTTTAAGGAACAGCACATGACCACGATTAATATCTATTCACCGAATAGATAATACTGGACATCAATCTAATTGGTTCCATGTCATCTCAACCAGTAGACCATTTCAACCAGTAGCTCTCAACCAGTGCCAAATTAACCCAGACCAACCAAACCAGTGCCAAAATATAGTACTGACCTAACCTAACCTAACCTAACCATATTGGTTGATTTGGTACTGGTTGAAATGGTCTACTGGTTGAATTGACCGGTCACCATCTAATCATATACCGTGCTGGACCCAACTGCACTATGAATAGCCTAATGTTCACGTGAGAAAAAGGGCGAAGGAAAACACGCACAACCTTCCCCCACCGTGCCTGATCTGATACTGAACTGTCTCTGCCAGGCCGGGACCGTGTGGACCAATTGCTGGCTGGTGAGGGACCTGGACATGCCCTTCGGTGGGGTCAAGAACAGCGGCATGGGCAGAGAGGGCACGCAGCACTCCATGGTATTCTTCACGGAGGTCAAAACCATATGCACCAAGATCACCTAATTCTCTATTTAGGATTCTTCAAGTGCTAGTTTTTTCAAGATCACTTAAGGGGAGGTTTTTAGTGTGTTACCTAGACATCCATCAAGCTTAAAAGTACATCCCCTTGACCCCCTTTCAGGATACATTTGTACATTTTTCGGTAGAAAAATTTCCCGGCCAAAGGCCGGTTCCTCTTAAATTACAGGCTCGCTATCGCTCGCCAGGAAAAAATCGACACCTAAATGGCACAAAAGTCTTAAAATTGACATAAATGGGGCGAATCTTCTTAAAATCGCCAAACTAATGTGGCGAACGTCTTAAAATCCCGAAAGCAATGGGGCTAAACATGAGGGAGAAAGGAGTCAAACAAATATTCCCTCAAGTGGAAATCTCCCCTTAAGTGCTAGTGTTTTCAAGATTACCTAATTCTCTATTATGGAATTTTCAAGTGCTAGCTTTTTTTCCTTCCACTTCCTTATTTCTTACTGGCTCGCTATCGCTCGCCAGGAAGAAATCGACACCTGGATAGGGATAAACGTCTTAAAAAAGTAGGCTGAATGGGGTCGAATGGATACAAGCCAGCGAAAGAGAACAAAAAGAGAGAAAAAAGCAGGTGACCCCCTTAATAATGAACAAGTTAAATTTTCTAATGAAGCTTTACTTCAGTATTTACTAAGCATACTATTCAGGAGAATTTGTAAAATTCTCTTACTCAACAAGACAGAGAAAGGGGCGAGGGAACACGAAAGTGGTCCTGGACCCTAAGTAATGGAACTTTAAATGTTGTTTTGTTAGGGCTCTGTCTCGAGTCGGGGCAAGAGAGACTGGGGGGGGGGGGGTCGGAGGAGAGGGATCAGAGATAGTGTTAAAATACTTCTTTAACCCTTAATTCGCGGCGACCGTCATACGACGGGAGAGAGAAAATTGGCCTATCCTGCTGCACCCGTCATATGACGGTCGCCATTTTGATGCTATTACGAGCGCTGAGAGAGAGGCTAGGTGTGGGGGGGGAGCATAGGCGGGCTCCAACCGCTCGCCACGGCCGCCAGGCATACACTGAAGCCCGACACACGGCTGTGTCTCACACACCAAAAACAGCCAAATTGCCACTACTGTATTTTACCGATTTTGCCCTTCGGTTTTCATGATCGTTGCAAGATAACCATATATCGTACAGGGATGATTCAGGTGTCATTGGAAAGCTTTATCATTGCAATTTCACGGATATATAATTGTATTACGCTCTGGCTCTTGCTTATGCATGAAAAAGAGCATGGAATAAAGGGCATTTTCGGTAAATGTACCCGCTACGGTGATCTACACAAGACACCCCGCTTCACGAGAGTTAACCCTCCAGACCCGGTTGGGCTCTGAGGCCTCCATAAAAAACACCCCCCGCGCAACCCGGAAGGGTGCTGAGGCTCCGGCAGCAGGTAGTAGGTAGTAGGGGTAGACAGCCCCGCCCAGGGAAGTACTACCGCCAAGGTTTCGGGAGACTCAGGGAATAGCCTGAATTCCATTTTCTCTCCCAGGCCTTGGTAGCTGGATACATATCTTTCTGCCTCACACATCAGGGGTATCAGGAAAACCCTCTTTATATAACATACACATCCAACTTCACGACATTGCCCTACATCGCTATCCTCTATCCATAAAATACTACTCTTCCCACTACATCCCATACATGTAACACCATACACTTACCTTAAATATGGCAGTACAATTGTTAAGAGCAAACCTGGTGGTCCCTCGGATATCCACCCCCGGCAGGGTTGGGTTATTGACACAGGGCCCTCCCGGTCGTCATCATGCGACTGTGTCAAGAGCATTGCAACGTCCCAAAGCTGCTTGTCAGTACAGCTATTTCTTTAGTAATATAAGGGGACTTCACTCTAACATCAATTCTGTACACCAATTTCTTCAAGCAGAATCCCCTACTCTCCTTTTTTTGACAGAGACTCAAGTAACATCCACATCTGACACATCTAGATTTAATTTTCCAGGTTATCAACTGCTCCAAAATTTCAGACCTAAAGGTGGTGTATGTTGCTTCGCAAAATCTGAAATTGCCCTGGAGGAGGTTACTAGTTTCAATTGTCCCTATTTTGATTATTCTATATACAAATTAATTTCTGCTGGTAAATTTAAATACATATGTTGCATCTACCGTTCCCCAAATACTCCTCCAGAGCAAAGTCTTTTTGATTCTCTGTCCTCACAACTCAGTGTCCTCAACTTAAATGCTTCTTCTGAAATCACTGTGTTGGGTGATTTTAATGTCCATAATGTTGAATGGCTCACTCATTCAGCCAGGACTGATGATGCTGGTCTTGAATGTGAGCTATTTGCAGACTCATTTAATCTCATTCAACTAGTCAACCAACCCACCCGTGTACCAGATAATCCTAATCATAATTCCCACCTACTGGACTTATTTTTAACAACCAATTCAGAAAATTATGATGTTACAGTGAGGTCCCCACTTGGATCTTCTGATCACTGTCTGATACAAGCCACCTGTCTATCACCTACCACACCTTCCCACTCTGAACCTGTTTTGGTGACTAAATGGCATTACGATAGGGCAGACTGGGAGGGTCTTCAAGGTTTCTTTATTGATATTCCCTGGACCTCTTTCTTTTCTAATGATGCACACTCCACCTTGAGCCACATACAAGATTTTGTAAAAATTGGAATGGAAACTTTTATTCCTCATCAAAAGTACAGTAAAAGATCTAATTCACCTAAAATGTTTGACCATAATTGTGCTAGAGTAACTGAACAAAAGCAATAGCCTACAATGCATACACAAGATCAAAAACACATGAAGCCTTTAATTACTTTAAAAACATCAGAAATCATGCCAAAACTGTATTAAACCTAACTAAATCAAACTTTCTCCATAAGCAGGCAAATAAACTTCTAAATAATCCAAATGATAACAAAATATTTTGGTCTACTCTTAACTCATTCAAATCCAACTTCACTACTGCTTCATCCATTCCACCATTAAAATCTCCGACTGGCAATCTTGTAAGTGACCCACGAGGTAAAAGCTAACCTTCTTGCAGATATTTTCTCCACCAACTCAACCTTAGATGACATAAATCAAGATGTCCCTGTACTTAATTTTAATTCACCTGAAATTCCCTCACTTAAGATCCACACCAGACATGTCAAAACTATTTTGCAGAATCTCTCAGTAGATAAGGCTCCTGGTCCAGATGAAATTCCTCCAATAGTACTTAAGAATTGCTCCTTGGTGCTCGCTCCTGTATTGGCAAAATTTTTCCGTCTGTGTACTCATACCTCATGCTTCCCAGTACCCTGGAAAGAAGCAAACATCCATCCAGTTCCTAAAAAAGGTGCCTCTTCAGATCCATCAAACTACAGACCAATAGCTATAACTTCCACTCTTGGCAAAGTTTTGAAATTATATTAAATAATCACATAATTAAGCATCTGGAGAATAATAAATTAATCAGTGATAGGCAATATGGTTTTAGACGATGTCGATCAACTGCAGACATTCTTTGCCTTCTTACGCATCAAATCAACCAAGCTACAGACCAACATGGTGAAACACATACAATAGCACTGGATATATCAAAAGCATTTGATAGAGTCTGGCATCAATCCTTATTGTCGAAGATGTCACACTACGGCCTTGCATCATTAGTTCCACTAATTTCTTCTTATCTTCATAACAGAAAAATACGTGTAATGGTAGATGGCCTTTATTCTCAATTTCACTCAATAAATGCTGGTGTTCCCCAGGGATCAGTTTTGGCCCCAACTCTGTTCCTCATTCATATCAATGATCTCATATCTACCACTCATAATCCAATACATTCCTACGCAGATGACTCAACACTCCACAGTTCCTTCACATTTACCAATTCTTTCACCCAACCCGATCTTATAAATTCAAAAATAAACACTGCAATTTCTCTGAACCAGGACCTTTCTAGAATTAATGAATGGGGACAAAAGAATGTAGTTTCCTTTAATGCACAGAAAACCAAGTACATTCAATTTTCTAACCGACAGAATCTCACTGACTCCCATATATTTTTTAATGATGTAAATATTCCCACTTCCCCTAGTATTGACATTCTTGGTGTAACATTAACTACTAATTTGAGATGGGACACATTATGTTAGAAGCATTGCTAAGAATGCCTCTAAAAAACTGGGACTCCTGTACAGAGTTCGAGAATTCTTGACTGACGAGCAGTTGGCCATAATATATAAAAGTCATGTGCGTTCTCAGATGGATTACTGTTCACCTCTGTGGGGTGGGAAGTGGAGTGGTTGCATTGAGGCAGTTGGACAAAATTCAAAATAAAGCTATTAGATTAATCAATAACCCTGCAATCACACAGGACCTTCCTACATTAGCCGTACGAAGAAACGTTGCATCCCTTGCATTATTCTACAGATATTTTCACAGCAATTGTTTCCGAGGAACTTGCTTCAATTGTGCCGCCTCTCCACATCTTTCCCCGTAGAACTAGGGCAGCTGAGAGCGCCCATGAATTTACACTTTCTCCTCCACAATGCAGAACTTCTGCTTATCAGAATTCATTTATCCCCAGAGCTACTACTCTTTGGAATTCACTTCCCTCGAATTGCTTTCCACAAACTTACAATCAACAAATGTTTAAATCCAGTTGTTACAAACATTTTATGAATGGAGGATGCCTTTAGGCACATGGACCTTTTTGTTTTATCTGTGTTTTTCCTTCCTCCATTCATTGTCTCTTAAAAAAAAAAAAAAAAAAAAAAAAAGCTTGAAAGCCTGTAAGCTTGGTGTGCGAGGCGTCCGTCCGACGCATGTAAACAAAAACCGGCTGGACCGACGCCGCGTTTCATCTCCGACCACAAGAAGGAGAGCGTCGCTTGTTCGTGTGTGCCTGTATGTTATTGTTAACCCTTCCTACCCGAGCTGCCTTAGGTAAGGACACCGCGGCTGAAGGGCCGCAACCCGGTATGCCTTATTTTTTTGTTTATTTTTTTTTAACCCTTATTTAGCGGCGAGCAACATAAGTCGAGTTAAATAAAGCTGGACTATGTGGCGGCGCTCGACATAACTCGAGTGGCAATTTCAGCACGTAATGTGGCTGAGAGAGAGAGACAAGTGGTGGCAGGAGACTAGCGAGCGTATGACTGCTCCAGACCACCGCGGCGAACCTACTGACACAAATCTCAGCTCCCTCCTCCCTCTCTCACTCGCTACATACTCAATTATGTACTGAAAGTACCGAATTACCTGCTTTTTGCACTCGCGTTGCACGGTTATTGCAAGAAAACTATCCATCATACAAGGATCGTTATGGTGTCATTCGAAAGCTCTGTTTATGCCCTTTCAGGGATAGGTACTTGTTTTACGTTCTGGGTCTTATTTAGGCATGAAAATGATCACGTAAACAGCCCTATTTTGGCTAAAAACACCCCGCTGTGCGGTACACATAAATAAACCGCATAGGCCGCTCGTAAGGTGTTAAGAGACAATGAACGGAGGAAGGAAAAACACAGATAAAACAAAAAGGTCCATGTGCCTAAAGGCATCCTCCATTCATAAAATGTTTGTAAGGCATTTGCTTGAAAGCGTGCTTTAAATTTTGCGCGGGCAAATTTTACTTTGCGGGGGCGATCGTAGTGCCACCAAGCCTCAACTACCACGCTTATCAGTTCCTACGTTGCCGCCATTGAGAGCTACAGCAAAAAAATTAATTCCGACGCGTCCGATACTGTGCAATCTCCATCGCGTCCCAGTGCTACCCCGCTTGCAACATCTACGCCTCTGCCAACCGAGAAGAAAAGGAAAGTAAGGAAAGTGAAACGTTTGCTTAGTGACAGTGCAATACACCGTGAACTTTTCAAATAGGATTTGAGCAGTGGTGAAAGCTCTGTGGACAAAAACCTCTATATTCAGAGTAGAAGTGGGAGCGAAATTGACGATTTTGTGGGATTTGGTGCTGATGACAATGTTGATTTATTTGAGGGGGGTGATAGTAGTGATGATCCTGATGTGGAAGTGGTGGAGGAAGGTGCTATTGAAGTACCAAGTGTGCTAGAGCCAACCCCTTCGCCTAGTTTCGTAGGTCAGGGTAGGCCTAGGCCTAGCCCTAGCCCTACGCCAGGACCTTCCCCTTTGCCTGCCCGTACGCCCTTGAGAGTGGGTAAATACTTCTATAAACAGTCTTTAGTGAAAAGTGCAGCCAAGAAAGCACGCAGGGAGGCAGAAAAAGTGAGGGAAGGCGTAGATAGTGAGAGTGACGCCGACCCAGGCCTAGCAACCACCCGCATTCCTTTGTCACGACGCCTTGACCCGGGACGCTGGGAGGGCCACCCACAGCCCTCAGCTTCATCTGTCCCTCAAGATGACCAAAGGGCCTCTACAAGTGTGCCATTGGCCTCCCACAGTGTGTCACCACAGGCCCCGCATCGTAGGTCATTATTTCCTGCGGAAAAGTCCCCGGCTAGCCGCAAAAGGAGCCCAACTCTCGAGGCCGAGGCTCCCATTGCTCAACCTCCCGCAGCCCCACGCCGCCGACGCCCGGTCTATTCTTCACCAGAGTTGACTCCTGAAGAGGCTGCTGACGACCCCGACATTGCCCCAGATGACCTGACGTCGCCTGAGGAAGAGGAAAACGAAGAGGAAGAGGAAGAGGAAGAGGGAGTCCCGACAAGAAGAGTCAAAGGACCTCGAGGTCGTGGACGTGGTCAGCCTGCCGACGCCGCTGCCCCTGGGCCTGGGCCTGGGCGTGGGCGTGGGCGTGCAGGGCGTCCGCGTGGCCAAGGGCGTGTGCCAGGGCGTCCAGGGCGTGTGCCTGCTGCAGCTCCACGTCCTCGTCCTCGACCTGCTGAAATGTTTGTGTGGGCAGATGGGGCGGATTTTGTGCCAGATTTTCCTGCCTTTGACGAGGTACAACAGGGTTCTGGGGTGTCACCAGCATATCCTTGTGGCCCAAATGCCACCCCCAGTGAACTTTTCTGTGGCTTCTACGACAATGAAGTCATGGAATACCTTGTCAAAGAGACAAATCACCACCAGGCTATCTGTTCAAACTTTCTTGGCAGGAAGACAAGTGCAAAGATGGTGGCATGGAGAGCTCTCACTGTGGCAGAATTATATGTGTTCTTGGCACTCACAATGCTGATGACACACATAAAGAAGCACGTTCTGGCCGACTACTGGATAACTGGCGACCTCACAACGACTCCAGCCTTTGGCAAATTCATGTCAAGGGATAGGTACTTCGACATCCTCTCATATTTCCACCTGACAAATAACATGCATGTCCACGAGCCCGACACACTCTGGAAGATCAGGCAACTGTATGACATGATACGTCATCGGTTTTCCCACCTACCTGATTCCATTTCAGAAGCTGTGCATCGACGAGTCTCTGGTCCTGTTCCGTGGTAGGCTGCACTTCCGACAGTATATCCCGTCAAAGAGACACCGCTTCGGCATCAAGCTCTTCGTCCTCTGCGACTGCACGACGGGATATGTGCTCGACTTTATAGTCTACAGCGGCAAGGGTGGTGAGGTGGAGATTGACCCCCTCATTGGTTTTGGCGGCGCTGTGGTAAAGAGGATGATGGAGAGGTACTTCCATGACAACCACGTCCTCTATACCGACAATTATTACACGTCGCCTATCCTCGCCAAGTACCTCCATGACCGCAAGACCGGAACTGTCGGCACAGTGAAGGGGAAGAGGAAGGGCATGCCAGCCTACCCAACAAAAACTAAGAAGACGGACATATTCCATAAGAAGAGTGGCCCCATCCTCTCCATCCACTGGCATGACCAGCGCAAGGTCAACCTCCTCACCACATGCCACAAAGCAGAGATGGTCCCCACAGGGAAGGTGGGCCGAAAAACGAAGAACCCTATCACAAAACCAGCTGCTGTTCTGGACTATAACCTGAACATGCGCCTCGTCGACAAGTCCGACATGCAGATGGGCTTCATAGACCTGCCTGCGAACATCTTGCAGGTGGTACAAGAAGTTTGTCCTGCATACAGTAGATATGTCTGTCCTCAACGCGTACAACATCTACCGTTTGAGGTGTCCAGTCATCAAGTACAAGAGCCTGTGGACCTTCCAAAAGCAGCTGATACATGAGCTCTTGGTAAAACATGCGGGTACACCAGGGAGGCCACTACAAGGACCAGGCATGATGGACAGAATAGGGTGTGCCGACTTCATCAGAAAGCACCAGCTCGTCGCCCTTCCTTTCCAGGGTCCTAACAGCCGAATAAGGATGCAGAAGAGGTGCTATGTGTGCACCCGCACAACTCGACGACCAAGCAAACCCACAAAAACCACTTGGCAATGCCTCGAGTGTGTATTATGTTTGATTATTGTAGGTAGTATATTAAGCGAAATTAGCCTTAGTTTACTTTTGTTGTGTTTTCAGCCAGATCGCCCGGATACAGCATCCGTCATTAAGAAAGGCTGCCCGGGTAGGAAGGGTTAAGTATCGAAAAGTAGTGTAAAGTGGCTGTTTTTGCCATAAAGTTATCTCCAATGAAATCGTCATCACAACTGAACCAGTTGACTTAGAGAGCTCTACTTAATGCCATTCTACAGGTACGAAACACATCTACGCTTGGGGATGCGTAGGAATGCGGAAGCAAGCAAAATAACAAAGATGCGGTAGCCTAGGCGTAGAAGTTTTTCGGCCAAAACCACCGGGTTTCGGGGAATATATATGGAATACATAGCCGGGGCTGGAGGGTTAAGGGGAGATTTCCACTTGAGGGATTTTTTTTTCTTGACTCCTTCTCCCCATGTTTAGCCCCATTGCTTTCGAGATTTTAAGACGTTCGCCACATTAGTTTGGCGATTTTAAGAACTTTCGCCCCATTTATTTAACTTTTAAGACCTTCGTGTCATTTAGGTGTCGATTTTTTCCTGGCGAGCGATAGCGAGCCTGTAATTTAAGAGCCGGAACATTTTTCTACCGAAAAATGTACAAATTTATCTTGAAAGAGGGTCAACGGGGTGTAATTTCAAGCTTGATGGAAGTCTAGGAAACACACTAAAAACCTGCCCTTAAGGTTTATGACCGTACAATGACCATGGGGATAAGGATGACAGCTACAGTACAAGCATGTGACCTTGATACTCTCGTTCTTATAATCAATTAGTTTTAGGGCATTTTCATTGTGCCAAAATATGTTCTATTTTAATTAACAAATCTTTTTATAACCAGTTGACCTACTACTTAAAACTTATTTGTTAAATATATATTTGGGGTGAAATCAAATATGTAAGCAAATGTTGTCAGTTTCCTTTTCACTCCAGTAAGGGAGATCCACTTGAGGGATTTTTTTTCTTGACCCCTTTCTCCCTCATGTTTATCCCCATTGCTTTTGAGATTTTAAGACGTTCGCCCCATTAGTTTGCCGATTTTAAGAACGTTCACCCCATTTATGTCACTTTAACCCTTCCTACCCGGGCTGCCTTAGGTAAGGACAGCTCGGCAGAAGGGCAGCTACCCGGCCGTCCTTACCTAAGACGGCAGCTTAACTCCTTGCGACATATATGACGCGATCGCGTCATATGAATAAGTCCACCAAAAACTCATATGACGCGATCGCGTCATATGGACTTATCTCTATACCTCTCCAATATGACGCGATTTTGCGTCATATGAGCTCAGTAAGTCCGATAAGTTACCATACGATAAAACCGTTGGTGGCAACCCCCTGCGATAATTCTAACAGCCCGCAGTGTGGTTGTGTAGTGCGAGGCAGTGGCAATGATCCTGGGGCTCCCGCCTCCTCGGACTTACTGGAACATAATATGTCTGAGGGAGTTGATAGCCTAATTAAGCTTGGTCTGAACGCTGTGCGTACGACCGTATGTCAACAAACCCAACCGTTGCGTCACCGCACCTCCGAAAACAAGAAGGAGAAGACTCTTCAATGTTATTGTTCTGACGTCAGACGAAATTAGTGTCTGAAAAGCCCCCATATTGGCAACATCTCTACAATATTTGCTCCACTGAAATCGTCATCACAACTGAACCAGTTGACTTACAGAGCTCTACTCAACGCCAAAATACAGATTGAAAACCGCACTACGATTATAGATGAGTGGGAAAGTTCTAGCAGTGAAAATAAACATAAATACGGTAGCCTAGGCCTAGACGTTTTTCTGCCATTTCGCCCGGGTATGGGCGACCGTCCTTAGGTAAGACTGGCCGGGTAGGAAGGGTTAAGACCTTTAGTGCCATTTAGGTGTCGATTTTTTCCTGGCGAGCGATAGCGTGCCTGTAATTTAAGAGGAACATTTTTCTACCGAAAAATTTACAAATTTATCTTGAAAGGGGGTCAAGGGAGTGTAATTTCAAGCTTGATGAAAGTCTAGGAAACACACTAAAAACCTCCCCTTAAGCATTTGGTAAGTTGCTGTTGTTGTTGTTTTTGTTCCCCAGGCTGTCTGACCGAACAGCCCCAAGATCCTGAGCAAGGCCAAGGCCATGACCGAGCGCCCCCACAGAACCCTCCGAGCTTTACCAGGTGTCCAAAGCCGCTCCCAGACGAGGAGCTGAAGAGGGTGTAGAAACGCCCTGTGCCCCTCAGCAATTATGAAGGAAAAGTTGAGGGGCAATTTGGTAAGTATAAAAATACTGCTCTTGTATAGGGTCTTCTATATTACTCAACAGGATAGTGGTGGGTGGGACTGGTCAGCAACCTCCTAGGGGAGTCAACCTTATACAAATCCTTACTGGGTGAAGCAGGTTGGTAGATGGACTAGCCACTGCTGAAAAAATAGTGCCGCAAAGATGATGCCTCAGTCAGACGGTTTTTAAGATGAATGGTAAATTTTTCAATCCTACAAGTCCTTTAACCCTCTCACCACGGAAGGCCTCTTGAACGCCCATAAAAAAGCATATAACAGGTTCCCGGAAGGCCTCTTGAACGCCCAGTGGTTGAAAGCCTGTGAGCTTCATGTGCGAGGCGTCGGTCCGACGCATGTAAACAACAGCCGGCTGGACCGACGCCCCGCATCTCCGGCCACAAGAAGGAGAGCGTCGCTTGTTCGTGTGGGCCTGTATGTTGTTGTTAAGTATCGAAAAGTGGTGTAAAGTGGCTGTTTTGGCCATAAAGTTATCTCCAATGAAATCATCATCACAGCTCAACCAGTTGACTTAGAGAGCTCTACTTAATGCCATCTACAGGTAAATAACACAGCTACGCTTGGGATGTGCTGGAATGCGGGAAGCAGTCTGATTAACGAATATACGTAGCCTACCTAGACGTTTTTCGGCCAAAACACCCGGGTTTCGAGGAATATATATATAATACATAGCCGGGGCTGGAGGGTTAAGGGAGCCCACCTCGCTTTTTTTTTTTTTCTCTCCCTCTCTCTCTTTGGCTTGTATCCATTCGGCCCTATTCAGTCTACTGTTTTAAGACGTTTACCCCCATCCAGGTGTCAATATTTTCCTGGCGAGCAGTAGCGAGCCAGCATATATATATACTTTTTTGACAGCAAGCTAAATTTGTACATTGGGCTATATATTTGATAATTTATTTATCTATTTTGATATTTTTTTAGTTTCCTCCCTAGACCTCCATCAACATGTAAATAACATCCCCAAGACTCACCTTCAAGATAAATGTGTACATTTTTCTGTAGAAAAATGTCTCGGTGGAAGGCCGGTTCCTCTTAAAATTAGAGGCTCGCTATCGCTCGCCAGGAAAAAATTGACACCTACAATGGTACGACAGGTCTTAATATTTACAAAGAAATTGGGCGTAAAGTCTTAAAATCGCCAAACTAATGGGCTGAACGTCTTAAAATCTAAAAACCAATGGGGCTAAACACGAGGGAGAAGGGGGCTAAAAAAAAAAAAAAAAAAAAAAACCAGGCCATCCCCCCTTAACCCGGGAACTGCAGGAAGACTCTTAAGAGGTCCCCCGGCGGACTGCGGGAAGACTCTTAACCCTCTGTTCCCGGAAGGGCTCTTGAACGCCCATAAAAAAGCATACACGAGCTGCCCGGAAGGGCTCTTAACACCGACACCTATGCGGTTTATTTATGTGTACCGCCCAGCGGGGTGTTTTTAGCCAAAATAGGGCTGTTTACGTGATCATTTTCATGCCTAAATAAGACCCAGAACGTAAAACAAGTATCTATCCCTGAAAGGGCATAAACAGAGCTTTCGAATGACCCCATAACGATCCTTGTATGATGGATAGTTTTCTTGCAATATCGTGCAACGCGAGTGCAAAAAGCAGGTAATTCGGTACTTTCGGTACATAATTGAGTATGTAGCGAGTGAGAGAGGGAGGGGGAGCTGAGATTGTGTCAGTAGGTTCGCCGCGGTGTTCTGGAGCAGTCATACGCTCGCTAGTCTCCTGCCACCACTTGTCTCTCTCTCTCAGCCACATTACGTGCTGAAATTGCCACTCGAGTTATGTCGAGCGAGCGCCGCCACATAGTCCAGCTTTTTTTAACTCGACTTATGTTGCTCGCCGCTAATTAAGGGTTAAAACCCCATGAGGGTCAAAAGCCTGTGAGCTTGGTGTGCGAGGCGTCGGTCCGACGCATGTAAACACAGCCGGCTGGACCGACGCTCCGCATCTCCCCACAAGAAGGGAGAGCGTCGCTTGTTCGTGTGTGCCTGTATGTTGTTGTTAAGTATCGAAAAGTGGTGTAAAGTGGCTGTTTTGGCCATAAAGTTATCTCCAATGAAATCATCATCACAGCTCACCAGTTGACTTAGAGCTCTACTTAATGCCATTCTACAGGTATAACAGCTACGCTTGGGGATGCGCGGGAATGCGGGAAGCAGTCTGATTAACGAATATACGGTAGCCTAGCCTAGACGTTTTTCGGCGAAAACACCCGGGTTTCGAGGAATATATATATAATACATAGCTGGGGCTGGAGGGTTAAGAGTCAGAGAAAAAAAAAATCAACTTTAAACATCGAAAAAAAAAATATAATTTTTTTTTTTTTTTTCCCCCTGGGCCATGCAAAATATCACTCCTCTACCTCCCCTCCTTCCCCACTTTCCTCCCCTCCTTCAGTTATCACCTATTTTCCCTGTTATTCCCTTATTCTGAGGTATATTTTCGTGCTAACATTAGCGAGTTGCAAGCAGGGCATTGTCATCACTGTTAGCAAGCGAGTGCAAGAGAGAGAGAGAGAGTATCGATCGACAGTGTCTCTCCAGCCTTTGGGGAAAAGTGGCGGGAAAGGAGGTTGCCTCACCCATACATTATGTAACTCCCGCCCTGTATCGCCGATTTTGACCATCCAAACGCTGTTTTCACTTGTTTTATTGTTGTAACAGGTTAATACCTTTATAATCAACCTATAATAGGCGCATATGGAGAAGTATTAATGCTATTTATGGTAAAATGAATATTTTAGTGATGGAAACTGCTCGAATACATGCGCACAGGCAGAGGTGTCTAATTACCCCCATGCGCACTTCTGAGGTTAAGAGTTATTTACCATGGGCAGTTAAATTATCCCTTCCAAACCTTTTTGTATGTTATAAGGGGAGGTTTTAAAGGAGTAGTACTCGCTTTTTATGGACCCTCTTCTCCCTCATGTTTAGCATATTGGTTTTCAGGTTTTAAGACGTTCGTTCCGTTAGTTTGGCGATTTTGAAACCTTTCGCCTCATTTTTTGTCAAAATTAAAGCCTCCGTGCTCTTTAACACCTTACGAGCGGCCTATGCGGTTTATTTATATGTACCGCCCAGCGGGGTGTTTTTAGCCAAAATAGGGCTGTTTACGTGATCATTTTCATGCCTAAATAAGACCCAGAACGTAAAACAAGTACCTATCCCTGAAAGGGCATAAACAGAGCTTTCGAATGACACCATAACGATCCTTTTATGATGGCTAGTTTTCTTGCAATAACCGTGCAACGCGAGTGCAAAAAGCATGTAATTCGGTACTTTCCCCATATAATTCAGTATGTAGCGAGTGAGAGAGGGAGGAGGGAGCTGAGATTCGTGTCAGTAGGTTCGCCGCGGTGGTCTGGAGCAGTCATACGCTCGCTAGTCTCCTGCCACCACTTGTCTCTCTCTCTCAGCAACATTACGTGCTGAAATTGCCACTCGAGTTATGTCGAGCGCCGCCACATAGTCCAGCTTTATTTAACTCGACTTATGTGGTGAGCCGCTAATTAAGGGTTAAATGTCGAATTTTTCCTGGCGAGCCTCTAATCTCAGATGAAACCGGCCTTCGGCCGGGAAGTTTTTCTACCGAAAAATCTACAAATTTATCTTGAAAGGGGGTCTAGGGGGTGTTTATCGAAGCTTGATGGAGGTCTAGCGAGGAAACTAAAAAATAATGTAATACATAAATATATAGACCAAAAACCAAGCACTACCCCTGTTATGACCTGATTTTATACAGGATTAACTTGGTATAGGTGAGTTCTGCAAGACTGGGTTATTGGTTTTCTTGCAAAATACATAAATAGAATCAACAGAGGACATAGATAATCTCGGATAAATGGTTTGTAATACAGCTTTATTCTCAATAACACTCAGGTAGAAGGTACGTAATAGAAATTCACGAACAATAGAGGTTGGAGCACTCAGGTAGGTTATTGGACTTATTACAATCTCCCAGCACTTATCGCGGATTTGGATAGACATACTTCCCACTTCCAACGTTCAGGCATTATTCTTCTGATCACATTCCTTTATGATACGTAGGGTACATGAATCACACAGGTTAGGTATTTCACTTTGTTAACTCTCTCTGGTAATATGACTCCTCTTAATCAAGGATGAAAGTATAAGTAATGTGGTTACTGCCCAAGAATTAACGTAAAGGGATAACTGTAACTAGTTGCACTGGTCTAGGATGTTCACTTGTCTAGGTGATACTTCGGACCGAAAATATCAGTGAGGGCGAATCAGGTTAAACCTGATGGCAAGAATAATTACGGGAGTCAGTTCGCCTAAGCTAAATTTCACTGGTATATATTAATGTGTACTAGCATAATCACTTATTTCTTAACATCAGAGAACGTTGAGACACAATCGAATACACTGGATGGTTGATAGTTAATAGCACCGTAACACTGGTACTCTGTGCAGTAACACTGTGATGGAGTTTTCCTGGTTATCTTGCGTTAGTGATGTTGGGGGTTAACAGTAGCTCTGGGGCCGTCCAAGCTGTCTGGCAGTGTAGAGAAGGTTTGCAGATGGGCTTCTTGCGGGCGGTTGTGCACCTTTTTGGCAACAATTGCTGATGGGTTAAGACAGTCGATTGTTGCCATTGAGTTATTCTTGCCGAGTCCTCACTCAAGAGTTTCTCGCATAATCCCTTCTAACATAAAAAGATCTTTCTGCCTTAGATCAGTTATGAGTTATGATCGTTCGTATCTCAAGTAGCGGAGGGTGCACTATCAGAAGTTAATGAAACAATCAATAATTTGTGAATTTGTTGTCTACCAATATAATATTACTGCCGGTAGTCCCGATCGCAATAAAATATTCGTAAAGGGTTAAATCACTTCCTCACAGAGTTGCACAGATTACGGAACGCCGAATATCGTGAATCTTGAGGGGGGGAGGGGGTATTAGAAAGCCACCGCAGTGTGGACAACCGTTGCCTTGGGCTCTAATATTCAACTGCCCGACTGTTGTCTCTGGGTCTTATTTATAGGCAGGTCAAGGAAGCTTCAGGAATGTTCTAGAAGTATTGGATGTCAATGCTATGAAGTAGTTAATTTATTCTGGTGAACTTAGGAGGTTAGGGAGGGGGTCTTTAATGTGGCGGTAAGTAACTTGTGATCTGATTTTATGATCGTGGATATCTTAACTCTAGTATGAGGTACTAGTAGAGTTATTTAGGCGGATTTGGTGAAGGTTCATAGGGACTACTTTACTGGCGCACTACGTGAATAGGCTGGGAGGTATTATTCATCAATTCACCTAAATATCCTTCTCTGGTCTAGCTGACATGCTATTCTTAATCTAGGATGGGATAAGGAAATTTTTTGGTTTTGGTTAAGGATGGGATAGGATGGTATTTGGATAGGTATTTAGAGGGTTAGTTCATCACCTGTTGGAAATTCACCTGGTGTCTGGCAAGAAGTTGTTGGCTACGTGTGGGTCATGGTGAACGTACGCGGGGGTTGGGGGTGTCCCTTTGGGGTGGGGGGGCATGCCACTCCTTAAATATGTATATATGGGATTCTCTACACTAATGGGGTTTTCTTATGATGTGGTGGTGTCAAGAGTGATACTCCTAGGGAGGGTTGATCCTGGGTTCTAGTTTTTACTTACTAGGATTACTCATGGGGCTCATAATAGTAGTTTTCGTGAAAATGCAAGTCAGGTGGAACCGTCGACTTCTTATGGGTGAGAGGTTGGCTGCTGTAGCGTCGCGCCGTCCGCCCTCCTGCTTCAAGTTGTGAGTTGGGCTAGTAAGTTAGAGGGTAGTAAATGGGGTTACAAGAATGAGTCTTTATCTGCTATTTATTGGGGTGAGGAAATGAACGGGATCGGCATGTTAGAACGTTCGTCTGGGCGTCTTTACAGGGGGGGGTTTGATATTGGAAAGGGGGTGGTTTGAGGCTAGGCGCGCGCCGCTCGTGACCTAGGGTCGTGACTCTTAATGCGCTGGACATAGGGGGGCCCTCCCCCTACGATCGAACAGGTAGGGTGGCGTGTGCAGCGGGGCGTGAAGGAGCAAAAGACAGGGTGACCCACAAAACAGGTGACCACTGAGCATAGGGTCACGAAGCAAAACAGAGTAGTGTGGATTGTGGATACGGAGGAGGTGATTGGAAGACGTATAACAATTGTGGAAAAGTAAATGGAAGAGAGGAACACAATGGCGGATAAAAGATAATTAACCTAAGGATTGAATACATGCATAAACGACGGCATATTAAGACGTCGTCCTAATAAGATGATGAAAACCAGTTTGGTATGCACGTGGCACAATACGACACAAGGACAGTGCCACTATGTCGTATCAATACTGGTGGCATACTCCGGTTAATATTATATATACACTTAGTTACTAGAAGAACAAGGCAAGGGGGGGCGACTGAGCATGGGGGTACATATATCTATACTCGTCATGGAGAGAGAGATACGAGGTAGCTTTCCTGCATCTCTCCTGATAATCGTCTGCAGATTGGTCATAGTGAGTTTATCCGAATTAACAGGCCTAAATCAATACAATAACTGGCATAGGGTTATCGGGTGTATAGAGTCGTGGTTAAAGGTTGTTACATAACTCTTAATTAACTTATCTAAATCAACAGGCATAAATCAATAAAAGAACTGGCAAGGGACACAAATTGACAGACGAACAATACAACGTGAAGTTATGTATAGCTAACTGCTAAAAGTGGGGGAACGAAGATAGGTGTCTTCTCTTTTTACAAGTTCCCTAAATAATGTTAACATTAGGGAGTTGGTACATCAATAAAATAGCAATGTGGATCTCAGTGAGTTATGGGGCTGTCTAGTGTAATTTCATAATTAATCTCGGAATTACTCCTAGGTATTTTGTCTAGTGAAATGGAGGTGGTATTAGGAAGGTTGGGAATATATATAGTGTAGTGGATAAAACAACGGGAGGTTAGAGACATAGAATTGCTAGAATTGGGGGGGGGGGGGGGACTATGATTGTTATATAACTAAATACAGGGCTGACGTAATCACGATCTGATTTGGTGTGAAATGGAAGCTAAGGTGTCTTTTAGATCGCCTCGAACCTACACAATGAAAGTATTATAGCCTGTATGGTGGTTACATAATTAAATACATACTTAGGTGGTACATCAAGAATATCAGTGAGTAAAGTATTGTGGTTTGTATATTAGAAGACTGTGATTGAGAGAGAGAGAGAGACCAAATCGGGGATCTCATTGGGGGTGGGGGTTTCGCTCTCAGGATTTTCGTTCCTGTGGCTCGTTAGGGGTGGGGTTTCGCTCTCAGGTTTTTTGTTCCTGTGGTATTTT
>CM064493.1:25771293-25776293 GCA_032716605.1 Paralithodes platypus
TACCCTGCAGTGCTGCAATTTAATATTTCTACACCTGTGTGTGTGTGAGAGAGAGAGAGAGAGAGAGAGAGAGAGAGAGAGAGAGAGAGAGAGAGAGAGAGAACAAAAGTGGGTGAAAAGGACATAGACAACATACAGTAGAAATCTATCTATCTATCTATCTATCTATCTATCTATTGCCGGACGCCGTGATATAAAGCTAGATAAACAACGCCACGCATTCTGTACTTAGAGAATGTATGTATATAATAATATGTATTATATACTATTCATGTCATGATTACTAATAGTATAATTATATCACTATTCAATTAAAGCCAATCATTGGCACTCAATCTTTATAGAATTTACGGGCCGTCATAAATCTGCGACTATAATAAATGCATGCGACCTGGCCATAAAATCTACGTACAGTATATATATATTGCCACTTACCTCCAATTACCTCAGGACATTCAAGAAGGAAAAACAATAAGTGGAAGACACATAGAAATGGAATAAGAAAATGAAGAAGCAAAAGCAGCAGAAGAAGAAGAGGAAGAAGAGAAGAAAACAAACAGAAGAAGAATAGGAAAGGAAAGAAGGATGACAATAAATGTATTATATTTTTTTTTAGTTACAGTTCACATTTATATTTCAGAGAGAGAGAGAGAGAGAGAGAGAGAGAGAGGAATGAACGAGAGAGGAGCAGAGAGATTGGACGAGAAGAGAGAGAATAGACGAGAGAGAAGAGGATGTACGAGAGACCGGATCGAGAGAGAGAGGGGAGAAGAGATGATAGGGGAGAGAGAGAGAGAGAAGGAGACGGGGGAGAGAGAGATGAGAGAGCAGAGAATGAAAGAGCGACGAGAGAGAGAGAGAGAGAGAGAGAGAGAGAGTAGCCCTATCAGAGCCAATTTTTTTATATGAAAGCCATAACATTACTGTACAGGTATATGGCCCTCTTAGCCTTAAGGGGAGATGGGCCGTATTTCTGGTCCCCCTTCTTTCTCATGTTAAGCCCTATTAGTTTTCAGATTTTAAGACGTTTGGCCCATTAGTTTGTCGATTAAAAACCTTTCGTCCCATTTCTATATCAATATCAAGACATTTCGTCCCATTTAGGTGTCGACATTATGAGAAACCGGCCTTTGGCCAGAACATTTTTCTATCGAAAAATTTACAAATTTATCTTGAAGGGGGTCTAGGGATTGTTTTTTTAAAACTTGATGAAGATCTAGCAAGGAAACTAAAAAATATATGAATATATGTATAAATAGACCCAATAATACGCAACTGTCCTCCCAAATACCCAGGGCTATTCAAACCAGGTAACGTCTCAGTGGTGTACAGTACCTCACAAACATCCATGGACCTCGCCTGTTATGTCTCTGTGTCAAGAAGAATAACCATGGAGACTCATTATTGTACAGGCAGGTTCAAAAGTTTTGTCCCCCAAGGAAAAAACCAAGGGAGTGAAGGAGGAAAGAGGAGAAAGAAGACAATGAGGAGACGAAGAAGGAAAGGAGATGATGAAGAAGAGGAGACAAAGAAAAGAAGGAAGAGGAGATGAAAAAGAAAAAAGGAAGAGGAGATGAAGAAGGAAAGGAAGAAGAGACGAAGAAGAAAATGAGGAGACGAAAAAGAACATGAGAAGACGAAGAGAAAGAGGAGGGCGTGCAGAGTTACATGGAGGAATAGACAGACGAATGAGGAAGTAAGAGGGAGAAGTGGTGTGGATGGTTAGGTGCTGTGCTGGAAAGTGTGAACAGGAATACCTTGAGATGGTTCGGCCTTATGGAACATATTGGAAGCGAGAGAATGACTAAGAGGGTGTACGAGAGTGAGGTGGAAGGACAGAGAGGGAGAGGTAAACCGAAAGAGAGGTGGAAGGATGGAGTGAAGAAGTATAGGATTGAAGGCGGTGCTGGTTTGGAGGAGGGGCGTCGACTGACTGGGGACAGAGGTGCATGGGGGCGGTTCGTTCGTGGCCAGCCCTTCAGGGATCACGGCGTCAGGCAATAGATAGATAGATATACTGTATAGGTACTAGGTACATACATATAGAAAAAATCACTGCAAAAGGCACAAAGTAAAAGCAGTTGTTCATTCTCTGTTTCTTAAAGGCCCCCAAGCCAGCCTATTGATTTTTGAGGAATAATGGAAATTTTGTGGGCCATTTACGCTCGTTTTACAATAGGAGAGGTCGTAAAACAGGAACATTTTGGGCCTTTATGAGGGCCGTTTTGGTATCTTACTGAAAATTTGAGATGTTGGGAACAATAATTGGGATTCTGTCGATATCCGACAACAAAATGTGACTTCCCCAATTTGAACTTACTGATTTTGTCTACTCTACTTCTGACTACAAAATTGACTTCCCGAATTTATTAACCCCCTGATTTTGACTATTTCATTAGTACTATACTACTTTTTCTTTTATGGCAAACACTCTACACCAGGTATTATAGAGATAGCCGGTTTGCCACAGTTATAACAGAAACCCGATTACAGCGGATGGCTGTGGCCTGATGAAGTCCATCCGCCTCTCTATTTTGCCTTGGGGTGGGTGTTTGACTGTCTCTCTATATTGTTCATATATCTATATAACTTCAACTCTTTTCACATGTGTGCAGTAATGTGGATAAAGATTGATGAGTAAATAACAAGAAGCAGAAATATAGAATGACATGAAGATATAACTAATAATACTTTTTACATTTATACGAGATGACCTTCAAATATACACCTGCACACACACACACACACACACACACACACACACACACACACACACACACACACATACACACACACACACACGCGCACACACACACACACTCAACATCATCATCACTATCACAGAGCCTTGAAAGACGTCAACGTGAATATTTAATAATTGCAGTTCTAACCATACCCAGAAGGAATCTAATCACATTGGATAAGTTCCACTTTAGAAAATATATAGGTAAGCACTTATTTGGAAAGTTGTAGAAGTGTGGAATTGCCTAGTGCAGTGATTAGCTCTGGAACAGTAGAACATTTCAAGCGCAAACTAAGTCTGATAAAATAACATAATAAAACGGGAGTCCGTAGAGACTTGATTGGCCCACACAAGGCAGATTCCTTTTACACCCAACCCATCTCGTCCAAATGCCTATCAAAATTCATCTTGGAGCTCTCCATCGTTTTTGAACCTACTATAGCAGTCGGTAGCCTATTCCATTTATCTACAACTCTAATACATATATATTTTCTAAAACGAAATTGATCTAATTTGAAATAATTTGTTAGCGTTCTTTCGCTATCACTGAGCTACAGTACATTTTTCATGTCCCATTTATTAATCCCACTAACCCCCTTGAACACCTCTAATTCTGCGTCTCTCTAACAAATGCAAGCCTAATTTCTTCTATCTTTCTTCATATGTATGATTTATAATATTATGGATAATTGTTTTCATTCTACGTTGTACTCTCTTCATGGAATATATGTCCATTCTGTAATAAAGACACCCACATTGAACAGCATAATCCATGTGGCCTCACTAACGCTTGATAAACTTTCAAGATTACGTCTGCTGTTCTGGTACTCACGCTTCTAGATATAAATCCGAGAACTCTATGTTGCCTTATTTCGAACATTGATGCACTGATTTCAGTTGCAAACACGCTTCACAGTATCGAGCAGCTGAGGTACTCTTCTGAGTCAGTACATTCTAGGATTTTTACCTATAACTGCCTCCATGAACCGACTAGTTTAACCGAAAAAGGAACAGTGGGAAGGAGAAGGAAGAGAAAGAGAGAGGGGAGGGGAAGAGAGAAGAATGGAAGGGAAAAGGAGGAGGAAGGAGGGAGACGAAAGGAGGGGAGGAGAAGGGAGAGTGTCGCCGAAACTTACCCCACGCATCCTCACACCCATTAAACTTGCCCCTCACTTCATTTCTTATTCACCCCCTCATTCACTTTATTCCCCATTTATCACGCCCCGGGCTAATACACCACTCGTAATAATGGCCGATAAACAAATCATAAATGGCTGGTTAGTGGGTTCAAATGGAGGAGGGGTGAAGGGGAGAGAGAGAGATGGAACGGTGATGGAAGGAAGGAGGGAAGGAAAATGACAGAACAACAGAATGGAAAAAAAATGGGATAAGATAAAATGGTAGAAATAAGAAGGGTGAGAGGAGAATCGAAAGAACGAAAGAGAACAAGATAACAATAGAATAACGAGGGGTACATAAAGTATAAAGGTCAATAAACATATCATAAATGGTTTGTTATTGTGCTGAAATTGAAAAGGAGGCAGGAGGGGAAGAAAGAAGGGAAAGGCAAACAGAAAGAAAAGCTAAAGAATAATGTTATGTTCTAATGTTCTTATGTTCTTATAATAAAGTAAGGAGAGAATTAAAATAAAAGAAGGAAAGTGGATGATAGAGGCTAAAATAACAAAGAAATACAAAATAGAAGGATATATAGAACTTGATAGGGAGAAGAAAGGTAGAAAGGGGATAGCAAATAATATAATAAAGAGAAGGGATAACTACACAATGAATGTCAAATGAAGTCAAATAAGACAAAGGAAGACAAGGCAGGAATGCAAGAAGGAATTGAGATAAATGACAGAAATAAGACAAAGGAAGAAAGACGGCAGGAATGTAAGAAGGGATTGAGATAAATGAAAGAAATTATACGAAGGAAGACAGAAGGAAGGGACGAAAGAAGAAATTGAGAGAAATTAAATACATAAATAAATAAGGCAGGAATGAAAGAAATAATTGAGATACATTAAAACAATATTACGAAGGAAGAAAGAAGGCAGGAACAAAAACAAAAGGAATTGAGAGAAATGACAGAAATAATACGAATTAATGAATGAAAGAAGGAATGAAGATAAATTAGATATATAATACGAAGAAAGAAAGAAGGCAGGAATGAAAGAAGGAATTGAGAGAAATAAAAGAAACAGCACCAAGGAAGTACAAAGTTAAGATGTGTTAAATGGGCAGGAAAATTAAGAAT
>CM064493.1:25778793-25846293 GCA_032716605.1 Paralithodes platypus
AGTACACACGGATGGGTACTTCTGTCTGTCTGGCTCTGTGTGTGTAATAATAATAATAATAATAATCGGTTTATTTCAAGCCGGCAGCCAATGGGGCTGAAAATACACAGAATTAACCTAGATCTTATCCTAATGGATCAACAGACTGATCCTGGCAGCTAACGAGAGCGCCTACATACTCCCGAAGGAGTAGGACGTGGGCAGGAGACTTTGTGGGTCCCCCGAGACGATCCGCCCAGATCTTGCCTTCACGGCCAGGGAAAGTTTTAAAGTGTGTGTGTGTGTGTGTGTGTGTGTGTGTGTGTGTGTGTGTGTGTGTGTGTGTGTTAAAAATTGCTCGTCTGCGTGCTTCTGTATATGCGCAAGTACGAACATGTGTGCGTATTTAAATGAGTATGTATGAACATATGTGCGTATTCATATATATGTATGAGTGTGCGTGTTTGTATATGTGTGTAAGTGTGCATTTTCGTATGTGTGTAAGTATGAATGTGTATGCGTGTTTGTATATATGTGTATGTGTGTGTATGTGTGCGTACGAGCAAAGCTATTGTTCCATTTCCGGTCAATATCGTAGACAATGAATGTGATGACCACCACAACCACCACAACTACCACAATCATAGCAACAGTATCTACCACAACTACCACAATCATAGCAACAGTATCTACCACAACATCTAAATCAACCACTACAACCACTGTCACCCCTACCACAACCACCACCACCACCAACAATACGGTACCACCCTCACCATCTTTACTACCACATCTACCATCACCATAACCCCCACCAGAAACACCTACCACATACACCACAACAAACACCCCCAATACCACCACAACTTTTGTTTTTGTTTTTGTTGTGAATGAGGGAGACAAAAGGCAGAACTGCCTGTAGCGAGTGCCTCCCCCAACACAACCAAAACCACCACCACCACCAGTACTATCTAAACTACCACCAGCACTACCACATCTATCACCACAACAACGACCACTACCACCACCAACACCACCACAACTGCCACTATCACTACTACAACTACCACCACCACAACTGCCAAAACCAAAATCACTACCACAACAATAACACTCACCACAACTACCACCACAAACCATACCCCCCCCCCCCCCCAAACCACCACCATCCCCACCATCGCTCCAGCTGTACCCATTCTGTTGGAAAATTGATACAGAAGTGACAATAATGGAGAGAGAGAGAGAGAGAGAGAGAGAGAGAGAGAGAGAGAGAGAGAGAGAGAGTGTGTGTGTGTGTAGAGTGTGTATGTGTAGCGAGAGAGAGAAAGAGAGAGTGAGTGAGTGAGTGAGTGAGTGAGTGAGTGAGTGAGTGAGTGAGTGAGTGAGTGTGTGTGTGTGTGTGTGTCAGAGAGAGAGAGAGAGAGAGAGCGCGCGTGTAATGTCTGAGAGAGAGAGTGTGTGTGTTGTATAATTACATGACTAAGAACACCAATATTCCCAGTAGAGTACAAATATCCGTCACCTGTGCAAATCCATGGAAGCGGGGATTCAAGAACATAAGAACACGGATATCTGCTAAGGGCTCACCGGTCCACACGAGGCAGATCCCTTTAAGCCTAACCAATGTAATTCATATGACATTCCACCATTTCTGAGCAAGCATTACCAAATTTGTCGGGTAATTCATCTTCAGAGAAATGTGCAATTTCAGATCAAATATTACTACTAGACCTCCAAATAGATATTACAAAGCAATATATTCTGTACCAATAATGTTGCTGTTTATTATTGATATGGTAGTATTTGAGTGTTATGAGACGCTAATGACAACAGTGACACCAAAATGTTAAATATATCAACCAAAAGTAAATCGATTATTGGTACGCACAAAACAAAGACATGGACCAACTTTGTGACAAAATGTTAAAATGAACTTTGAAAAGTTGACACAATGAATATATACACCATTTGAGGAGGATAACTTTATTGACATTTCGCAGATAGCAAATTTTGCGAAACGTTGTCAATAAAGTGCTCCTCCCCTAAAGGTCTGCAAGAAAGTTTGTGACCAATCTTGCCCAGAGGCAAAAACAAACACACATAAGTTGGTGATTACATAATGATCAGATATCGTCAAAGAAAACAACATAAATTAAATTGATTGATTAGATATATATATATATATATATATATATATATATATATATATATATATATATAGAGAGAGAGAGAGAGAGAGAGAGTGAGAGAGAGAGAGAGAGAGTGTGTGAGGGGAGATTGAATAATAATGGGAAATTATACAAAAAAAGAAACTGAGAGAGAGAGAGAGAGAGAGAGAGAGGGGGGGGGGGGGGAGTGAGAGTGACAGAGTGATGGAGGTATATAGTATCACCTTTCGATGAGGGGAGACTGGCGAGTTAATATATTCTGTGTTTGTTGTGACAGCACCCCCTTATGTCGTATGTCCACCCCCCCCCCCCCCCTATCTCTCTCTCTCTCTCTCTCTCTCTCTCTCTCTCTCTCTCTCTCTCTCTCTCTCTCTCTCTCTCTCTCTCTCTATCTATATCTATCTATCTGTTTATCTATCTATCTCTCTCGCTCTCTCTCAGTATCTTGTACATATAATTTCCCATCATTATTCAATCTCTCATCACACACACACACACACACACACACACACACACACAAACACAGACGCACACACACACACAAAAAATAGTTATGTAAGGAAGCAATTAATTGTCTTAATGAGAGAGAGAGAGAGAGAGAGAGAGAGAGAGAGAGAGAGAGAGAGAGAGAGAGAGAGAGAGAGAGAGAGAGAGAGAGAGAGAGAGAGAGAGAGAGAGAGAGAGAGAGAAAAAAATAACATATGTCCTGACATTTGTATACATGGGTGTATAGACGTCACACACACACACACATATACTGTACACACACACACACACACACACACACACACACACACACACGTAATTCAGGTATAGATATATTAATATTAGCCTAATATATATACTAACTAGAGAGATAAAGGGACATATGTGAATTAATAGATAGATGTAAATAATAAGACACACATGTATTGTATATTATGTAGACCAGGGGTTCCCAACCTTTTAGTTCCTCTGTACCACTTGGGCATGCTGATAGGTACCCATGTACCCCTAACAATTTAGGATAAAAATTTATAAAATTATGTAAATTTTATATTATTTTATTATGAAATATGTATATGTAGACTGATAGGGATCTTAGCATTGATATTATCAATAAAATGAACTCAGTGACTATAAAATATTTTGATCTGTCACATACTCTGACATTATCGGGCGGTACTGCAGCTGTCTCGAGTTGGTATACATACCTGATTGTTTCATGTCCAATACAGATTGTGGGCCGCAGGAAGTCACATAATAGTGAAAACAATGGAATAGTTACCTCACTGATATAATTTTAAGGGAAGGATGTAGTATCCGGGTGTACGGTCCAACAAGTAACCGACCTAGATGTGAGATTTTATGTTTTGTTTTGTTTTTCTGATGTGTTGTGATGTCCCTATTCGGGCTCTGTCTCGAGTCAGCCACCCCCATAAAAAAAAAGGATAATTGGGGAAGGTGCCAGAGTATACACATATACAACTTCATTTTCCGAAGAAAGAATCTTTAGCAACTAGGTAGTAACAATGATAAAATTCCAAGAGCAAATTACTATATGAGAAGGGATTACAAAGATGTGCTAGTATTGGATAATTGACATATTAACTATACTCTGTTTATTTTCAGCTGACGATAAAGTGAATCCCTGAGCAGCTAATTTCTCGATACTTAAGGTTGGACAAATATGAAACTACTATGTCTGTGCATCATAATAAGACCAAGTTTATATAATTAGCACTACATTTCACTACAAAATCTTCAAAATAACTGAGAAATCTTGATGGGAACTTTGCAATTTACCGTCAGTTGAAAAGAAACAGAATATAGTATGTAAATTTGACTATTAACCCCTTCTTTACCGACTACATCTTCTTCACTTTAGTTTGGCTACCATGAGACGACTTTATTCAGCTTTGGAAGGACGTCTACCAATTAAAAGCTACAGACTATCTCAATGTATCCTTTTAGCTACCATATATCCTTCCTAAGCTTAATAAAACCGCCTAAATGTAGCTGAAATAAAATACAAAAGACGTCGCCGGTAGAGAGGGGTTACCAACATAATAGGTCTACTATTAATATGGTGACAACATTAGTATCACCAACTAATTGATAAACTTTGTACCTACCTTAGCATTGACAGGACCATGAACATGAAGAGTTGGGTTGGATGTGAAAGAGATCTGCCATGTGTAGATCATTCGGCTTTCTGCAGACTCCCGTTGTCTTATGTTCCGCGATGAAGGAAGGGTTTGGAAGACTCCCATCGCAGCACAGACCCTACAAAATCTCCGGCTACTATTCGATACAGGGGCCACATTTACAAAACAAACACCTTAATTTCTCAAAGCTTAACATTCGGATTCTTGAGAGATTGTCATTCTAGCCTGTCACAAAACGAACATCTTAATTGCCCAAAGCTTCAGACTCGAACTCTTGATGGAGAGATTAGGAACTTTAGTCTGTCACAAAAAGAACACCTGAATTTCCCAAAGCTTGATTTTCGGATATTTGATGGAGAGATTTGGAACTTTAGTCTGTCACAAAACTAACACCTTAATTGCCCAAAGCTTCAGATTCTAACACTTGATGGAGAGATTGGAACTTTAGCTTTTCACTGTGTCAAGATGCAGATCCTAAATAGCAAGATTATAAGCTTCTTCATATCAATTTGTAGAGATGTGGATACTTATTAGAAATGTCGGAAACTTCTGAAAATCGCCTTGTCTAGATCTTTTAATCCTCCTCTTATTCTTACTTTTGATCTTCTTTAATTTATGGTTTTCACTGCTTCCTCTTCATATATTTATTCCTTCGTCTTTTCTTCTTCTACTTCTTCTCTTGTTCTGGTCTTCTTGTCATTCTTCTCTCTTGAGTAACTTAAGTAATATCTCACATATACTGGATCTAACTATTATTGAATCTTATTACTGCAGCATGGCGAATATTTAAACATTAATCTCGCTTAATAAAGTCCTCTCATATATAATCTTAAAGTAGAGTAAATATTGGCGAACACTGTCTATCAGTCATTAGGCTTAGGAAAGATCTCTCATCACAAATAATCAACTCCAGAGCTAAAAACAAGGCCAGTTCCATAAATTCGGCTTAGCAAAGATCTCTCACCAATAATCAACTCCACAGGCTATAAAATCAAGGAGAGTTCCATAAATTTGGCTTAGAAAGGATCTCTCACAAATATAATAAGGTGCGTTTTATCAATCCGGCAGTCACATAAACCGAGTTCATACGAGGGGAGGGTTTTGCAGGGCCTGTGCTCCTCCGGCCAGACTTACCATTGGTTTCCTTCATTTGTTTCCGTATTTTTCTTTGTCTTTTTGGATTTTCCATTCTTGCTAATTCCATCTGGAAATACACAGAAAATATGGTTAATAATAATGATAATAGTAATAGTAATAATAATAGTAATACAAATAATAATAATAAAGTAGTGATAATAATAATAATAATAATAATAATAATAATAATAATAATAATAATAATAATAATAATGTTAAAAATTATCTTCAGGTCTTTAAAAATGGGATATTTGTATTTCTTTGTTAATTTATTTAAACAATATCACGTGCAAAGAGAAGAAAATATGAACATACATAGATAACAGGAGAATAATATTTATTCCGCAGGAAGTCACATAATAGTGAAAACAATGGAATAGTCACCTCACCGATATAATTTTAAGGGAAGAATGTAGAATCCGGGTGTACGGTCCAACGGTAGTCATGTTTACATAGGTCGATCGCTCGCGGTTAAGTTCCCGTATATTTTTTCTGTTATTTGACCCCTGCTGGCAATATGTATGATGATGACAATAAGTCATGGGGGGTGAGGGGGGCAAAAGCCCCCCTTCAACCTATTATTGTATCCCACGGCAGTCAAAATAGACGGGAACATGATTGCAAGCGTCCGCATAGTGTAAGGCGGGCGGTCCACCCGGTAACTACATTCTTGCCAAATTTTAATATAAGTTTCGCTTACTAAAATGAGGAAATTGATAAAAATACAACTTTGTGCAATCTGCCTGTAGATTAGAACATCATGTTTTGTACACTATGGTTATTCTCTCAGACCCCTATGTACCCCCTGAGAAGTGCAAATGTACCCCTGGGGGTACATGTACCCCAGGTTGGGAACCCTTGATGTAGACAGATACTGTAGATAGATATAGATAGAGAAATAGAGAGAACTATTGTTTTATAGATTGAAATAGGTACCGGTAAGTTCGGTAACATATACAGTAAGTAGATAATTAGATATATTAGAAAAAAAATTAAAGTCAACAATAACCTCTGTATATATATATATATATATATATATATATAAAGAGAGAGAGAGAGAGAGAGATTATTTAAAACAGGAAAAGAGAGCTCAATAAATTGTGTTAATGTAGATATATTTATACATAACAAAATCACAGGGACGATTTATTAATATCATACAGAAAAAGGGAAACATATATGTAAATATTGAAATAGGCAGATAATAACTGACAGACAGACAGCCATATAGATAGATATATAATACCCACTATAGATATAAACTTAAATTAATAACCAACACATGCTATAAATATACACCATCACGACAAATATTATAACAATCTCTTTACTGCGAATCAGGACAGGATTTTTATGGAACCATTATTTTTTAGTGAGCTATCATTGAATTAATCACTATTAATGCCCGTTTTCTGTCATTTTTTTTTTTTTTTTTTTTTTTCTCATAGTTATTTTAATTAAGTCCACGTTAGATTAACTTTATTTCGTTGTTTCTATTTGTATACAGTATAAGTATTTATTATATTAATTGCTTATGACTGTCTGTGTCTGATTCGTTTGTTGTCTAGTAACTTTTAGGATGCAATAAACAAAAAAAGAACATAAGAAATCGGAATATCTGCATAAGCTCGACCGGCACACACGAGGCAGATCCCAAATAACAATATATATATATATAATTATATACTGTATATACTGTATATATATTTTGTTTTGTTTAAAGACCTCCGTCTACGTATTGTGAAAATAAATGTTATCCTCAGGTAAATTGCGGGGGTGAGTGAGTGCAGTGAGACAATGAATTGATTATACCCGTTACTCAAATAACAAAGACCTATTGGTGCCAAAGGGTTAATTCATATAGTTTTTACAACAATTATTGATAGAGAACTTTGCAAAGATGAACAAAATGGTTAAATGATAGTCAGAACTAAATTAAAATACCCATACCACATACATAAAGGGTTAATCATGGCATTTCCGTAGTTCTTCTGTTCTGTTCTTCAGTGGGCTCGTTCCATCCGTTATTTAATTCTTTCCGATAGGGCTTTCTTTGTGTGTGAGAGTGTGTGCGTGTGTGTGTGTGAGAGAGAGAGTGTGTATGTGTACATATGTGTCTATGCATTTGTTAATGTAAGTATAAAACTAAAACTATGACAAACTCGCAATATCCATTATCCCATTCCAAAACACGCTAACATTCCACTACATAATAGTATACCCGGTACAGTATATGTACATTTAAACATACACACATATATATATATATATATATATATATATATATATATATATATATATTATAGATAGATAGATAGAAATAGGTAAATAGATAGATAGACAGATAGATATATAGATAGATACATAAATAGATCCACCATGTTCGTGTATTTGTGGGTGGTTATTTCTCTAAACTAAATATATACAATACAAGATAAAACGGTGTTGTGGTATTTTTAAAGGGACTCTCCGGGTATTATTTTGGTTCCCTGGCCGCCTTTAACCTCTCTTTTACTCTCTCTCTCTCTCTCTCTCTCTCTCTCTCTCTCTCTCTCTCTCTCTCTCTCTCCTCCACCATTTGTTTGTTTATATTGCCACCCCCTCCTCCTCCTCCTCCACCAATCTGCTAGTCACCCCAACACATCATCACGACTGGCCAACACATTACACTAACTCTCCTCCATTATCTCTCCTCCATTTATCTGTTGACAGAACCATAAATACCAGGAGAGGAGACTCACTAGAAGCCATACCTCCGCCTGTGATGGCTGGTTCTTTACCGAGCTTGCCTATCGTAGGCAAAAATTAAAGACCGAAAACAAATAACACTCAGACAAACGACACAAGCAAACGACAGAAAAACTATAGACAAACAAACGACACACACAAGACAAACATTATAAAGACAAACAAACGACACAAGACAGAAACCTATAAAGACAAACAAACGATATAAACAAGACAAACATTATAAAGACAAACAAACGACACAAGACAGAAACCTATACAGACAAACAAACGATATAAACAAGACAAACATTATAAAGACACAAACAAAGACAGAACCTATAAGACAAACAAACATAACAAACAAACAAAAACAATAAAGACAAAACACAGACAGAAAACTATAAAGACACCAACGACATATAAAGACAACAATAAGACAAAAACAAAAAAATACAAATAAACTAACCAAAACCAAAACAGACACAAACATAATTAAAAAAAAACAAATACACAACAAAAACAAACTACATTCAAACACAAACAACCCACAGAAACACAAAACATACTAAAAATCAATACACAGACCGCACAGACTAAGTAACATAGGCTGGATTTTAAAAAAATAAAAATATATTAACATTGCAAAATAAAACCAGAAACAGATTAAAAGTAATAGTAATGAGAACAATAAAATGAGGGACAATAAGGGAAAAGTATGAATGGGGAGAGAGAGAGAGAGAGAGATAGAGAGACAGAGACAGAGACAGAGAGAGAGAGAGAGAGAGAGAGAGAGAGATAGAGAGAGAGAGACAGAGACAGAGAGAGAGAGAGAGAGAGAGAGAGAGAGAGAGAGAGAGAGAGAGAGAGAGAATTCTTTGATAATTGCAGTGAAAAGGCAGGCATGTCAACAGAGTGACTCGTCCTACGCCCGGCAGGTCCTTGGGGTGTGGGAGATCGATGTTTGGAGGCAGCGATGAAGAGAGTGTCGTACCGCAAAATATCTTGCTATATACTGCATGCATGCATATATATATAAATATATATATATATGCAGTATATATATATATATATATATATATATATATATATATATATATATATATATATATATATATATATATATATATATATATATATATATATATATATATATATATATATAAACTACTCATTACATTTATCCTGAAAGATTCTTGAGGGTGTAAAGCATTAAGTTTAATGTCTAGGTGTTTTTGTCTACCTGTCTGTCTGTCTCTCTTATACTTACCCTTTCATTCATCAATTCATTAGTATCTCTCATATTATCTTCCTTCCAGTGTCAGTCTGTCTCTCACACACTCACATTCTCATTCTCTCTCTCTCTCTCTCTTCCCCTAATGCGACACGCTAGTAAATTTGAAACCACCTAGAATATATTACCTCCGCAACAGCTATTAAGGAAACACCAACGACTACTAAGACTACTACTATTACTACTACGACTATTTTTGTGTGGATAAGGCATATTATTTATCGATCTAATTATTTGTAATATATTTTTGGGGGGGTGGGGGGTGGCATAATATTCCTTATTTGTTATGTTCTACAGTACTTCTCCCTCTAGGTATAGGCCTTCTATAGTTTTTAGATTCTATATGATGAATCTGGAGGTCTCCTTACAGTCACAGATACGTCTGAAACGAATTTTGAAACTGGTTCGACGTAGTCTAACTTAATAATAATAATAATAATAATAATAATAATAGTTCTTAAAGCTAGCGCATGCTAAGCTAGCTAAGGATAGCTCAATAAGGCCGATTAGGCGTATTTCCATTGGGGTCCTGTACTACTACCCAGTACCCCATCCCTTTGCTCATGAGGGATGGTAACGACTCAGTGCTTGTGAAAAATCTTTAATGCGCCGAGCGTGGGCGCGAACCCGGGCCTTCTGGGTGGAAGTCCGAGACGCTAGTCACTACACCAAGCGAGCCGCTTAACCCGTTCAATACCAGAGACGTCCTTTTTATCATATTCTGGCAACTGTTAGAAGGTTTTATTCAACTTAGGAAGGAATTCTAGCAATAATAAGGCTTCAAACCATCTCAACCAACCCATTTAACTACCACAGATCCTTTCTAAGCTGCATAATATCGTCTAAATATAGCTAGAATAAAATATAACACGTCGCTGGTACTCAATGTTTTAACCATCGCTGTCTTGACTGTCTCCCCTTTTAAGAAAGTGCTACTCGGCTTACAGAGCCTGCATGTCACTGTCTCATCATCTTCCCTCGTCATCTCGGTCTTCACACAATCTCACGTCACCTAGTGTACTATCTCTGTAAGTAGGCGATAAATCATGACCTCTACTCTCTCTAACTAAAAAAGGGCTGGAGCAAATTGGCTGTAAATTTGCACATCAATTCCTTGACTGACTCTTCTCAAATGGTAGAAATATTAGCTCGATTACTCTAGTCGTTTTTTAGTTATATCTGCCATTACATATATAAAATCTGGGAATATTCATGCAATGCTTATATATTGATAATAGCCATCTATGGAGTGTCGGTGGGCTTTGTGGTAATGAACGGACAGAAAGTACATAACAAATTATATCCTAATAATATCTTGACACATGGTCATTTGAATGAAGGTCCTTAGGGCTTCTTTTTCGTTGTTAATATATATATATATTTTTTTTTTACGTTAATGTTGAATAGGTTGTTCATTCGTGCTATGTTTTACTTCACTTTTACTAGAGATCACCAAACCATAAACTATAAATTATCTATATTTTATTAATTTCACCACAACACCAAACACCCCCAATGAAATTAATTAACCCTCTCCGACATATGAGGCGATTTTGAGCCTATAAGGGATACTTTAAAACCTTTGTTACCATCAGGGGTATTTTAGAAACCTTTAGTTTAGTTACTTCAACCTCTGCAGTTGTCCTTGAGTTAGCTTTGGGCAGAAAACTAATTTTGGAGAGGTAATTATAAGAGTGAGAGAACTCTATTTCTTAATCTGGCAACTTCTGCGTTATATGAGTCTGAAGGGGTTAAAAGATAGGTCATAACTCTTGATTGTGACTGTAGAGTGCACACAATCTAGGCCCCGCGTTTATTTCGGCTTTTACGGTGGTTTTACGGCGAATTTTCATCGCTAAGGGACCTCCGAATCACTCCGAATGACGGCTGTAATGCAGTTCAGTCGGCCCGAGATTGGTCTGTGTGTTGCTGTTTTTGTTTTTATTATATTTTTTTTTTTTTTTTTTTTTTTTTATGTGCTTCGAAAACAAACTAATGACAAAACCTAATCAATCTTAACCCCTTCTGTACCGGGGACGTCTTATTAATTGTATGCTAGTTATATTTTGACGATTTTGTGCAGTTTTATGAAGGATCTGTCGAAGTGAATAGGGTTTTGATGAGATAGGTCGAAGCCTCTTTAATTGCTGGAGGCCCTTTATAAACTGAATAAAAGCCACTAATAGTAGCCAGAATAGAGTTAAAATGCAGCACCGGTACTGAAGGGGTTAACTGGAAGATATCTAATCAGAAAACAAACTAATGACAAAACCTAATCAATCTTAACTGGCAGATATCAACAGAATGGAACGCAACGAAATGAGAATAGTGAGTTGAATGTGTGGGTCAACATGTAAGATAGGATATTTTATGAGGAGTTGAGGAGGCAATTAAAGGGAGAGTTGTATTTATTTACTTGTTTATTTATATATTTATTATTATTTTTCTTAGTTTCCTTCGTATACCTCCATCAAGCTTAAAAAAATACCATGACCCCCTTCGAGACATATTTGTACATCTTTCGGTTGAAAAATGTCCTGGCCGAGGGCCGTTTCCAATATCTAGGCCGGTTCCTCCAACATTGCAGGCTCGCTATCGCTTGCCAGGACAAAATGAACACTTAAGTGGCATGAAAGTTCTGAAAATCACCAAACTAATGGGGCAGAAGCTCTGCATAACTAATGGGGCGAACGGCTTAAAATCTCAAAACTAATGGGGAAAAAGATGCGGGAGAAGGAGTGAAAATCTACCCTTAAATATAATCGCACACCAGTACTGTTGACGTGGCTGCCGCTACACCAACCCCAACCAAAGTTCAGTACCGGTTTATAGATCTCGGTACCGGGTTTATTTGATATTTTACGGTGGGTTTACTGCGAGGTTCCATCACTAGGGCACCTGGGAATGACTGATAATGCCATTCAGTCGTGTGAAGAATGGTGACCTCAACTACAGAAGTAACCTACCGGGTAGCTAGCTCTCAATCAGTGTCAACTAATATTTATCATACATTTTCGAGTATTTATTTCAATCCCCCCCCCCCCCAACTCTTTATATATATAAATATAATTATATATAAATAAATTAGCAAATATAAACGATCCATCTCCCCTTAACACTGTATACCGATCGGGTGTGAACTCTACCAGATGCCAACACCAGGCATCAGACACAGCAGAGTAAACCCAAAAACGGGCAAATATTAAATAAAAATAAAATTAAATAGTTAAATAAATAAAATTAAAAAAATAGCCAACATTTAAATAAACTACTCAACGTTGATAAATATCGACGTCGTTTAAGCACCGAATTACATGTTTATTACACATATTATACCGTACATTAAGTAGTAAGCTGCAATAGACCTAGGAAATGTAGCGAAATGGCATTCGGCAGCTATCTCTCTCTCTCTCTCTCTCTCTCTCTCTCTCTCTATATATATATATATATATATATATATATATATATATATATATATATATATATATATATATAGATATATATATATATATATATATATATATACAGTATATTATATCACCGGTATATATGTAATTATAATATTTTTGTCCAGTATTTCCACTTCAAAATGATTACGATCCCATGAAAAGACCATTGGATTCCTCTGTATATCAGTTCTCTGTATACCGGATATCAGTTTCCTGTGTCCCATCTTTGTAATCAATTGGTTATACAATTCTTCTTTTCATCCATTTTCCCAAACTTCCATTCATAATATTTACCCCAACTTGCTTGGTGGGTATGTTTAACGTAAGTGAGAGAGAGAGAGAGAGAGAGAGAGAGAGAGAGAGAGAGAGAGAGAGAGAGAGAGAGAGAGAGAGAGAGAGAGAGAGAGAGAATGAGAGCGTGAGAATAAGTGTATGTAGTGAGAGCGTGAGAGAGAAGGATCGAGGGGAAGAGTAGGGTGAGATGGATATATAAATTAATTATACAGAACATTGGTAGATTGATAGTGTGAACATAAATTGGTATAATTTAAAATACAAACTTTTTGCATAAGCCATATAGATAATTTATAAATAGAAAGAATTATAAATTATGGTAAAATAGTTATTACATTAACCATAACAAATAAATAATTAAATGCTAATTCATTGGAGGTTCATTCTGGTTATATTCCGTTTATTGGAGATACCATTTTTCAAACCACAATGATATGATATTACGGACGTCCTAATCATATCAGCAGAAGTAGTAGTAGTAGTAGTACAAAGGAGTACAAAGTACAAAGGAAATCAAGCAACAACCAATCTAGTGACCCTTCTAGGCTGCTTGTCCTCCAAAACACTGAGGATCAAGTGTCCAAACAGTGGTTTAGAGTGGGTAAGGGAACATTGGAAAGGGAACTACTGCCCTAGAACTAATGTCCGTGGCAGGACTAGGAAGTTAGTAGGGGACATATGGGTTAGTAACTGAGGGGAGGATAAAATAAAGTTATTCATTTACAAACGCAGTCAGTCGCGGGTTTGATGCGAGATATTTGTCTAGGCGGAGTTTAAATGAATCAACGGTGCTGCAGTCTATAACGTCTCGGGGAAGCCCATTCCACAAGTTGACAACTCGATTGAAGAAGAAATTCTTAGATTCGTGTGAGTTAAAAGATTTACCAATAATTTTGCAACCGTTTCCCCGCGTGTAATTAGATTGGTCGATAGTGAAGTACTTACTACAGTTCATATTGTCGATTTCTTTGATGATTTTGAACACTTGAATTAAGTCACCTCTTAATCTGCGCTGGGTTAAAGGAAATAGATTTAATTCTCTAAGACGCTCTTCGTATGGTTTGTTCTTTAGGCTAGGTATCATTTTGGTAACTCTATGTTGAACTCGTTCTAGCTTGTTTATGTCTTTTTGGTAATAAGGGTACCAGCATTGAACGCAGTATTCCAGAAGAGGGCGGACTAAGGAATTGTAAAGGGTTAGGATAACTTCTTTGGATTTATGCTCAAATGACCTGCCTATAAAGCCAATTATTTTGTTTGCCTTCTTAACAACTTCTGAACATTGTTGACTCGGTTTTAGGTTACTCGATATTGTTACTCCCAGATCGGTTTCTCTGTTTACATTCTTAAGCTGAGTGCCATTCATCGAATAGTTTGCTTTCTCATTTAGGTATCCGATATGTAGTACTTTACATTTATCCGCATTGAAACACATTTGCCAAATTTGGGCCCAATGTGACAATTTATCTAGATTGTGTTGCATATCGTCAACTTGATCTTTTGAGAGTACGCTATTTGCAATTTTTGTATCGTCAGCAAATTTTGAGATTATACAGGTGAAACCCTTATCTATGTCGTTGATGTAAAGTAGAAAGAGAATTGGTCCTAGTACCGATCCCTGGGGTACCAAGCTATTTACATTGGTCCATTTAGATGCCTTACCGTTTATGACTACTCTTTGCTTTCTGTCGCTGAGCCAATTTTCTATCCATTTCAACACACCGTCTTGTATTCCATGCGCTTTTAGTTTTAGCAGTAAACGTTTGTGGGGAACTTTGTCAAAGGCCTTTTGAAAATCAAGGTATATAATATCTACAGCTTTACTCTCATCGTAGAGGTTGAGGATATCGTGGAAGAAGTCTAAGAGGTTTGTTAAACAGGAACGTTTTTTACGAAAGCCGTGTTGAGTATCTTTAAGTATGTTATTTTCCTCTAAGTGATTTACGAGTCTGTCTCTTATGACCGTTTCTAGCATTTTACATACAACTGAGGTTAAGCTAATTGGACGATAGTTACTGGGTAGGGATTTGCTGCCTTTTTTGAATATCGGTGTTACGTTGGCTATCTTCCACTGATCAGGCATAGTTCCAGACTGCAAGGATTTATTGAATAGTAATGTCAGTGGTTTGGAGAGCTCATCCTTAGCTTCCTTTAGAACTCTAGGCGAGATTGTATCAGGTCCAGGCATTTTATTTACCTTGAGTTTATCTAAACAATTCAATACTTCTCTCTCTGTAACGGTGATATTGCTTAGAACATCTGAATTATCAATCTGAATCGGCGATGGTGTAGGGATATCACTGAGGTCTTCTGTTGTAAAAACTGATGCAAAGAAGGTATTGAGGGCATTACTCATTTGTACTTCGTCTTTGGTGTATTCTCCATTTTCATCGTCTAAGGGTCCAACAGTTGAAGTAACTACTTTTTTCTTTCTGATATAACTATAGAATTCTTTCGGGTTTGTTTTACTTTGATTCGCAATATGTAACTCTAGGGTCTTTTTACTTTGCTTAATTAACTTTTTGGCTTTGCGTCGTAGCTCTACAAATTTCACCCGTTCTTCGTCATTTTGTGAGGATTTTAATCTATCATTAGCAAATTTTTTAGCAAGCAGGCAGTTTGAAATATCTTTATTCCACCATTTGGGCTTATTATTATGGCCTGGACGCCGTATTTTCGATGGTATGCAGTCTTGCACTGCTTTTAGGTAAGTGGTTTCGAATAACTTCCAAGATGTATTTATGTTGTTATTGTTAATTAAAAAGCTCTAGTCAGTTTCTTTAAACATAGCTCTAATTTTATGAAAGTTTGCTTTCTTGAAATTAGGGACTTTTTCGATGCTACTATTTGGTTCGTTACTAGTAAAGTTTAAAGTGAAAGTTATCGTACGATGGTCGCTGTTACTGAATTCATCACCAACATTCAAATTCTCTATTAATTCTTCTTTTGTTGCAAGTACAATGTCAAGAACGTTATTACCACGGGTCGGTGTTCGAACAAATTGATAAAGCGAACTCTCTTGCAAGTTCGTATACAAGTCATGTCCGGAGTGTGAAGTAAGAGTATCGCCCCACTTGGTCACAGGTAAATTAAAGTCGCCAAAAAATACGGTATCTTGTGAGTTACTTACATCTGCAATTTGTTCAAAAATTTCTCGGGCAGTTTGCACTGATTGAGCTGGAGGTCTGTATATTAATGCAAGTATTATTTTTGTACCTTTATTATTCTTTATTAGCACAAAAGATGTGTCGACGTTCACAATTTGAGGTTTTGACAAGAGGGTCGGGTTAAGACTTTCTTTGATATAAAATAAAACGCCACCTCCATTTTTATTTATTCGGCTTTTCTCAAACATTACATAACCGGGAAGTGAATACTCTGCTAAAAAGTCTCTATCTACTGTATTGAGCCAAGATTCTGTTATACCAATCACATCATAATTTTCAGTAAACACTAGTTCCTCTAAATCTGAAAATTTATTGCGTATGCTACGAGCGTTTGCATAGAAAACCTTTAAAGTTGCGGTTTTAGAACTCACAGAACGTTCTTTAATCAAATTTTTTCTGGTCGGATCTACATTTACATTCATGGCTGACATCGGTCCTCGGTCGTTATCCCTGGCGGTTTTGAATTTGGGTCGTGTTGGTGGAGCTTTATCCAAATTCGCGGTTCTTGACAGATTAGCATTTAATTCCTTCGCAGGTTGCCGCCCTCGCTGTCTTCGGTCCTCCTTCCTGGTTGTCCTGTGCTGAGTCGATTTCTTCTCCGAAAATCTTCTCCGAGTAGTAGTAGTTGTAGTCAAGCAGGTGGCCTATGCAGATGACCTCACTGGAGCAGGGAAGTCAAGGATCTCAAGAGCTGGTGGGAGCAAGTATCAGAAGTAGGCCCAGAATTAGGATACTATCCAAATGCCAGTAATTCTATACTAATAGTAAAACCAGAACATTATGAAAATGCCGTAGAAGCTTTCAACGGTAGCGAAGTGGTCGTAAAAGACGGAGAGCGTCATCTTGGAGCAGTAATTGGCACAGAAGAGTTCAAGAAGCAATATATAGAAGAGAAGGTCAGGGAGTAGGTAAAAGAAATTGAAAAACTGGCCAAAATTGCGAAGACGGCACCACAGGCTGCGTATTCGGCATTCACATGGGGTCAAACATCGCTGGACCTAATCGATGCGTACCAACTTCAACCGCTAGAAGACGCCATCAGAGACAAACTCATCCCAGCGTGGGTAGTCCCACACTCCAAGTACTACAGAGAGGGAGTTGCTCGCACTTCCTCCTAGGTTGGGAGAGCTTGGAATCATCAATCCTGTGAGGAGGGCGACAACGGAACACCAGAACTCAGTATAGATAACAGGAACTCTCAGTGAATGCATCGTAGCACAAGATTCTGATGGTGAAGTGGACCAAGCGGACTTTTACAACATCAGAAAGACCATCACGTCAGAGAGGCATAACTCACAGAAAAATTACCTGGCACGATTGATGCAACAACTTTCCCAGAGACTAGTAAGAAAAATACAAATAGCACAAGAAACGGGTGCTTCAAATTGGCTGATAACACTACCAATCAAAAAGGCTTTAATCTCAACAAACAAGAATTTAATGATGCCATTGCACTGAGGTATGGTTGGCCGATTGAAGGACTGTTCGATCGATGCATTTGTGGAGTCAACAATGATGTAGACCATTGCATGATAAGGGAGGCTTCATCAGCATCAGGCACAATGAAATTAGAGAAGTAACGGCGAACATGCTCAGGGAGGTGTGTCGTGATGTGGCGTGCGAACTATCAATCATTCCCTTGGACCGAGAGATCTTGCAGCACAGGACGGCCAACACATCCAATGAAGCACGAGTGGGCTTTAGTGCAAGAGGTTTTTGGACAAGAGGACAGCGAGTGTTCTTCGACATAAGAATATTCGAGCCAATGGCCCACAGCTGAACACAAGACGAACGAACAAGAGAAGGTCAGGGCATATGGGGAAAGGATCCTAAATATCAAGCAAGGCAGCTTTACCCCACTAGTCTTCACCACATCTGGAGGGATGGGACCCAGGGCCCAGTGCTTCTATTCAAGGCTAGCAGAGATCATCGCAGAGAAGAAGCAACAGCCCAGGAACCAAGTTGTAGCCTGGATGAGGTGACGCCTATCTTTCTCGTTGCTCAGATCAGCACTACTATACTTGTGGGGAACAAGACTGTCTGCACCACAACCAGCGACAGTGGCAGGCGTGAACTATGAGACAGCAGTAGCAGAAAGTCGCATAAAGAGGGAACTGGAATAAAGTTGCATGGTATAGAGTAGTAGTAGCCTATAGTAAAATTGAAGGAATAGAGTAATATCTGATGTCTGTTAAATGTAATGAAGTAGTAGTAGTAGTAGTAGTAGTAGTAGTAGTAGTAGTAATGATAATCATGCAATTAAAAACTAGTTAAAACTACAATGTAAAAAGCAAACCAAATGTCACGAATACAGAACAGTTGCAGGTTTATAAAAATGCCAATCAAATCACACATAAAATCAACCAAAATAAAAAAATATATAAAAAGTACAATTTACCCTCATTTACCAACATAAATATACAGCAATTGAAGCTTTAAATATTCATACCCGTTCAATATGATATTTCTGGGTTTTTTTTTTTTTTTTCCCAGAGACTACACCATTTTTCAGAATATTTAGAGAGCTGTTGTGGCTAGGAATACTGATGTAATTTGCGTTTTGTGTATTCAAATTTAATCTGTCAGAGTTGGGGCCCTCATACATATGAAAGAACATGGGATGGGAGGCGAGAGAAAACGGGGGATTATTTTCGTATTGCGTTATTATGCCGTTTTTCCCCATTTTACACCTGATTTTATATTTTAATTTGTGTATTTGTTTTTTAAATGTTTTTTTGTGAACGATTCCTTTGTTTACATTTTAATGTATTGTTCTATTCATATATCTTTGTAGTTTATGCAAAAGCTTACTGATCATTGTTAGATAACGCATTCCCTTTTGTTTTTTCTCTCTCTCTCTCTCTCTCTCCTCTGTGTCTGTGGCGTAAACAAAATCTTAGATTGATTATTATTCAATATCCGGTATATCTCCGATTCTATATACAATCCCCATCTTTCTCTCTCTCTCTCTCTCTCTCTCTCTCTCTCTCTCTCTCTCCTCTGTGTCTGTGGCGTAAACAAAAGCTTAGATTGATTATTATTCAATATCCGGCATATCTCCGATTCTATATACAATCCCCATCTCTCTTTCTCGCTCTCTCTCTCTAACAGGTAGACAACAACGAGTGGTAATCAATGGTGTTTCTTCTGAGTGGACTTCAGTCACTTCTGGAGTTCCACAGGGATCTCTCCTTGGCCCACTACTGTTTATCATAGGCCTATATGTCAATGACATCGATATTGGTCTGTTGAATGTGATCTAAACTCGTAGCGCGCCACTAAATTCCGCGCACGTGTTTATGTCCTGGTGTTCGGTGGGGTGCCTGTGGCTTCGGACAATATTACCACTTAACCCTTCACCAATCCCTAATAAAAACGACTATATATTCCTTATTTAACTATTCTAACCATTCTTTCTACACCCATTCAACCATATATATACTTAATTCCTCCATTTGCTCCCTACTTTTTCATTTTAACGTCAGGTATAAATTGTAAACAACCATCGGATGCTAGGGATTCGAACACTTCCGTGACCAGAAAGGAAAGGAAAGTTTGGCGGGAAAAAGTGACACTGGTAGCATATTGTCGGTATTGTCTGGGTAATATATATATTAGGTCGGGTTAATGTTCCCTTCGGCGTTTTTCTATTGGGCGAAAACAAAAATACTTTGACCATTTGTTTTCTTTTGGTTGCACGGTCACCGAAATAGAGTACTGAAATTAGGTGGCTGATCTCTTGGATTTCTTTTAGGATTGGTTTGGATAATCTGGGTTAAGATTGTAAGATAGGTTAGGATGCTTTTATGTAGATTATAAAGAGAGTAAACTTAATTATATATTTAAAGAAACTTGTCGCATAAATTAAGTTAGAATATTGAGCTAAAATTACAGATTTTCACTCAATCATATGAAATGCGTCCATTTGTCCAACAGTCCAAATTATATAGCCATTCCTTGGTTTGATAATCTTGACCTATGCACAGCACAGTCGGCCGAATAAGTGATGTTTTATTTTTCGTGTTTATATTTTGACCAATAATTAGTATCAGCAATATTTACACAAGTTTTTTTCTTTTTGATCGAGATATACAAACATGTTCCTACACTTACCCACCCTATTCAACATCTGACAGACATTAATACAGCACATAACGAGCCAAACGTAATGACACCTGAGATATGAATTATTAGCACCACCGTACAGTACTGTTTGAGAATCGTGGCCATTTAAATCACCAATCTGAAAACTAATGAGGCTAAGCATGAGGAAAAGGGAGGACCAGAAAGACGGCCCATGTCCGCTTACACCCATCTACTACAAGGATAGAATAGAAAGGTTAATCACTAGCAATATACCTAATAATGTTCAATACCTTTTATATACTCTTGCTATGCTATACTTTAGAAGGAAAGAGAGAGTCATTTCCTATGATTAAAGCCGGTATCACACGAGAGGTTTTATAGTCAACATTCGATAATCAACATTTTTCTGGCAGCATGTCTGAAATATTTTGCACTGGTATCAGAAACTAGACTGACGATAGATGAACTTAGATACCGTAACCGAAATATTTTATAGGTTGACCTCATAAGCAACCAGACCAGTGTTGAGGATAAATGTTGAGGGAAAAAGCGCTCGTATGATACCGACTTAAGACTACACTGTTAAAACTATATTCAAATGTAAGACAAATGATACAAGCATGGTACGTGTTTCCATTATTTACGTGTTCATCTTAGCACACATCCATTCCAATAACTGGTTTACAAAGGAGGTACTGAGTTTGGTGGTTCCATATACTGTAGAGGTTATGTCATTGAGATACACGGAACGACATGTAGGCTAAACAAGGGTGGACCACATTACACGCTTTATCCACATACGACCCTTTTATGTTGGCACTGAGCGCCTAAACGACTAGCCAAGTCATATAGAGGATTTTGGGTAGCTTTGGGTCTCGTTCGAACTTTTTTTTTTTATTTTTATTATTTTTTTTTTTTTTGGTTGAAAATACGACCAGTGACAATATGACCTTTCCCCTCCCCCCCCCCCTCTCTCTTCATGATTTACATATATTTACATACATACATTGGCCACACACATCTTACAATCCCTGCGAGGTGGCCAGGACTTAATCCTTGTAGAGATAGCAACCCTAAGAGAAAGTGGAAGGAAAGGATAGCAGAGATGAAGGCTCTCTCCCCACCCTCCGGCAAATAGAGAGAGAGAGAGAGAGAGAGAGAGAGAGAGAGAGAGAGAGAGAGAGAGAGAGAGAGAAGAAGAAGAAGAACAAGAAGAAAGAAGGAGGAGGAGGAGGGAAACTAGTGTCTCCTTCTCGTGTCAAGAATATATAATTTTGCCTTCGTTCTTTCTTCCTCCACCTCCCGTATTCTCCTCCTTCTATTTCTATTCCTTCTTTACATCGTCCTATCCTCTACTCACCTCCTCTATTAATTTTATTAATTCCTTTTCCACCGTGCTCCCCTGTTCCTTGTCCTTCATATATTTGTTTAGTTGTAATTTACATCTCTCCCTCCCCTTCTTGCTCTTTTCCTGTCACCTCTTGTTCCTTTCTCGAGTCTCTTGCTGATCCTCCCTACCCCTTGTGGGAGTAAGGGTTGGCTACTGACTACTACTATTCTCCACTTCTTCCACATCCCTCATCATTTATTCTCGCCACTTCTACCTACGTCTCATATCCTTTTTCCCTTCTCTTCGTCCTTCATTTTTCCCAACTTTATCATCCACTTCTCCATCTCCTTCCTTTCTCCCTTATATTATCTTCCCTTCCTTCCGTCCTTCCTCTCTCCCTTACTTTATCATCCACTTCTCCATCTCCTTCCTTTCTCCCTTATATTATCTTCCCTTCCTTCCGTCCTTCCTCTCTCCCTTACTTTATCATCCACTTCTCCATCTCCTTCCTTTCTCCCTTATATTATCTTCCCTTCCTTCCGTCCTTCCTCTCTCCCTTACTTTATCATCCACTTCTCCATCTCCTTCCTTTCTCCCTTATATTATCTTCCCTTCCTTCCGTCCTTCCTCTCTCCCTTACTTTATCATCCACTTCTCCATCTCCTTCCTTTCTCCTTTATATTGTCTTATCTTCTCTTCCTTCCTCTTTCTTCTCTCCCTTACTTTATCATCCACTTCTCCATCTCCTTCCCTTCTCCCTTATATTATCTTCCCCTCCTTCCGTCCTTCTTCTCTCCCTTACTTTATCATCCACTTCTCCCTCTTTCCTTTCTCCCTTACATAAGAACATAAGATCGCCGGAAACTGCATAAGGCCATGCGGCCCACACGAGGCAGCTCCCATTCACACGCAGCCCACATCATCCATAATTATGGGAATCCAACTTACGCTTAAAGCGTTTAACTGTTCCTGAGCTAATCCCTGCTCTGGGCAAGCTGATGATTATTCCTGTCATATGACCAGCTGCCAAATTCACGCACACACATGCGCACACACACACACACATACATACACACACACACACACACACAAGCACAAGTGTGTGTGCGTGCCTATTTATATTCCCTCTCTAATGACTTAATCATTCGGATTAAAAAGTCCCTAATCAGGTATCAACCCCTCCCACTCTCTCTTTCGCTCTCTCTCTCTCCAATATGAAATGTTGAGAATTAATAAATTTTCCCAGCGTATACAAGCTATATAGTGTATGCTCGTCACCATACATAATTTATCACTGCACACCTTGTCCTATGCACATCCAATTTAAAAACAAACTCAGCTTGAATCATTTCAAAGCTTTCCCCAGTCCTGTTTCATTAAACATGACTAAACATGACTATAGCCACAAGCATAGTTCAATACATTACAAAAACAAGGTGTCCCACATGAGGGGCTCAGCCAGAGTGCGGGCCGCGTGACGTCACTCACTCGCAGGCACCTGGCCGGTGGGCCGACCCCATAATCTCTGGACCCTACCTACCACCACGTAGCCTATATTCCTCGTATATCACTGTCTTATGACACAGTAAACACCCCCATGACCAATATATCACAACATTAACCCAATTTTAAGACAATTCACCATAATCTCATTATGGAACACAATAGGTTAGCATAATGAGTTGATGACTGGCCAAAACTGCATGCAGACAGTATGCAGAGACCTTGGCTATGATTTTCATACAACGATTTCATCCCGAAAATGATATAATAATGACTCCTTACAGTGGTGACAAGCTCACCAGATACTGCATTAGACTTAATCGCAACTAAATATAGTATACTTCAATGAAAGACATGTTGTTCAGCTTTTCAAAGCCACACATCCTTAGATTCTTCAGGTTTGTATATTAAATATAGCGCTACTGTCCCAGGCGTGACGTCACACTGGATGTCGGAGGTTCCAATTTTACTTTGGTGAGTTAACTTCTTGTATGTATATAAACTTTGATCACGATCCCCGAAGGTTCCTTATATTATATTTCCCTATCTTCCTTCCGTCCTTCCTCTCTCCCTCACTTTATCATCCACTTCTCCATCTATCGGCATTATTCCTTCTAACATCGAGACTATCTGATGGGGCCATATCTTCTACTGTTTCATTATCAATAAAACTACCTTCGATTTCCCTGCAGTCAATGCTATCATAATTACTAATATTTATATATGACTGAGGTTCTATTACATTCCTAGCAGCAGGTGATAACAGAAGCTTATGTAACCTTACCCAACATTTATAGCCTACTGTATAATTATGTTCACAGGTGTGGAACATACGTACATATGCGCATGTACGCAGGCACACATGCATGGGAGTCACACATGTGCATATTTAAGGAGAGATGTGTCACTTTTTGGGCGTGTTTTGCATGTATTCATTTTTGTTTTAGTTTCCTCCCTAGACCTCCATCAAATTAAAAAAAAAAAAAAATCCATTAGATCCCCCTTCTAGATTAATTTGCAATTTTTTCGGTAGAAAAATGGCCCGGCCGATTCATCCAACATTACAGGCTCACTATCGTTCGCCAGGGAAAAAATCGACACCTAAATAGCACGAAAGGTCTAAATATTGACGAAGACATGGGGCGAAAGGTCTTATAATCGACTAACTAATGGGGCAAACATCTTATCATCTGAAAACTAATGGGGCTAAACATGAGGGAGAAATTGGTCCAGAAAAACGGCCCATGTCCCCTTAAACAAGTGTAGGATTACCACAATGTGTGAGGACGAACATACTTACAATTGTGTACAGTACCGTAATTATATAGAAAACGCATAGCCCATGTATTGAGGGTTGTTTTCCTGTATAGTAGCATATGTATTTGTATTGACTATGTACTCTCATTTCTGAACATTGTATAATATGATGCATGGCCTTCAGCAACAGCGTTCCCCAAAATGTTGGGATTTGTACTAGGTAAAAAAAAAAAAAAAAAAAAAAAAAAAAAAAAAAAAAACAACACGTGTATACAGTTATTAACATACACTCGTTCAACACGCACTCTCTCTCTCTCTCTCCCCATGATTTTGCGAGAGAGAAAGAGAGAGCTAGAGCTAGACGTAAGAGGTGCAACTAGCTTTACAGAAAGTTAGCTCACTGTCTCACTTCTTAACTCGCTCTCACTCAACTTTACTTAGTTACCGCCAAACTTTGAAGGCAAGGGAAAAAAGGGGAAGAGAAAATGGGGTGGGGTGGGGGCTGGGTGGTATATACTGTATGAGAGAGAGAGAGAGAGATTAGTATATGTTTATTTTCTTTCAGAATATTTAGTGTGTGTGTAGTTTTTTTATTATAATTTATTTATTTTCGTCGTAAAGACTTAAGGGTGGACTTGACTGAAAGCTTGTGAAGCCACCGTATGTCATGTTCAAGGTATTATCATGCATTACAAAATTATTAAATTATTAAATATTAAATTGAATTGCTACGTATGTATGTACTGTATATACTGTGTGTATATATATATATATATATATATATAATAATAATAATAATAATAATAATAATTATTATTATTTTATTTTTATAATTTTGGATAAAGTGAATTAGTAGGAGACGAGGCATTCATGTTTGTAATGTGCATCACGCAAGATTATTTATGTGGTTTATTATCCTGACATTTATGTTTGCTTTTAACTTAAATGAACAATAAGAAATGTAGCCATAGATTAGATAACGTGACTATAAGAAACTCAGATAATGAAAAAGATTTGGAAGTCATCGTCGACTGTCATTTGAAACCTAAAAATCAATGCATTAGTGCTCGAAATAAGGCACATACAGTAGGCCTAGAGTTCTTGGATTTATATCTAGAAATGTGAGTAATAAAACAGCAGACGTAATCTTAAAACTTTATCTAGCGTCAGTAAGACCACATATGGATTACGCTGTCCAATTTTGGTGTCCCTATTACAGAAAGGAAATAGATTCCTTGGAGAGGGTACAGCGTAGAATGACAAAATATATCCATATTAGAAATCTTCCATATGAAGAAAAGGTTGACAAAATTTAGCTTACATTCGTTAGAGAGACGCAGAGTTAGAGGGGATATGATAAGAGGTGTTCAAGTAGGTTAGTGAGATTAATAAAGGGAACATGAAAGATGTACTGAAGCTCAGTGATAGCGAAAGAACTCGAACCAATGGTTTCAAATTAGATACATTTCGTTTCAAAACAAAATATAGGCAAATATTGGTTTGGTAACAGAGTTGTAGATAGGTAAAATAGGCTACGGTACCAAGGGCGTCGACTGACTGGGGACAGAGGTGCATGGGGGCGGTTCGTTCGTGGCCACCCCTTCGGGGATCACGGCGTCAGGCAATAGATAGATAGATAGATAGATAGACCAAGTGCTATAGTGGGATCAAGAACGATAGAGCTTTAAGATACAATTAGATAGGCATATGGACGAGATGGGTTTGGTGTGAAAGGGATCTGCCATATGTGGGCCAGTCGGCTCTATGCAGACTCCCGTTTTCTTATGTTCTTAAGAAAAAATCAGGATGAACACGCAAAATATCTTCAAATAAATTTATCGAGAGGACTTCCCTAAGTGGTTAAGGCCCCATTAATTGCTCTTTCCATTCACATATGCATAGCCTACGTGAGTTACAGTTGGGATGTGTGTACGTGCTTAGATTGATATGCAGGATTCGAAGTTGCATAATAAATCGTAGGCAGTGTCCACCAACCTTTAACTGTTTTCGTGGTGCGGTGTATAAGGTGTTGATTTTCGGTGTGAGCATCCTGGGTTCGAATCCACGGACTGCCACATGTGTTTGTAAATTTCATTAATCGATTTTAGGAGTATGGTTGGTTGTTGGAAGGAACATAATAATTGATATTGGTTCAGGAATAATTTATCGAGAGGACTTCCCTAAGTGGTTAAGGCCCCATTAATTGCTCTTTCCATTCACATATGCATAGCCTACGTGAGTTGCAGTTGGGATGTGTGTACGTGCTTAGATTGATATGCAGGATTCGAAGTTGCATAATAAATCGTAGGCAGTGTCCACCAACCTTTAACTGTCTTCGTGGTGCGGTGTATAAGGTGTTGATTTTCGGTGTGAGCATCCTGGGTTCGAATCCACGGACTGCCACATGTGTTTGTAAATGTCATTAATCGATTTTAGGAGTATGGTTGGTTGTTGGAAGGAACATAATAATTGTTGGATGATGAAAGATATTTACAAAAGGCATTTTACAGAACACCAGGAGGTCGAAAGTGTGTTATAGTAAGGCAATCTAATATGCAATGTGATATAGAGTACGCGAGTCCGGAGCATGGCAAAGTATACACGATGAAAATCTTCTATGACTGTCTACGCATAAAACTCGATTTTCTTCAATAACACTCACGTTTTCTGTAACAAATACTAAAGGGTTTCCTAAAGTAAATAGAACCGGCCAAACCCGGTTTCTACTCTATTGCAAGCTAACATGCATGGGTGCCACGTATATGCTTAAGTAAGTGAAGAAATGCCACAATATGTGCAGACGAACATACTTGTCCTCACAAGTGTGTACAGTAGTTTTCCTGTATAATTTAGCATAATATTGTTATTGTATATTTACAGTACTTCCCTGTCTGAGTGTTGTATAATAGGATAGCATGACCTTCAGCAACAACGTTCCCCAGAGTGTTGGAACGTGTACTGAATGCTAAATAAAGAATTTAAAAAATACACTAAGCCGGTTTCTACTCTATTGCAAGCTCGCTAGACTATTTTTCTTGTTTTGTACCTGTGGAGATGGTTACATTGGTATAGTGTATTTATGGGATTGCAGACATTGTTCCATCTTGAGGTAGCCTACTCGGAATTGTTTTTACATTTCTATTACGGTTTGTTTTTCACCTGGAGGAAAATTTAATCCCTTAGCAGCTGATTTCTTGATAGTAATGGGAAATATTAAACTACCTGTACTTGTCTCTGCATTGTATTTACAGTATGTCAATTTATAATATTTAACAGTTTATTTAGTTAGTAGATACCAAACAATAATATGCAGGGGACTGAATACTACCCTTGTGCCTGTGATTACCCCAAACATGAAAATGTACACCCCCACACAAAGCTACATACACATTGACAATAATGTACAGCCCACACAAAGCTACATACACATTGACAATAATGTACACCCCACACAAAGCTACATACACATTGACAATAATGTACACCCCACAAAGCTACATACACATTGACAATAATGTACACCCCACACAAAGCTACATACACATTGACAATAATGTACACCCCACACAAAGCTACATACACATTGACAATAATGTACACCCCACACAAAGCTACATACACATTGACAATAATGTACACCCCACACAAAGCTACATACACATTGACAATAATGTACACCCCCACACAAAGCTACATACACATTGACAATAATGTACACCCCACACAAAGCTACATACACATTGACAATAATGTACACCCCACACAAAGCTACATACACATTGACAATAATGTACACCCCACACAAAGCTACATACACATTGACAATAATGTACACCCCACACAAAGCTACATACACATTGACAATAATGTACACCCCACACAAAGCTACATACACATTGACAATAATGTACACCCCACACAAAGCTACATACACATTGACAATAATGTACACCCCACACAAAGCTACATACACATTGACAATAATGTACACCCCACACAAAGCTACATACACATTGACAATAATGTACACCCCACACAAAGCTACATACACATTGACAATAATGTACACCCCACACAAAGCTACATACACATTGACAATAATGTACACCCCACAAAGCTACATACACATTGACAATAATGTACACCCCACACAAAGCTACATACACATTGACAATAATGTACACCCCACACAAAGCTACATACACATTGGCAATAATGTACACCCCACACAAAGCTACATACACATTGACAATAATGTACACCCCACACAAAGCTACATACACATTGACAATAATGTACACCCCACACAAAGCTACATACACATTGACAATAATGTACACCCCACACAAAGCTACATACACATTGGCAATAATGTACACCCCACACAAAGCTACATACACATTGACAATAATGTACACCCCACACAAAGCTACATACACATTGGCAATAATGTACACCCCACACAAAGCTACATACACATTGACAATAATGTACACCCACACAAAGCTACATACACATTGGCAATAATGTACACCCCACACAAAGCTACATACACATTGACAATAATGTACACCCCACACAAAGCTACATACACATTGACAATAATGTACACCCCACACAAAGCTACATACACATTGACAATAATGTACACCCCACACAAAGCTACATACACATTGACAATAATGTACACCCCCACACAAAGCTACATACACATTGACAATAATGTACACCCCACACAAAGCTACATACACATTGACAATAATGTACACCCCACACAAAGCTACATACATTGACAATAATGTACACCCCACACAAAGCTACATACACATTGACAATAATGTACACCCCACACAAAGCTACATACACATTGACAATAATGTACACCCCACACAAAGCTACATACACATTGACAATAATGTACACCCCACACAAAGCTACATACACATTGACAATAATGTACACCCCACACAAAGCTACATACACATTGACAATAATGTACACCCCACACAAAGCTACATACACATTGACAATAATGTACACCCCACACAAAGCTACATACACATTGACAATAATGTACACCCCACACAAAGCTACATACACATTGACAATAATGTACACCCCACACAAAGCTACATACACATTGACAATAATGTACACCCCACACAAAGCTACATACACATTGACAATAATGTACACCCCACACAAAGCTACATACACATTGACAATAATGTACACCCCACACAAAGCTACATACACATTGACAATAATGTACACCCCACACAAAGCTATACACATTGACAATAATGTACACCCCACACAAAGCTACATACACATTGACAATAATGTACACCCCACACAAAGCTACATACACATTGACAATAATGTACACCCCACACAAAGCTACATACACATTGGCAATAATGTACACCCCACACAAAGCTACATACACATTGACAATAATGTACACCCCACACAAAGCTACATACACATTGACAATAATGTACACCCCACACAAAGCTATATACACATTGGCAATAATGTACACCCCACACAAAGCTACATACACATTGACAATAATGTACACCCCACACAAAGCTATATACACATTGGCAATAATGTACACCCCACACAAAGCTACATACACATTGACAATAATGTACACCCCACACAAAGCTATATACACATTGGCAATAATGTACACCCCACACAAAGCTACATACACATTGGCAATAATGTACACCCCACACAAAGCTATATACACATTGACAATAATGTACACCCCACACAAAGCTACATACACATTGACAATAATGTACACCCCACACAAAGCTACATACACATTGACAATAATGTACACCCCACACAAAGCTACATACACATTGACAATAATGTACACCCCACACAAAGCTACATACACATTGACAATAATGTACACCCCACACAAAGCTACATACACATTGACAATAATGTACACCCCACACAAAGCTACATACACATTGACAATAATGTACACCCCACACAAAGCTATATACACATTGGCAATAATGTACACCCCACACAAAGCTACATACACATTGACAATAATGTACACCCCACACAAAGCTACATACACATTGGCAATAATGTACACCCCACACAAAGCTACATACACATTGACAATAATGTACACCCCACACAAAGCTACATACACATTGACAATAATGTACACCCCACACAAAGCTACATACACATTGACAATAATGTACACCCCACACAAAGCTACATACACATTGACAATAATGTACACCCCACACAAAGCTACATACACATTGACAATAATGTACACCCCACACAAAGCTACATACACATTGACAATAATGTACACCCCACACAAAGCTATATACACATTGACAATAATGTACACCCCACACAAAGCTATACACATTGACAATAATGTACACCCCACACAAAGCTACATACACATTGACAATAATGTACACCCCACACAAAGCTATATACACATTGACAATAATGTACACCCCACACAAAGCTATATACACATTGACAATAATGTACACCCCACACAAAGCTACATACACATTGACAATAATGTACACCCCACACAAAGCTATATACACATTGACAATAATGTACACCCCACACAAAGCTATATACACATTGGCAATAATGTACACCCCACACAAAGCTATATACACATTGACAATAATGTACACCCCACACAAAGCTATATACACATTGACAATAATGTACACCCCACACAAAGCTACATACACATTGACAATAATGTACACCCCACACAAAGCTACATACACATTGACAATAATGTACACCCCACACAAAGCTACATACACATTGACAATAATGTACACCCCACACAAAGCTACATACACATTGGCAATAATGTACACCCCACACAAAGCTACATACACATTGACAATAATGTACACCCCACACAAAGCTATATACACATTGACAATAATGTACACCCCACACAAAGCTATATACACATTGACAATAATGTACACCCCACACAAAGCTACATACACATTGACAATAATGTACACCCCACACAAAGCTACATACACATTGACAATAATGTACACCCCACACAAAGCTACATACACATTGACAATAATGTACACCCCACACAAAGCTATATACACATTGACAATAATGTACACCCCACACAAAGCTACATACACATTGACAATAATCCATATATTCTACAATATTTGTTCTACTTTACAACATAGACAACAGCGAACACAAGGGTTGTAAACACATTCACATATCAAACTCAAACTTATCAGACACATACTTATACAGAAACACATACACGTATCTCCTGGGTAACCTAGGCACTACCCCAGGGCTAAGTAACATAATTAATACTATTAATAGGCCTAAGTTTCGTGGCGTAATATTGTTCCTCCTCATGTGTGGCGACACGGGAACTTTGCTGAACCCCGGCCCTTATAAATGCCGTTATAAATGCATAATTATAGATTAATTAGGTTGACGTTTTCCAATATATAATACTGTATGACGCTGTACAGATAAGTAGGTTATGTGACACAACGCTACTGTAGTCCATTAATTTTAAGTAGGCCAAAATTCCTTCTCTGCTAACCTCGATAACTAAGAAAAAACGACTGGAGTAACCAATCTAACATTTCTAACATTTGTTAACAGCCAGCCATGGAATAGGTGTGGAAATGTACAACCCATTTTCTAAAGCCCTTCTTGAGTTACAGAGGATAGAAGTTAAGATTTCTGGCTTACATATTATGATCAGGGCATAGGTAATATACCAACATTCTTTCATGACAATACATTTACTAAACTAGACAAGGAGGGAAGTATCCAAGGGTTATGAGCCCCAATGGTGTATTGGCCTACTGTATTGGTTCCCGCATTACTTAACCATTCCGACTAATAGATATCAACCTGTGTCAAATCAACCTGCTACTGTCAAATGAAAGCACCATCATGCATACCGGTAACTAAGCTAACCCATCCTAATATTATTGAGTAAGTTGGCACTGGATAAGAGCTTCTGATTTAACTGGTCTACTGGTTGAGTTGTCTGATTACTACATTATAATGGGTGCAGTAATTGTTACTCCCCCACCCATCTTCCTCTCCCCTACTCACCCGTACACCAGTAACATGCTCATTAACCCTTTCACGCACATATGACTCAGAGGTTGCCAGATTAGCAATAAGAAATAGAGTTCTCTCACTCTTATAATTACCTCAACGAAATTAGTTTTCTGCCCACAGCTAACTCAAAGACAACTGCAGAGGTTGAAGTAACTAAACTGAAGGTTTCTAAATACCCCTGATGGTAACAAAGGCTTTAAAGTATCCCTAATAGGCTCAAAATCGCGTCATATGTCTGAGAGGGTTAACACCCACCCCACCCCACCTAATTCCCCTCCATCTCTTCATCCTTCCCTTTCTCCCCTCTCACTCCCTTTTCCACGTTTCCCCTCTCCTCTTCTTTCACTTTCTCCCTTCCCCTAGTCCTCCCTATTTCCCCTCTGTTCTTCCCCTTCCCCTCACCTCCCTACTCTCACACACCTGTACACCTGCAACACTCTGATTAGCACCACCCCCAGAAAGGTACGTACAGCTGTTTCCCACCCTTATACTTGAATAAACTCGTAGCGTCAATAGCGAGCCACTATATCCCTGCACGTGTTTATGTCCCGGTGTTCGGTGGGGGGGACTATGGCTTAGGACAATTTTACCACTTAACCCTTCACCAATCCCTAATAAATCAACTAAATATTCCTTCTCTAACTTATTTTTGTTCTACATCCATTTAGCAATATATATGCTTACTAAGTTACTTCCTCCATTTTTTCGCTACTTTATCAATTTAACTTGTTATAAATTGTAAACAAACATCGGAGGTTAAGGATTCGAACACTCTTCTGTGATCAGAAAGGAAGTGGATAAGTTCAGCTTCAGAAAAGATATAGGTAAGCACTGGTTTGGAAACAGAGTTGTATATGTGTCGAACAGACTGAAGATTGCCTAGTGCAGTGATAAGCTAAGGAACGGTAGAAAATTTCAAGCGCAAACTGGATAGTCATGATTCTCATGAATTATATGGGTTGGGTGAAAATGGGATCTGCCTTGTGTGGGCCGATCGGCCTTATGCAGATTTATGTTATGTTCATACATCAGTTACATTAACTGGTTTCCAAAGGAGGTATTGAGTTTAGTGGTTCCATATACAGGGTGTTCCAGTAATGCTTTTCATAAATTATATGGTGGACTCATCAGCCAAAAATAAGAATAAATTACTCTATGAACATGAGGTTGAGTATTTATAATAACGGAGTTAATACACGATTTAAGTTAACGATAGATACAATGCCATTCAGTCCAAGGGGTAATGTTGCCATTTTAGTGGATTATATCCATTTGGCCTTCGCTATCGCTTGCTAGCCTCAAGATCCAATCGGCGTTCTCTCTTCAGGCTAGCGAGCGGTAGCGAGCTGATGTTTTCGGTAGGATAATCAAATCCGGCGAAGCCGGACATATTTTTCTACCGAAAAGTCAGATCGCTACTGCTCACTATCTTGAGGCTAGCAAGCGATAGCGAAGGCCAAATGGATATAATCCACTAAAATGGCAACATTACCCCTTGGACTGAATGGCATTGTATCTATCGTTGACTTAAATCGTGTAATAACGCCGTTATTATAAATACTCAACCTCATGTTCATAGAGTAATTTATTCTTATTTTTGTCTGATGAGTCCACCATATAATTTATGAAAAGCATTACTGGAACACCCTGTAGAGACTATGTTATTGAGATACACGGAACGACATGTAGGCTAAACAAGAGAGGGACCACATTACACTCTTTATCCATATACGACCATTTTGTGTTGGCACTGAGCGCCTAAACAAGTAGCCAAGCCATATATAGGATTTTGAACGTTATTTATTTTATTTTTATTGTTTTGTAATGAAAATACTACCAGTGCCAACTCACTCTCTCTCTCTCTCTACTTTATTGTCCTGTTCTTCCACTATAAACTGTCCCTGCCTAGTAGTATTAAGGCCGGACCACTTAGTTGGGACCGCAAGGTCTGTGTGGTCTGAGTGTCTGTGTAACTCTGTGTAACTCTGTATAGCTAACTCTTTCTAAATTTTGCAAGCACTTCTATTAATCGGGGGAGTATTGCTGCTACTATTACCAAATAAACATTCCCCCTGCAAGCTAAATTTTATCCCAGCCGGTTTTCCCCAATATATAGGTTCGCTAATTCAAGAGGAGAAACCCAACTCCTTAATAGGGCGAAACGTCTTAGTCACCAACTAATGGGGCGTAAATTTAATGTCTACTAATCGCCAACTAATGGGCCGAAACAGGGTGGATGAGACCAAAACGACCACCCTAATTTTATAAACAGTTAAATGGCCATATACTGTATATTTAGTTCTTTAGTTCTTATAAAAGGTCGTGGTAAATCTTTAATTATCCGGCTGCTCCCTCCTTCCCTCCCCTTCCCCCAACCCCCACCCTTTCGAAACCCATGTTTTTTTCAGACAATTTAATTTTGAACATACTGTAGACTAAAGCAATTGGATACAGGATAGGTTGAGAGCCCCTCCCCCCCATGAATGGGTTCCTAATCTCATATCAGACAATCTAGTAAGGTTTTTAAAGAAATACGACAGCTGTAGGTGTGTAACGGGAAGAAATGTTACTTTCCCTTTTGGTATATGTTGTAGGGTTTGACTTAACTGTAAGACTTTTTCCCCTTCATTCACTCTTCCCTATATTTAAGGGAAATGTATCGTTTAAGAAGGGTTAAGTAACCCTTGTCTATGTAAAGAGGGAATTAGCCTAGATCAGGATAACTAATTTTCCTTTCACCCCTTTTGTTATCCCATCTAAAAATCCTTCCTTTTCGAATTTAGAGTAATGCCCCCTTGTGTAAAAAGACCGCCAATTCCTACCCAAGCGACGCCACCCTTTGTGGTCACCCTCCCCTTTTTTGGCGGGATCCCTGGCACTGGCCCTCGGCCCCTCACTGTCGTGACCCCAGGCCTACGAGAGAGACACCTACCCACCCCCCAGTCTCTGTCATCATTCCCCGCTTCTTCTCCGGATTTAGGCTTCCTTTCCCTCCATTGAGAGGTTCGTAATTAAGGTTTATAGTGTTATAAGGTATTGCTTATTCAGTTAAGTAAGTACTAGGTGTGTAATGTAGGAGATATTAGTGATTGACAAATTTGTGAACTCGAGCCTACCATCGGGTTGGTCGACAGGCACCCCTCACCTGCCAAGTGCCTACAACCATTCAAATTCCCCCATTATCATTGTGTTCAGTAAAACTTAGTCTGTGCACCTTTGCTAAGTGTTTTTCTGATATTTTAGACTTTGTTATTCCAAATTAACTTCGTGTGTAATAATTTCAGTCAGAGGGACGCCATTTGATGGCCTTCCAATTCTTGTGTTTTTCCATAATTCCCGACCAAACTTAGGCTAGCCTATTTTGCTAGTTTGTCTTTCACCGTTTTACATAATCCTGAGGTAGTGCGAGAACACCAGTTAAGAGTAGAATTGAGGACGAAGTTGATTAAAATGCTTTTGAAGCTTGACCGCCATTTTAGGATTTAGACCATCTCGCATTTCGGAGAGACGACCAGGTTGAGTAAATTACTAATGTAGCAGTTGTATTGTATGTTCAGAACTTGTTCATTACTTTGAGTTTATAAAACCATGCATTTTGGTAAATATGGTTGTATTTTAACGTGTAATTCAGGAAAGGACATTCATTTGAGATAGTATCCTTGAGTTTTGTTTACCTTTCAAGTGTCTCCGACATTCCAAAGTTAGGCCTATTCAGATAAGTATTTATAACTAACATCTCCTAGGCCTGGTTATTGTTAATTTTAAATGTTTTTACTGGGTTATAGTGTAAAGAGTTACTTGTTATCTTGATTTAGAGGTCCTCATTTCCCAACCCCAGTACTGTCAAATTTCGGACCCCCATTGGGTCGGGTTTATTTCAGATGATTATTTGTTCTTACCTATTGTTACTTAAAGTTAACTAGTGAAAAGGCCGTTTAGGTATGGGTACTTGCTGAATTATTATGGTAGGTTATATGATTTTACATTTTTAATTAGGCTACCTAACTTTCACCTAATTGGAAGTACAGTAGGCTATTATTAATTACTGTGCATTTAGAGTGTATTATGAGTATTGATTGCTATGATATAATTATGTTTGACATGGTCTAATGAACAGAGTTGCCTTGCAAGGGATGGAACGCTGTAGTGAGATTCTGGGCAGCTGATTTCAGGGGATAAGTGACTCGAGTTACAGTAGGAATAACGTTAAGCTTTGTTTGAGCCTTGTGTAGCACCCTCCGCGTCGAGCAGTCCAACCTGTTAAGTTTGACCATGACAATTACCTTTGATTTATGCCATTATTGTATTGATTTGACTCCATAGATATGCTGTGTAATTATGTATTCCCAATTGTGTGTAGAGTACTGCTGAGTAACATATGTACCTGTACTTAATGAGAGGATCTTTGGATGCCTTACCTTAAGAGATTATTTCGGTACAGTACTGTAATGTCATAATTTGATCTGTCATTGTACTTCTGTACTTATATTAGCTCATCTATTTTTATACGTTAATAGGAATCCATGTATTTTTATATGTTTATATTAGCCTATATTTGTATATGTATTTGTTTTAGTATTACTGTGTACCGTAATTAGGATATTGATTAACCCCATTATTAAGGGTTAGCTATATGTCAACCGTGGGTCAAGATTATATTCGACTTACCAGGGAACCAGTTTGGGACGGAGTCGATGTGATGCTGAATTGCTGATGGCGGAGAATCGGAGATTCACCCCTCCCATTGGCTGAGTGCAGGATGCTGAACTCGTGTACTGTACGAGGGTTCAAGGACCGCAGGAAGACGTATGATTACCCCCTATACCCCAGGATACGGTAGGCCGAAGAAACCTACAGGCAAGCCTGGCCGATACCGGTATCTAGCGGAATTGGGATGTATAATACTGAGAGGAATGGGGTGGATACAGACAGAAAGGTTCGAGTCCTACTCCTAGGTTAAGAGACTGTCCCAGTACGGTAATGGATTGGTCCCAGGTTAAGGGTATAGAGATAATTAGATACGGTACCAATATTAAGAGTTGTAAACGGTAAAATGTTCCTTATACTGTATTAATATCAACCTTAAGATTACTGCAATATGTTTGTATCTATCCTCCCGTACCTATTTGGATCTAAATGTGTTGTCAGGATGGTAAATCGGAGCTGTCAGTATTAAATTGGTCTAAGAGTAGTACCAGTAGCCTAACCGAGAGTTAAAGTCTTGTCAGCCAACATTGAAGGTGAAGTTCTTGATTGGTCTTTGCTAGCCTCCGATTTATCCTACTGTCCTAATGTACCTGAATAATGAACATGAGTCACGATTGCATAAAGAATAAGAAAACCATGGGGACGGCCAGTTCACCTGAAGGTGGGCGATCAAATAATTCGAACGAATTACCGTTCCCAAAAACATCCTTATGTGATATCTAGAAAGTAGAGAATATACTAGGTCTCAGTGGGGTTTTTGGTGGTTCTTTGGTCTTATCATCGTGTCGGAGTTGCAGCCTTTCCCCTCCTCGAAGGATGTTGGATGTGGGTCAACCAAACAGGGTTGTCCTCTCGTTAATTAGAATGCAATAACGGGTTTGTCATCATCTCTTCCCTTCTCTCCTTGAGTACCCATTTTCCACCTTCGCAGCTTAATCTATCTTTTTCTGTCTCTCCCTCCCTCTCACTCTCTTGTTCGCAGCAGAAGAAGGGAAGTGAAGAAAGAGGAGAGATCCCCCCCCCCCCCCCCCCGTTACAGGTGGTATAGCCTAAGAACCTTTAATTCAATATTCACAAATCAGTACAAGCCCCAAAACTCTAGGGAACGTTGTAACTGAATGTGTATGTAGGAGAGAGAGAGAGAGAGAGACCGAGTTGAACGAATATGTGTATAACTGTCTATAATAGTTTATGCATAATACTCAGTTTTCTTCAAAAATACTAACGTTTTCTGTAAAGAAAAATAAAGGGGTACCTGAAGTAAATAGGACAGGCCAAGGCTGATTTCTATTCTGTTGCAAGCTCGCTATTGGGACTAGGCTATTGTTAGGCTATTTTTTTTAGTTTTTTATGGGGGGGGGGGGCGGGAGGGAAGGAAGGGGGTAGGGGTGGTAGGGGGCGGCAGGGGGCAGGAGGTGGGGGGGAAGGAAGGAAGGAGGGGGGGGTGGGGGGGGAGGTTAACCAACAATGGGCCCCCCTAACACCCTCTAACTCCCCGCCCCTACCACCCTACCCTCCCCTCCCTACCCTCCTTCCTTCCCTTCACCCCCTGCCCCCTCCCGCCCCCTCCCTATCCCCTCACCACACTGGTATGTAAGTGTATTTAAGGGGTCACAGACATTCTTCCATCTTGAGGTAGCCTACTCAGAATATTTTTAGTTCTATTACTGTTTGGTTTCACCTGGCGGAAAATGTAATCCCTTAGCAGCTGATTTATTGATAGTTAATGGGAAATATTAATCTGCCTATACTTCTCTCTGCATTTATATTTATGTCAATTTATAATATTTAAGTTTGTTTCGTTACGATATTTTAGTAACATCTTGAGCAATCAAGATGGCGCCACGGCAATTTACCGTCAGATCGAAAAATATAAGACTATAATTGCTATAATAAGATACATACTAGTCGAAAAAACAGTCTTCTATAATTTCTCATACAAACTTTTTACGAGGGCCTACTGTAAAGCATTCTTGACTGTATGTGTAGTAATGCAATAATTAATTAATTGTAGATTAATTAGGTTTACTTATTCTAATAATTATATGGCACTGTACAGATAAGTAGGCTATGTGACACAACACTACTGTAGTCCATGCATTGTAATTAGGCCATAAATCCTTCTACGGTAACCTCTATAACTAAAAAACGACTTAAGTAATTAATCTAATATTTCTAACATTTATCAAGAGCCAGGCATGGAATAGGCTAGGTGTACAGCCAAGCACTTTTTGAGTTACAGAGGATAGAGCTTAAGATTTCTGGCCTACTTACAATAAACAGGGCATAGGTAATAATATACCAGCATTCTTTCATGACAATACAATACATTTACTAAACTAGACCAGGAGGGAAGTACCGTATCCCAGTGTTATGTGCCCCAATATTGTATTGGCCTACTGTAATGGTTCCCGTAACACTCAACCAGCGCCAACTCGAGCAGTGTCAAATTTAAGCCCTAACCATGCCTAACCTAACCTATCTCTAATGTGACAGTTATGATGCACGCTGTAAAAATTGTACACCAAAAATACCACCCACAGTGGTACAAGCCAGAGTAGCTGCCATCAGGATACCAGAACAAGGGCACAAGAGACAGTCTACCCACACCATGACGCACCCTTGTTACCTGTAAACCAATCAAACACGACGTGGCAACCATAAATGGCTACCGCCAGCCCTCAAGAGAGACCTTACATCTAAGAAGACTTTTTAGAACTCAAACCAACAACTCAAGTGTAGCAGAGAAAAGACAGACTACCCGAGCTGCCCTCACAAAGTTATTTGTTGTACTGAGAGAAATCCTAAGTTTTGTCAACATAGGCGTGACACTACCGGAAGTGAGCTTAATGACACTAGAAGTGAACTTGACGACACTAGAAGTGAACTTGACGACACCAGAGGTAATCTTTACGATACCGGAAGTGAGCTTGACGATACTAAAGGTGAACTTGACGACATCATAGGTAGGCTTGATGCTGCCCAAACAAAAACTGCAATCTTCAGCTACCATATTTAAAGGAGACGGTCCGACTCTCCCAACAAGACTAAAATGAAAGGAGACAGTTTGAGACTCTCCCCATTGCCAGCCGCTAAGAAAAACAAGATTGATGACATAAGAAAATGCACGAATAATATGCCGAGAAGAAACTAGTGTTAGAGGAATTAACAAGTTCTAGCCTATAGTCGGTTATATTTCAGAATACGATGGTAAATTGAGGTGCGATTTTACTATAGGGGCACACATTTGACAGGAACCACCAAGGATTTAATACAGATTTGTTTTCGGTTTCCACAAAGCTACACCCTTTTCTGGTGTACGGAACGCTAACAAAAAAAAAACAATGGGTACACTTAAATATTAATAATATTAGACAAAATATATAGATAACTCGGTGGAAAAGTTGTGTTCGCGGGAGTAATGTCGATTCTTTGTTTACATTGTGCTCGATGTTAGTAGGCTACTTCGCGCATTAACTAATTTCCCATTTTGGCGGTACAATTAAAATTTAGGCCACGGGATACACTATGTGTTGAAGGGGGGGGCATTACTCCCCCCCCCCCCCTCCCTAGACTTATTGTCATTATCATATAGGCTATATTGCCAGCAGGGGGGAAAAAACCCCACAACAAACGTGGTTAATATTTACGAGACGCACCACAGCTATTTTCATGATTTTTTGTTTTTAGATTTGTTATTCTTATGGTTTTTAAGCTTTCTATAATAAAATTATTTCATGGAAATTAGTATTTACCCATTAGGCCTAGCCAAGAATCTAAAAACACGGCCCCCAATAGTGGGAAGGCTTATGAAGAATAGGGAAATTGAGGGGTAAAAAGCGTATAAAGCGAATATATTGCATGCGATGCGAAAATGTTGAGGGATAGCGTTAAGTATCGGCACCTCGTTTGTCTTCTTACACCTTCCCCAGTCTTCTTTCTTCACTGTAGATGTAATATTTCTTCATTTGCATTTGTAAATGAAAGTTGGCTCGGGTTTGTGCATTTTCGAAACCCATAAAACCTGATTTTTTAAAAACCCGACCCAACTTCTGACGAAAGTTGGCTTGGATTTCATGGGGTGGAGTGAGTAATAGCCTACCAGTATGCTATAAAAATTTAGTCAACTTTGAGAAGACATTAGTCTAACCTAACAACCTTACCTAACCTATCCTAGTATTATGGGTGGGGGGCTGCCGCCTCCACACCCACGCTGGTTGGGTAAAAACACAGTATTATGGGACATAGGCCTAGCTTACTCCGGCAACGAGTGGCAGCGAGAGGCCCAAGAGGTTCACAACGATAGCTTAACATGAGTGAGGCGGTGGACGTCAGTTAAAATAAGAAAACATCGTATTTATTACCCATTAATTTCCGGAAGTTTAAACCTATGCGGAAAAAATCTTAAACTTTGTTACTTTGCCATCACCCATTAAGATTGCGCTGCTAGCTGTGGTGCGGCTTGTAAATATTGTCCGCAAACGTAACTAACGTAGGGCGTCGTGTCAACAAACCAACGATCGGAAGAGGCAGTAAACTCCCGATTTTCGGCCCAAACGTTCTTCTTTATTCTTGTCGAAAACCACATTAAAAACGTTATTAAATAGTTTCTATTACTAGTATCAGACCAGAAAAGGGTGTAGATTGTTGATGGATGCGTGGAAACCTAAATTAAATATCTAATAAGTACGTGGTGGTACCTGTCAAATGCGCGCCCCTTTAGTAAAATTCTACCTCATAAATAAAAACACATTTCGCTACAAAATCCACATAATATCTGAGTAACCAAGACAGTACGGTAACAGTAATTTACCATCAGCTGGAAAAGTTGAAAACATAGCCTAGGCTAGCCTATATTATGAAACTCTAATTCAACAAAAAACAAGGAATATAATTATACTGGTACTGTACTACCTAAGCTACCGGTATGCTATTTTTAAAACTAAACAACGCTCGCTAACCTATTAATAGCCTAGCCTATACCAATTCATTGTCCTGTGATAATGAAAAAATAAAAAATCCCCAAAATAGGCTATAGCAAAATCAAATTGGTTGTTAGTGCTATTGCCCAATTATTTACGGCATCAACAACATTAACACTACGGTAGCCGGGTATTCTGCAGAACAACTCCTCCTCGATTACGGGATTCCTGTGTTATGGAATTATTTTTTTTGCGCTCTTACCTTACTTAGGGGACCTTACTGATGTGCGGAAAAGTGCTACTTTTCTTATTTTGTCAATTTGATTTTAACTCCCCTATAAAATGGTCAGAGTCCAGCCAGTCCAGGACACTTTGTTTACATTCTAGCCTCTTTGGAGGCTCCTTCCCAATGTTCAGTAGCCAATTAGAGTGGAGCTTCACCTACAGCTACAAGACGTCGGTACATTTTTATTGGTACTTTCCTGTTATCGACACCCGAAGCTGAAGATTGCGGAGTAAACACCATAGAATTTATCAACTTTTCTTTCAGCGCCCGTCAATCTTTTATTGTTTTAATTAATACACAGCCAGTGGGGGTGTGGGTGCGGCAGCCCCCACCCATAATACTAGGATAGGTTAGGTAAGGTTGTTAGGTTAGGCTAATGGGCAAGAATGTTAAGTGCGGGCGTACCGCCAGCCTTGTTTACACTACGCGTAGTGGCGTCGGACCTTTGCCATCATGTTCCTGTCTATTTTGACTGCCTTTATATACAAAAATACATTAGCCTAACCAAACAACCTAACCTAGTATTCATGAAGTAATGACAGGGGGCAAATAGCAGAAAATATAGCCGTCGAAATAGACGGGAACGTAACTGTGAGTGCACAACATGACAACCGTACACCCGGAAACTAAGTGCTTTCCGCACTTTCTAACAATAAAATACACACTTACAAACCATTACAATATAAAAATATAATTTGCATTTGTAAATGAAAGTTGGCTCGGGTTTGTGCATTTTTTAAACCCATAAAACCCAATTTTTTGAAAACCGGACCCAACTTTTGACGAAAGTTGGCTTGGATTTCATGGGGTGGAGTGAGTAATAGCCTACCAGTATGCTATACAAACTTAGTCAACTTTGAGAAGACATTAGCCTAACCTAACAAGCTTACCTAACCTATCCTAGTACAGTATTATGGGTGGGGGCTGCCGACCCCACACCCCCACTGGTTGGGTAACAGTGCAAAAAACACAGTATTATGGGACATTGGCCTAGCTTACTCTAGCAACGAGAGGGCCAAGAGGTTCACAACAATAGCCTAACATGAGTGCAGCGGCGGACGTAAGTTAAAATAAGAAAACATCGTATTTATTACCCATTAATTTCCGGAAGTTTAAACCTATGCGAAAAATTCTTAAATTTTGTTACTTTGCCATCACCCATTAAGATTGCGCTGCTAGCTGTGGTGCGGCTTGTAAATATTGTCCGCAAACGTAACTAACGTAGGACGTCGTGTCAACAAACCAACGATCGGAAGAGGCAGTAAACTCCCGATTTTCGGCCCAAACGTTCTTCTTTATTCTTGTCGAAAACCACATTAAAAACGTTATTAAATAGTTTCTATTACTAGTATCAGACCAGAAAAGGGTGTAGATTGTTGATGGATGCGTGGAAACCTAAATTAAATATCTAATAAGTACGTGGTGGTACCTGTCAAATGCGCGCCCCTTTAGTAAAATTCTACCTCATAAATAAAAACACATTTCGCTACAAAATCCACATAATATCTGAGTAACCAAGACAGTACGGTAACAGTAATTTACCATCAGCTGGAAAAGTTGAAAACATAGCCTAGGCTAGCCTATATTATGAAACTCTAATTCAACAAAAAACAAGGAATATAATTATACTGGTACTGTACTACCTAAGCTACCGGTATGCTATTTTTAAAACTAAACAACGCTCGCTAACCTATTAATAGCCTAGCCTATACCAATTCATTGTCCTGTGATAATGAAAAAATAAAAATCCCCAAAATAGGCTATAGCAAAATCAAATTGGTTGTTAGTGCTATTGCCCAATTATTTACGGCATCAACAACATTAACACTACGGTAGCCGGGTATTCTGCAGAACAACTCCTCCTCGATTACGGGATTCCTGTGTTATGGAATTTTTTTTGCGCCCTTACCTTACTTAGGGGACCTTACTGATGTGCGGAAAAGTGCTACTTTTCTTATTTTGTCAATTTGATTTTAACTCCCCTATAAAATGGTCAGAGTCCAGCCAGTCCAGGACACTTTGTTTACATTCTAGCCTCTTTGGAGGCTCCTTCCCAATGTTCAGTAGCCAATTAGAGTGGAGCTTCACCTACAGCTACAAGACGTCGGTACATTTTTTTATGGTACTTTCCTGTTATCGACACCCGAAGCTGAAGATTGCGGAGTAAACACCATAGAATTTATCAACTTTTCTTTCAGCGCCCGTCAATCTTTTATTGTTTTAATTAATACACAGCCAGTGGGGGTGTGGGTGCGGCAGCCCCCACTCATAATACTAGGATAGGTTAGGTAAGGTTGTTAGGTTAGGCTAATGGGCAAGAATGTTAAGTGCGGGCGTACCGCCAGCCTTGTTTACACTACGCGTAGTGGCGTCGGACCTTTGCCATCATGTTCCCGTCTATTTTGACTGCCTTTATATACAAAAATACATTAGCCTAACCAAACAACCTAACCTAGTATTCATGAAGTAATGACAGGGGGCAAATAGCAGAAAATATAGCCGTCGAAATAGACGGGAACGTAACTGTGAGTGCACAACATGACAACCGTACACCCGGAAACTAAGTGCTTTCCGCACTTTCTAACAATAAAATACACACTTACAAACCATTACAATATAAAAATATAATTTGCATTTGTAAATGAAAGTTGGCTCGGGTTTGTGCATTTTTTTAAACCCATAAAACCCAATTTTTTGAAAACCGGACCCAACTTTTGACGAAAGTTGGCTTGGATTTCATGGGGTGGAGTGAGTAATAGCCTACCAGTATGCTATACAAACTTAGTCAACTTTGAGAAGACATTAGCCTAACCTAACAAGCTTACCTAACCTATCCTAGTACAGTATTATGGGTGGGGGCTGCCGACCCCACACCCCCACTGGTTGGGTAACAGTGCAAAAAACACAGTATTATGGGACATTGGCCTAGCTTACTCTAGCAACGAGAGGGCCAAGAGGTTCACAACAATAGCCTAACATGAGTGCAGCGGCGGACGTAAGTTAAAATAAGAAAACATCGTATTTATTACCCATTAATTTCCGGAAGTTTAAACCTATGCGAAAAATTCTTAAATTTTGTTACTTTGCCATCACCCATTAAGATTGCGCTGCTAGCTGTGGTGCGGCTTGTAAATATTGTCCGCAAACGTAACTAACGTAGGACGTCGTGTCAACAAACCAACGATCGGAAGAGGCAGTAAACTCCCGATTTTCGGCCCAAACGTTCTTCTTTATTCTTGTCGAAAACCACATTAAAAACGTTATTAAATAGTTTCTATTACTGTACTAGTATCAGACCAGAAAAGGGTGTAGATTGTTGATGGATGCGTGGAAACCTAAATTAAATATCTAATAAGTACGTGGTGGTACCTGTCAAATGCGCGCCCCTTTAGTAAAATTCTACCTCATAATTAAAATCACATTTCGCTACAAAATCCACATAATATCTGAGTAACCAAGACAGTACGGTAACAGTAATTTACCATCAGCTGGAAAAGTTGAAAACATAGCCTAGGCTAGCCTATATTATGAAACTCTAATTCAACAAAAAACAAGGAATATAATTATACTGGTACTGTACTACCTAAGCTACCGGTATGCTATTTTTAAAACTAAACAACGCTCGCTAACCTATTAATAGCCTAGCCTATACCAATTCATTGTCCTGTGATAATGAAAAAATAAAAAATCCCCAAAATAGGCTATAGCAAAATCAAATTGGTTGTTAGTGCTATTGCCCAATTATTTACGGCATCAACAACATTAACACTACGGTAGCCGGGTATTCTGCAGAACAACTCCTCCTCGATTACGGGATTCCTGTGTTATGGAATTATTTTTTTGCGCTCTTACCTTACTTAGGGGACCTTACTGATGTGCGGAAAAGTGCTACTTTTCTTATTTTGTCAATTTGATTTTAACTCCCCTATAAAATGGTCAGAGTCCAGCCAGTCCAGGACACTTTGTTTACATTCTAGCCTCTTTGGAGGCTCCTTCCCAATGTTCAGTAGCCAATTAGAGTGGAGCTTCACCTACAGCTACAAGACGTCGGTACATTTTTATTGGTACTTTCCTGTTATCGACACCCGAAGCTGAAGATTGCGGAGTAAACACCATAGAATTTATCAACTTTTCTTTCAGCCCCCGTCAATCTTTTATTGTTTTAATTAATACACAGCCAGTGGGGGTGTGGGTGCGGCAGCCCCCACTCATAATACTAGGATAGGTTAGGTAAGGTTGTTAGGTTAGGCTAATGGGCAAGAATGTTAAGTGCGGGCGTACCGCCAGCCTTGTTTACACTACGCGTAGTGGCGTCGGACCTTTGCCATCATGTTCCCGTCTATTTTGACTGCCTTTATATACAAAAATACATTAGCCTAACCAAACAACCTAACCTAGTATTCATGAAGTAATGACAGGGGGCAAATAGCAGAAAATATAGCCGTCGAAATAGACGGGAACGTAACTGTGAGTGCACAACATGACAACCGTACACCCGGAAACTAAGTGCTTTCCGCACTTTCTAACAATAAAATACACACTTACAAACCATTACAATATAAAAATATAATTTGCATTTGTAAATGAAAGTTGGCTCGGGTTTGTGCATTTTTTTAAACCCATAAAACCCAATTTTTTGAAAACCGGACCCAACTTTTGACGAAAGTTGGCTTGGATTTCATGGGGTGGAGTGAGTAATAGCCTACCAGTATGCTATACAAACTTAGTCAACTTTGAGAAGACATTAGCCTAACCTAACAAGCTTACCTAACCTATCCTAGTACAGTATTATGGGTGGGGGCTGCCGACCCCACACCCCCACTGGTTGGGTAACAGTGCAAAAACACAGTATTATGGGACATTGGCCTAGCTTACTCTAGCAACGAGAGGGCCAAGAGGTTCACAACAATAGCCTAACATGAGTGCAGCGGCGGACGTAAGTTAAAATAAGAAAACATCGTATTTATTACCCATTAATTTCCGGAAGTTTAAACCTATGCGAAAAATTCTTAAATTTTGTTACTTTGCCATCACCCATTAAGATTGCGCTGCTAGCTGTGGTGCGGCTTGTAAATATTGTCCGCAAACGTAACTAACGTAGGACGTCGTGTCAACAAACCAACGATCGGAAGAGGCAGTAAACTCCCGATTTTCGGCCCAAACGTTCTTCTTTATTCTTGTCGAAAACCACATTAAAAACGTTATTAAATAGTTTCTATTACTGTACTAGTATCAGACCAGAAAAGGGTGTAGATTGTTGATGGATGCGTGGAAACCTAAATTAAATATCTAATAAGTACGTGGTGGTACCTGTCAAATGCGCGCCCCTTTAGTAAAATTCTACCTCATAATTAAAATCACATTTCGCTACAAAATCCACATAATATCTGAGTAACCAAGACAGTACGGTAACAGTAATTTACCATCAGCTGGAAAAGTTGAAAACATAGCCTAGGCTAGCCTATATTATGAAACTCTAATTCAACAAAAACAAGGAATATAATTATACTGGTACTGTACTACCTAAGCTACCGGTATGCTATTTTTAAAACTAAACAACGCTCGCTAACCTATTAATAGCCTAGCCTATACCAATTCATTGTCCTGTGATAATGAAAAAATAAAAAATCCCCAAAATAGGCTATAGCAAAATCAAATTGGTTGTTAGTGCTATTGCCCAATTATTTACGGCATCAACAACATTAACACTACGGTAGCCGGGTATTCTGCAGAACAACTCCTCCTCGATTACGGGATTCCTGTGTTATGGAATTATTTTTTTGCGCTCTTACCTTACTTAGGGGACCTTACTGATGTGCGGAAAAGTGCTACTTTTCTTATTTTGTCAATTTGATTTTAACTCCCCTATAAAATGGTCAGAGTCCAGCCAGTCCAGGACACTTTGTTTACATTCTAGCCTCTTTGGAGTTCAGTAGCCAATTAGAGTGGAGCTTCACCTACAGCTACAAGATGTCGGTACATTTTTATTGGTACTTTCCTGTTATCGACAGCCGAAGCTGAAGATTGCGGAGTAAACACCATAGAATTTATCAACTTTTCTTTCAGCGCCCATCAATCTTTTATTGTTTTAATTAATACACAGCCAGCGGGGGTGTGGGTGCAGCAGCCCCCACCCATAATACTAGGATAGGTTAGGTAAGGTTGTTAGGTTAGGCTAATGGGCAAGAATGTTACGTGCAGGCGTACCGCCAGCCTTGTTTACACTACGCGTAGTGGCGTCGGACCTTTGCCATCATGTTCCCATCTATTTTGACTGCCTTTATATACAAAAAATACATTAGCCTAACCAAACAACCTAACCTAGTATTCATGTAGTAATGACAGGGGGCAAATAGCAGAAAATATAGCCGTCGAAATAGACGGGAACGTAACTGTGAGTGCACAACATGACAACCGTACACCCGGAAACTAAGTGCTTTCCGCACTTTCTAACAAAAAAATACACACTTACAAACCATTACAATATAAAAATATAATTTACATTTGTAAATGAAAGTTGGCTCGGGTTTGTGCACTTGTCAAACCCATAAAACCCAATTTTTTGAAAACCGGACCCAACTTTTGACAAAAGTTGGCTTGGATTTCATGGGGTGGAGTGAGTAATAAGAAGACATTTGCCTAACCTAACCTAACCTAACCTATCCTAGTACAGTATTATGGGTGGGGGCTGCCGACCCCACACCCCCACTGGTTGGGTAACAGTGCAAAAAACACAGTATTATGGGACATAGGCCTAGCTTACTCCAGCAACGAGAGGGCCAAGAGGTTCACAACAATAGCCTAACATGAGTGCGGCAGCGGACGTAAGTTAAAATAAGAAAACATCGTATTTATTACCCATTAATTTCCGGAAGTTTAAACCTATGCGAAAAATTCTTAAATTTTGTTACTTTGCCATCACCCATTAAGAATGCGCTGCTAGCTGTGGTGCGGCTTGTAAATATTGTCCGCAAACGTAACTAACGTAGGACGTCGTGTCAACAAACCAACGATCGGAAGAGGCAGTAAACTCCCAATTTTCGGCCCAAACGTTCTTCTTTATTCTTGTCGAAAACCACATTAAAAACGTTATTAAATAGTTTCTATTACTAGTATCAGACCAGAAAAGGGTGTAGATTGTTGATGGATGTGTGGAAACCTAAATTAAATATCTAATAAGTACGTGGTGGTACCTGTCAAATGCGCGCCCCTTTAGTAAAATTCTACCTCATAATTAAAAACACATTTCGCTACAAAATCCACATAATATCTGAGTAACCAAGACAGTACGGTAACAGTAATTTACCATCAGCTGGAAAAGTTGAAAACATAGCCTAGGCTAGCCTATATTATGAAACTCTAATTCAACAAAAAACAAGGAATATAATTAAACTGGTACTGTACTACCTAAGCTACCGGTATGCTATTTTTAAAACTAAACAACGCTCGCTAGCATATTAATAGCCTAGCCTATACCAATTCATTGTCCTGTGATAATGAAAAACTAAAAAATACCCAAAATAGGCTACAGTATAGCGAAATCAAATTGGTTGTTAGTGCTATTGCCCAATTATTTACAGCATCAACAACATTAACACTACAGTAGCCGGGTATTCTGCAGAACAACAACTCCTCGATTACGGGATTCCTGTGTTATGGAATTATTTTTTTGCGATCTTACCTTACTTAGGGGACCTTACTGATGTGCAGATAAGTGCTACTTTTCTTATTTTGTCAATTTGATTTTAACTCCCCTATAAAATGGTCAGAGTCCAGCCAGCCCAGGACACTTTGTTTACATTCTAGCCTCTTTGGAGGCTCCTTCCGATGTTCAATAGCCAATTAGAGTGGAGCTTCACCTACAGCTACAAGACGTCAGTACATTTTTATTGGTAGTTTCCTGTTATCGACAGCCGAAGCTGAAGATTGCGGAGTAAACACCATAGAATTTATCAACTTTTCTTTCAGCGCCCGTCAATCTTTAATTGTTTTAATTTAATACACAGCCAGCGGGGGTGTGGGTGCGGCAGCCCCCACCCATAATACTAGGATAGGTTAGGTAAGGTTGTTAGGTTAGGCTAATGGGCAAGAATGTTAAGTGCGGGCGTACCGCCAGCCTTGTTTACACTACGCGTAGCGGCGTCGGACCTTTGCCATCATGTTCCCGTCTATTTTGACTGCCTTTATATACAAAAATACATTAGCCTAACCAAACAACCTAACCTAACCTAACCTAGTGTTCATGTAGTAATGACAGGGGGCAAATAGCAGAAAATATAGCCGTCGAAATAGACGGGAACGTAACTGCGAGTGCACAACATGACAACCGTACACCCGGAAACTAAGTGCTTTCCGCACTTTCTAACAATAAAATACACACTTACAAACCATTACAATATAAAAATATAATTTGCATTTGTAAATGAAAGTTGGCTCGGGTTTGTGCATTTTTTAAACCCATAAAACCCAATTTCTTGAAAACCCGACCTAACTTTTGACGAAAGTTGGCTTGGATTTCATGGGGTGGAGTGAGTAATAGCCTACCAGTATGCTATACAAATTTAGTCAACTTTGAGAAGACATTAGCCTAACCTAACCTATCCTAGTACAGTATTATGGGTGGGGCTGCCGCCCCCACACCCCCGCTGGTTGGGTAACAGTGCAAAAAACACAATATTATGGGACATAGGCCTAGCTTACTCCGGCAACGAGAGGGCCAAGAGGTTCACAACAATAGCCTAACATGAGTGCGGCGGCGGACGTAAGTTAACCCTCCAGCCCCGGGGGCTATAGCTTACGACTGTGCTCCGGTACCGGGTGTTTTGACGATCTTTGGCCTATGTTAACTACTCTGTAAGTCAATGAATATGTCATGTAATGTTGTGAATAAAAAAGAATAATGTTCCACAAACCTTCCTCTGTCGAATGGCGTTGAGTAGAGGTCTCTAGCCCCTCTGGTTGCATAATGGTGAGCGCGGGAAGACGAGTGCTTTTCGGCGGCAAATTCTTCCCGCGTTCGGACGCGTCGCCTCGGCCATGGCTACGACGCACCTAGCCGCTCGCCGCGCCAAAGTATTTATCTCCCTTAGACGATTTTAGTGTTTGATATTGAGAATGTGATGTTTATTTGATATTTTCTAGTTATTTTGAGGCCAATTATATAAAATATGTTTATTAGGGTATCACTGTCACTGATATTGCTAATTTTCACTCGATACCGTACATTTTATTAGTAATTGAGGTAGCTTATTGTTGTATTAGGCACTGATTATTCGTTATCACAGGTGTTTATTATACTTTGGCCATCAAATATTAGGTCTTGTGTCACTTTCACTTTGACAAATATGCTTTAGAGAGTGTCACTGTCACTGATAATGCTCATTTTCACTCGATACCGTACATTTTATTAGTAATTGAGGTAGGTTATTGTTGTATTAGGCACTGATTATTCGTTATCACAGGTGTTTATTATACTTTGGCCATCAAATATTAGGTCTTGTGTCACTTTCACTTTGACAAATATGCTTTAGAGAGTGTCACTGTCACTGATAATGCTCATTTTCACTCGATACCGTACATTTTATTAGTAATTGAGGTAGGTTATTGTTGTATTAGGCACTGATTATTCGTTATCACAGGTGTTTATTATACTTTGGCCATCAAATATTAGGTCTTGTGTCACTTTCACTTTGACAAATATGCTTTAGAGAGTGTCACTGTCACTGATAATGCTCATTTTCACTCGATACCGTACATTTTATTAGTAATTGAGGTAGGTTATTGTTGTATTAGGCACTGATTATTCGTTATCACAGGTGTTTATTATACTTTGGCCATCAAATATTAGGTCTTGTGTCACTTTCACTTAGTTATATGATTTGTAAACGATTTATATACAATTTATTGTGTCTTTTTTCACTGATTTCTATATTTCTATAGGTTCTAATCATATGAATGTCACTTGGTATATACATATGTGTCACTTTCACATATTATTATGGTGTAATTGTATTTGTATCAATGTTCTCATAATACATGACTTTTGTATTACAATACATTGGTTTTCTTCCACTTTTTGCCTATATATAATTATAGTGTACATATTGTCATTTTATTTGGCAATTTCAGTATGATTATTAGAACTCCAGCTTGGAGTGGTAATCAAAGAAGCAATCTACAGCACAGAGTGCCACCTTGCACTCCACACACTCCAGGGTTGACTTTTTACCTGACCTCGGCTTCACCCTGCTGTTGTAGCAGACATGGCACCGCTTCTGCTGTGTTCTTCCGGATTCATTCTGAGGCAGGGAACCAAGCCTGTGCCTAGTCAAGTATTGAGCAGACTGCAAGCGGTCAATAACAGCGGGCCCAGGATGTGCCACTGCCCTCTGTGGCATAGCATACTTCTCCAGGAGCTCCGTCAACACCTGCTTTTGGAACCTCCGCAGGCTATTGAACTTCATGGGTGTGTTCACATTCCGAAGCTTGTATATGTTGTAGGCATTCAGAACTGACATGTCCACCATATGCAGAAAGAACTTTTTGTACCATCTGCACGAGGTACGCAGGCAGTCAATGAAGCCTATCTGCATGTCGGACTTGTCCACCAGCCTCATGTTGATGTTGTAGTCCAGGACAGCATCGGGCTTGGTCACCCTGGCCTGGGTGCGGCGATCCACCTTGCCAGTCTCCACCATTTCCCCCTTGTGGATGGTGGTCAGGAGGTTGACCTTCCGCTGGTCGTGCCAGTGGATAGCCAGAATGGGCCCCGACTTCTTCTTGAACACATCACCTTTTTTGGTCTTTGGAGGGAAAGGTGGCATGCCCTTCCTTTTCCCTCGTACTGTGCCTACAGTCCCCGTCTTGCGCTCATGCAGGTACTGTGAGAGAGTGGGGGACGTGTAATAATTGTCCGTGTAGAGGACGTGATTCTTATGAAAGTAGCGGTCCATCATGGCTTGCACCACTGCTCCGCCAAAGCCAATGAGGGGGTCCACAAGCAAGTCCCCTTCCTTCCCGCTGTAGACCAGGAAGTCCAGGACATAGCCAGTTTGGCAGTCGCACAGCACAAAGAATTTTATGCCAAAGCGATGTCTTTTTGAGGGGATGTACTGCCGGAAGCTGAGTTTTCCCCGGAACAGCACAAGAGACTCGTCAATGACGACCTTGCGGAAGGGCTTGAAGTAGGAGGTGAAGCGTTCTCGCATCATCTCATACAACGTCCTAATCTTCCACAGCTTGTCTGGGAGGTGGACGTCAAGGTTGGTGACAAGATGGAGCGCTGCGAGGATATCAAGGTACCGGTCGCGAGACATATATTTCCCGAAGGCAGGGGTGGATATCAGATCATTGGTGATCCAATAGTCAGGCAACCTATGCTTCTTGACATGAGGCATTAGCATGGTGAGTGCCAGGAACACCATGAACTCTTTATGAGTCACTGGGGTCCACTGCCTCATGTGGCCCTTGGTCACCTTTCCCAAAAAGTGGACCTGGAATTGGTGCTGCTTATTTGTCTCTTTGACAACATAGCCTACCACCTCCTCATCAAAGAAGGCCTCAAACAGTTCGTGTGGTGGAGCATTGGGGCCTGCAGGAAAATTGGGGGTAACGCCTGAACCCTCCAGTACCTCATCAAAAGCTGGCACATCAGGGTTGTATGCATCCTCATCAACTACGTCTTGCCACTGAAAAACGTAGAATGGGTCTTGTCTACGCTGACGAGGAGCTCCAGCTGGTGGCCCAGCACGCCCACGGCCAACTCGGGAGGCGCGCGCCCTAGGGCGGCCAGGGCGGCGGCCAGGGCGGTGGGCAGCACGACGGGCAGCACGACGCCGGGCCAAGCGGATGGGTCGAGGGTCGTCGATGTCCATATAGTCATCGTCAGAGTGGTCATCTTGCCCTGACGGTGGACCTATGTAATCATGGCCAGAGTCTTGAGAGAGGTGCCCTTCATCATCAGTGGCCCCCACATAATCTGGCGGGGAACCAGTGATGCGTGGGCGGCGTGCGGGTGGGCGAGGTGGGGAAGGAGTGGCAGGTGAGGCTGTGTCCCCCCGAGGTCCCGGGCTCCTTGGCCTGCGACGAGTGACAGAAAGCAATGTTTCACTGTCACTAGGGCCAGGTATTGGTGATGCGAGCTCAAAGACTTCTTCAGGAAGACATGTTGAAGGCGGGAGAGGTGGGGAGGACCGTGGGGAAAGTTGCGGGGACGTATGGCTGGGGCCGGCCGGGGTGGGCGCCGCGGGAGCCTCGAACAAAACTCTCTTACTTTTCTTAATTTTCTTGGTATATTTCCTACCTTTCCCCTTTTCGGCAGCAGTATGACTCCTGTCGGGGGACCTAGGAGGCAAATAGGCCGAAAGTGTGGGGTCCTCAACCCTTGGCAATGGTGGGGGTGGTGGGGAAGAATGCGGGGCATCCGGGTCATCTTGGGTGGCGTGGGTAGATAAGGGAGACAATGGCGGACGAGAAGGGTCACCACGCTGACCCTCACTCACAGCCTCATCCTCACCAAGTAGTTTTGCTTGTTCCCTAGCTGCCGCGGCCGCCTTCTCAAGTATTTTCTGCTTATACAAATGTAGCTTGAAAGGCGATTTACCAGGGGAAGGGCTTGGCGTCGTGTCACTTAAGCGAAATTTGGTGAGTGACCTTGAACTCTCCCACTCGCTCACTCTCTCAAGTTCACTGTCTTTAGGTAAACCAGCTTCCTCAACAACTGGTACATCACCTTCATCACTCTCATCACTGTCATGTTCTCTCGCAAATCCCAGGAATTGCTCTTCTTTATCACTCTCATGGCCATAATCACTCGACTTATAATTACTGGAGTCGTCACTGACTTCATCATCAACATTATGCTTGGCATCAGCTTGCTCATAAAGTCTCAATGTCGTCTCAATACCTCCGGGAGATAACACATTTAGGCGATGGCGTCGGGGTAAGGCGCGACGAACAAGCAAGGGCGTCGTAGGAAGCACGGTATCGGACACAGCGGAATCACTATTTGGCGTACTGTCCATGATGGCGTCGGGGTAGATACTGTTGCTGTGGCGGAGTTTACGCCTGGTGGCGCCACCTACCGTCCCACGATACCGAAAATGTACGCGCGGCATTCGAAAGCACGCATGCAAGCAATGGGCGTTCAAGAGCCCTTCCGGGTTGCGCGGGCCGAGGTTGTTATGGGCGTTCAAGAGCCCATCCGGGTTGGAGGGGTTAAAATAAGAAAACATCGTATTTATTACCCATTAATTTCCGGAAGTTTAAACCTATGCGAAAAATTCTTAAACTTTGTTACTTTGCCATCACCCATTAAGATTGCGCTGCTAGCTGTGGTGCGGCTTGTAAATATTGTCCGCAAACGTAACTAACGTAGGGCGTCGTGTCAACAAACTAACAATCGGAAGAGGCAGTAAACTCCCGATTTTCGGCCCAAACGTTCTTTATTCTTGTCGAAAACCACATTAAAAACGTTATTAAATAGTTTCTATTACTAGTATCAGACCAGAAAAGGGTGTAGATTGTTGATGGATGCGTGGAAACCTAAATTAAATATCTAATAAGTATGTGGTGGTACCTGTCAAATGCGTGCCCCTTTAGTAAAATTCTACCTCATAATTAAAAACACATTTCGCTATAAAATCCACATAATATCTGAGTAACTAAGACAGTACAGTAAACCCCCGCTAACTCGGACTCTTTTTAGTCGGAAACCCGCACTTCTCGGAATGGCATCGGCCTCTCGGAAAGTTCGCCGTAGATCTCGGCAAATTCTGAGATATAAGGGGTAAACTCCGAGAGCCCACGTGGTCTGGCGGACAGATCACCTCACAACTCGGAACATAACAGAAAAATTCTGAGATGTCCGTGGCGTCATGCCCAAGCCGCGGAGAGTTTCCATAGCAACCACTCCCCCCGCATGCAACCCCCACCCCGTCTCCTCCGTCCCACCCCCCTTTGTTTTCCCTGACTCACCATCCCTTCCCGCCTTTCCTCAGTCTGCTCCTTGTTCTCGTGCGCATCGCATCCCTTATTGTACAGTACTGGCCATTATGCCTCCCAAAGGATACAGTGAAAATCATCTGCCTCGAACCCAATCAACCCATTACTGTATCGTTGGTTTTGGGATATCAAGCAGGGTTTCACCATCCGTTCTTGAGTGTGTTAAAGGAGACTTCTTTCCAAGCTTCGGCCCAGTTGTAGATACAATCACGGAGGGTATACTGTATATAAATACATGGTTTTTATTTTACCATTTGAGCTGTCCAACTTAGAGGTAAAGTATACAGATGTGCAGGTGCGTTATCCAGCAGGAGGATTGCATCAACTTCGTCAGGGTGGATACCATAGATCCTATGCTGGAAAGATCGAACTGCCGGAACAAAACGTCCATGGAATAGGCTACTTCCTCGGTGATGTGCTGGTTGAACCAAGCACTCTTGGCCCCATAGTAATCTACAGGCAGCTGGTTTATCTTCATTAACCTCTCCGCTGCGTACCCCCTATAGTATACAGCCACCCCTGTGCGGAGGTATTTAGACAGTTTCCTTAACTCAAATCGTCATCGTACCATAAATATAATTAATACTTATCCATATGCGCCTATTTTACGTTGATTATAAAGGTATTAACCTGTTACAGCAATAAGACAAGTGGAAACAGCGTTTGGATGGTCAAAATCGGCAAATTAGATCGGGAGTTACATAACTTAAGGCTGAGGCAGCCTGCCAGCCTGCCAGCCATCACGACGGCTGGAGAGAAACTGTTGTGTAGTTCCCTCTCTTTCTTTCGCTATGTAGCACATACAAGCACAGCTTGCTTATGAATCGCTATTGATAGCACGAAAATATATCGACGAAATAAGGGAATAAGAACGAGATTCGGGAGAATAGGTGATAATTGAAGGAGGGGGGGGGGGGGGGTGGAAAGGGGGAAGGAGGGGATGTGGAGGAGTGATATTTGGCATGGCCAAGGGGTAATAAAAAAAAAATAAATAAATAAATATACTAGGCTGGTTTAACCCTCTCACCACGGAAGGGCTCTTGAACGCCCATAAAAAAGCATATAACAGGTACCCGGAAGGCCTCTTGAACGCCCAGTGGTTGAAAGCCTGTGAGCTTCGTGTGCGAGGCGTCGGTCCGACGCATGTAAACAACAGCCGGCTGGACCGACGCCCCGCATCTCCGGCCACAAGAAGGAGAGCGTCGCTTGTTCGTGTGTGCCTGTATGTTGTTGTTAAGTATCGAAAAGTGGTGTAAAGTGGCTGTTTTGGCCATAAAGTTATCTCCAATGAAATCATCATCACAGCTCAACCAGTTGACTTAGAGAGCTCTACTTAATGCCATTCTACAGGTAAATAACACAGCTACGCTTGAGGATGCGCGGGAATGCGGGAAGCAGTCTGATTAACGATTATACGGTAGCCTAGCCTAGACGTTTTTCGGCCAAAACACCCGGGTTTCGAGGAATATACTGTATATATAATACATAGCCGGGGCTGGAGGGTTAAATGTTTTTTTTTTTAGGCCTTGGATTATACAAGGAGTTCCGCAGCCCAGCGGTACACCTTATATAAGTAGATCCGCACTTGCCGGGTTAAATCCTTCAAACCTACAGTACACATCGAAGGGAAAGGAGTGAAGAAGCGACTTGTTTCCAGTCTTTCTTATTCAAGGGTGAGTGTTCCTGCTCAGTACATTACAGTATAGTACACTGTACTGTACTATAATGTACTGTTCACTAAAAATATTGTATTGTATTGTATTATTTTGCAAGTTTTACATTATAACTGTACTTTATTCCCTTTATACTATACACTGTACAGGTACTGTAATTCATCTTGAGTATACGTTGTTAGTGATAGGAAAGTCTCCGTTATCTCTGGTGGCTCGGACTCCCTCTTCTAATTCGGAATTTTCGGATATAAGTCGGACTTCGGACTTCTCGGAAGTGGTCTCCCCCCAATTAGTCCGAGTTAGCGAGGGTTTACTGTAACAGTAATTTACCATCAGCTGGAAAAGTTGAAAACATAGCCTAGGCTAGCCTATATTATGAAACTCTAATTCAACAAAAAACAAGGAATATAATTAAACTGGTACTGTACTACCTAAGCTACCGGTATGCTATTTTTAAAACTAAACAACGCTCGCTAGCCTATACCAATTCATTGTCTCGTGATAATACAAAAATAAAAATCTCCAAAATAGGCTAGGCCTATAGCAAAATCAAATTGGTTGTTAGCGCTATGGTTAGGCTATTGCCCAATTATTTACGGCATCAACAAAAATTAACACTACAGTAGCCGGGTATTCTGCAGAACAACAACTCCTCAATTACGGGATTCCTGTGCTATGGAATTATTTTTTTGCGCTCTTACCTTACTTAGGGGACCTTACTGATGTGCGGATAAGTGCTACTTTTCTTATTTTGTCAATTTGATTTTAACTCCCCTATAAAATGGTCAGAGTCCAGCCAGTCCAGGACACTTTGTTTACATTCTAGCCTCTTTGGAGGCTCCTAACCGATGTTCAGTAGCCAATTAGAGTGGAGCTTCACCTACAGCTACAAGACGTCAGTACATTTTTATTGGTACTTTCCTGTTATCGACAGCCGAAGCTGAAGATTGCGGAGTAGACACCATAGAATTTTTAAACTTTTCTTTCAGCGCCCGTCAATCTTTTATTGTTTTAATTTAATACACAGCCAGCAGGGGTGTGGGTGCGGCAGCCCCCACCCATAATAATAGGATAGGTTAGGTAACTTAGGTAAGGTTGTTAGGTTAGGCTAATGGGCAAGAATGTTAAGTGCGGGCGTACCGCCAGCCTTGTTTACTCTACGCATAGTGGCGTCGGACCTATGCCATCAGCATCATGTTCCCGTCTATTTTGACTGCCTTTGGATACAAATAATACATTAGCCTAACCAAACAACCTAACCTAACCTAGTATTCATGTAGTAATGACAGGGGGCAAATAGCAGAAAATATAGCCGTCGAAATAGACGGGAACGTAACTGCGAGCGCACAACATGACAACCTACACCCGGAAACTACATCCTTCCCGGCTAATGTCTTTTCAAAGGGCTGTTTGACATCAACTCACGTGTTTAGCCTACACGCCGTACGCCCGGTAACACAACTAATTCCAAAGTGCTTTCCACGCTTTTTAACAATAAAATATACACTTACAAACCATTAGGCTACAATATAAAAATAAAAAATAACAAACAAATATACCATGAGTTGTTGTTCTGCAGAATTACACGGTAGCCTATGCTGCCTAGCAGCCTAGGCCTATTCTAGGCTAACCCGCTTTCGGCGTTTTGCCACTGCAAGAAAGTCGCCAATCGCCATCAGCCCTAAAACTCCCAATAGCCTAGCCTACCATGTTCATTATCTGCATAGGCTAGCATACTATAGCCTGCTTTACACGTATAGCCTATTTGTCTACTGGAAACATGAAGCATAGGCTATTGATAAAAACAAGGTAGCCTAGTATAAATGTTGAAGGCCTGTGCAGCTGTGCTGGTTACCGTAGGTCCTATTTAGGTCTATAGATAGTACGGGAAGCTGTGACTTTAAAGCCTAATTTAGCATTGGTTAGGTCAGGAAACTACAAAATACAGATAGCCTAGCCTAAGCATAACTGAACATCCAAGAACTAACCAGACATCCAACTGGAGGGAATGGGCCTGACTGGAGGTGCACATATCCGCAAATATATCCTAATCCACGAGGCACTTAGGGATCTTCAGGATTAGGCCTACGCTCAACTTAAGTAGCTTATTATTCGCTTCAGAGCTAACGAAACGATTATTCACTTGTATGAGTAAGGGGTCGGGCGCAAGTTGGACTAGATAATAGTCCATCAGGCGCCTGGCCCGGGGAGACGATTAATATGAAGGGTGTGCCTGGAAGTGTGGTGGGAGGGCTTGTGGCTTGGCTCCGCTGCATGTCTGCCTGCCGAGATCGGAACCTCTCCGGGTGGTCAGGGGCCGGGGGAGTGCTGGAGCGACCTTGGTAACCCTGGTCTCTGGGTCTTCTCCTGGGTGACCTGGATGTGTGAGAGTTTGTGTTTTTTATCTGTGTTTATTTTTTGTTTTATGTTGTTTTTGTGTTTTCCCTGTTCTTGCTGTCTTGAGTCGGCTACCCCCAAAATGGGGGCATATAGATAGATAGATAGAATGGCTCAAAGTTCGTGTGTATACCTGCTGATCCATGAGCTGCTGTCTGCTGAAGTCCTAATGTCACCAATAACACTGTCTAGCCTATAGCCAAAAATAGAGCACTGCATAAAAAGAAAACGTGATACCGCCAGAGGTCTTCTTCTTCTCTTGAACCCGCCCCTGGTCTGCGCAGACCGCGCAGGTCCACAGGGCTGATCTTTATATGGTGACCGGTCAACTCAACCAGTAGCTCTCAACCAGTACCAAATCAACCAATACGGTTAGGTTAGGCTAGGTTAGTACTATATTTTGGCACTGGTTTGGTTGGTCTGGGTTAATTTGGCACTGGTTGAAATGGTCTACTGGTTGAGATGACATGGAACCCCTTTATATTGGTACAAAGGCAAGTGACAGATCGACTCCAGAGAAGCACATGGAGCACATCTTTCAAAAGTTCTATGTATTTTCATTTATTTTCGCGGGGCTGTTAATTATTTAGCTTTATAAAAATGTAGTGTATAATTTTATGTAGGTTAACCAACCAAGACGCTTCAGTTTTGTTTGTGTTTAAGTTTTGCACACGCATTACCAAGATGTATAAGAACTGGATATGATAATTGCCAGCAGATCAGATGCGACTAAACTGCGTTCTAGTGTGTTACCTTTTGCGGCCATATTGGATTACATTAAAATTGCCGTTTAGTTATGTGAATATTATTACGCCAGCGTTATTACAACCAAACTATCGTATTATGACGAGACATAAGAATAGTTTGAAAACATTTTATCGAAATAATAAGGGTGTATGACTATTTCAACCGATTCGATTTGCAATAAATGCATTAAAGCTATATTTACCTATTTTGGGCCAAGCATTCTTCTAAACGACGTATGATGTCTTCGTACACATTCATAGATCGTCTGGTAAGTCATCATAGTCACACACACCACAAACACTGAATAACTAAGAAAACTCGGGGAAATATCTTGCACAGTCCACCCTCCATCACGGCTGTCACTCAAGTGTCACGTTTTTCCCGCCGAGCCGAGGCATGCGGTTGTTCCCTTGAGCGGAAGCTCCCCCCTCCCCCTATTATTTTCGTCAATTTCTACTAATCTGTATGCACTATATATAATTGTTGCTGTTCTTAGCAATTCATGTAATCACCATTCTTATTCTTGAGATCATCAAATATTCATTTAATTTACACATTAACCAGAAAATAGAGAAACGTGACATTGTTTAGAGATCCCGGAAGTTGTGGCTGTTCCCGTGTCTACCTCCCCAAATTCCCCGTTTTTTTTTTTTTTTTTTTTTTTTTTTTTCAATTTCTACTTATCTTAAGTTGAAGGTTCATTGTATCACTTTCAGTAGTCTACTTTTTTTTTTTTTTTTTTTTTTTTTTTTTTTTTTTTAATCTGGGACAATCTGGGTATCTTTACCATAAGAACATAAGAACATAAGAAAATGGGAGTCTGCAGAAAGCCGATTGGCCTAAGCAAGGCAGATCCCTGTCCCACACAACCCCAATTACAAAGCCCAATTATAGGCTCAACACTCTAATACCCTGAGGATCATCTTACCAAACCGGTTAGAGATTAACGCAGGATTACGGGGGTCTGCAGAGCGCTGATTGGCCCAACCCGGCTGATCCCCCTTCACACCCAACCCTTCTCGTCCATATGCTTATCCAATTTTTTCTTAAAGCTCCCTATCGTTCTTGATCCCACTATATCACTTGGTAGCCTATTCCACCCATCTACAACTCTGTTACCAAACCAATATTTGCCTATATCTTTTCTGAAACGAAATTTATCTAATTTGAAACCATTGGTACGAGTTCTTTCGCTATCACTGAGCTTTAGTACATTTGCCATGTCCCCTTTGTTAATCCCACTAACCCACTTGAACACCTCTATCATATCCCCTCTAACTCTGCGTCTCTCTAACGAATGTAAACCTAATTTCTTCAACCTTTCTTCATACGGAAAATTTCTAATATTATGGATCATTTTTGTCATTCTACGCTGAATTCTCTCCAATGAATCTATGTCCATTCTGTAATAAGGACACCAAAATTGGACAGCATAATCCATATGGGCTATTCTGGCTAGCTGTAGCTGTAGCTGCAGCTGTAGCTGCTATCATAGCTGTAGACAATGATATTTAACAGAATTACCATCTTAAATACGATTGTAGTGCATTTATAAACACAGAACATTATATTAAACATACTTTCTATCCACTAAAAAAACTATTATTATTATTGCATTTCTGTGTAATATCGATGTTACGGTTCCAACTTCCTTATAGCCTGAAACTCGCAAGTGGTCAATTGAGATAGTGGTTACCCATTTAATTTCTTAGACGTAATATATATTATGAGTAAAAGCATCCGGCAATAACTTAACCCTTAGAAGTTCCGATGACGCATTTTTTCCGTTTTCTTGCTATTATTAGACGATTTTATTCAGATTAGGAAGGGTATATGGAAGTTAGAGGGTTAATTGAGATAGTCTTTACCCATATAATTTCCACAGATCCTTCCTAAAATGTACAAAATCATCTAATGATAGCCAGAATATACAATCAATATGCGTCATAACATTCAAAGGGTTAAATAAAGTCATGGTCGTCAGATTCAACAGGTAAATTAATGGGATGTTTTTTTTCTGGACCCCCTTCTCCCTCATGTTTAACCCCATTAGTGTTTTATATATGTTCAGATGTTAACCAAATTAGTTTGGCGATTTTAAGAACTTCCGCATCGATTCTTACCGATAATGTACAAACGTATCTCGAAGGTGTGTGTTGGGGGTGTTTTTTCAAAGCTTGATAAAGGTCTAGGGAGCTAAAAAGAGAGAAACAAAAATACACCTAATTATTCTAGATTCTCGCATACCTCTGTCATCTGTAACTCAAAGCGAGCTAGAGCAAATGGGCTGTAAATATCCACACCCAGAAACTTTGACCTCTGTAACTCTAAAAGGGCTAGAGCAAATGGGCTATAAATGTTCACATCCAGAAATCTTGACCTGTCTTCTGTAAATAAAAAAGGGCTGGAGCAAATGGGTAGCAAATTTCCACACCCGGAAACTTTGACCTGCATCCTCTGTAGCTAAAAAGGGCAAAAGCAAATGGGCTGTAAATTTCCATACCGATTCCCTGGCTGACTCTCCTCAAATTGCCGTTCTATGTTATCGAGGGTTAGTGGTTAACCATTTAATGATTATAACGCATTGTGGCAGTTTACTCTGGCTATCATTAGACGATTATATACAGCTTAGGAAGGATCTGTGGGGATTAAAAGGGTAAAGACTATCTCAATCAACCCGCTGAATTCCCCCATACCCTTCCTAATCCTAATAAAATCGTCTAATATTAGCCAGAAAACAGAACAGAAATGCGTCATCATATCACATAAGGGTTAAGATTTCTGGCCTACTCATACTGAATATGCTATTATAACGCATACATCCCCTTCTCCCTCATGTTTAACCCTATTAGTTTTAAAATCATAAGGCGTTCGCCCCATTAGTCTGGCGATTTAAAGACCATTCCCTCAATACATTTGTCAATTGTAAGACCTTTCGTGCTATTCAGGTGCTGATTTTATCCTGGAAAGCAATAGCAAGCCGAAAAATGTACAAATTCATATCCAACAGGGGTCGTGGGAGCATTTTGTTTAAGCTTGATGGAGGTTTAAGGAGTGAACTAAAAATCCCCTGTAAATCGAGCAACACCTAATATAACGTATAGCCCCCATACTGAATACTGTAGGCTATACTTTGTTATGCAGTTAAAGTCATAAAATACATCTCACCTCACATATGTTTTACCATAAGGTTTTTTTCTGAACTCCTTTCTCCCTCACGCTTAGCCCCATTAGTTTTGAAATTTTAAGACATTTGCCCCATTAGTTTCAAGTTTGGCAATTTCATGTATGATACAGTTTTGTCAATCCACGTTTCTATAATACATAGCACTGAGGCTTAGGGAAGAACCTAAGGGAACATAGCCCTTAAATAAGGAGGGTACGTACCCCCACTTGCACCCGTCCCCCAGCTCCCCTTCAAATAGACCATAGGGCTAATGATAAAATTGAATCATCGTACAAAATTACGTATACTATACGCTGATTGTATTTTATATTTTAGTTACCGGTAAAATTGCATTTTCTTTTACGTTTATTATAGAAAACTAATATTTATGAATGGGTAACTATATGAAAATAAACAAATTTTCATGACTTTATATAGGTCATTTCGAGTAAATCCAGTTCTGTTCTGTGTTTTATAAATCAAAATTAATTTAGATATAATAAACAACGTTAAGTATTAACTTAATGTGGACCAGAAAAGAAACCAACATCTATGTAGATAATTTAGGAATCAGACCGCTCGAGAAACAGGAATAACCAAAGGGCTTCATTAGTTGTCAAGCTTCCACAGGGTAAGTGTGGATATCCTTCCGAATAACCTTATCTGTTTCGTAATTTCGATCCATTTTGTGATTTAAGTTTGTAAGTTTGAGTGTTTTATTGGCTTATCAATCCTAGGCTATTTATTGTTGATATAATACCCAGGTTGGTAATTTGCCTTTTCGTGTGTATTGCATAATTATTTTCGGTAGTAAACTAGGCAATTGGATAATTTAATCATGTCTAACATGCAATTTGGTATCATCGAAACCGTTAAGAGTTACTTAACTCTTAATTATAACGTATCTGGGATTAAGGATCATTTGGTCCTTAGTGACCTATTTTATGCAGGGTACAAACACTACTGCACTCAAAATGATCGTGTTGCAGGATCGCGAGTTAACGTGGGGAGAATCCTGTCAAAATTGGGTATCTATGCTAATGTGAGACTTGGCCAGAAGAATGCGTACTCTGGAATATTGGCTTTTGACGATTCCCTCATAGTCAAGTCGGCCAAAAATAGTAAAGTCCCGCGATCCTCCACCGTCCTGTCTCCAAAACCCAAGCCTACCACGGCTGCTAGCACCTCAACGGACCCACCAACGAAGCGAGGACCAAATGGACCGTCTCGAGAAGCAATCAGGAAGAGTAATGTTGAAGTCATAAAAAAGAACTTCGATGAGTTTCTGTGCAACAATTATGTAATCACACATCATCCCTTTGATAAAGTTCTTGTTGACAATTTGTATGCTAGCTACACAAATTATTGTTGTGAAAAAAATTTACAGGTTGGTTCACGAGTTCATCTAGGACGTCTTTTGGGTAAAATGGGTATCCGGGCGAATGAAAGATTAGGGCAAAAATTTATCTACTTAGGTCTGAAGAAAATAGATAGTAGATGTTCATTGTCGCAGCAAACTATTGAAAAGAGTGGGACCGTTAATATTGGTTCTCCCACGACCGTAAAAGCTCGACCAAAAAAGTTACGATCCAAAGGACCAGCTGCGGCGGTTATCAGAAGAAGTACTGTTGAAGGTATTAAGAAGAACTTCGATCATTTTCTATTCAATAGTTACGAAGTATCTTATCTACCATTTGATAAAGTTCGTGTTGAAGATTTTTATGCTAGCTACCTAAATGATTGCCGTGCCAAAGATTTATTGGTTGGTTCAAAACATATGATAGGACGGCTATTGGGTAAAATGGGAATCAGAGCGAATGCAAGAGTAGGCGGCGCCCTCGGCCTCGGACAAAAGTATCTCTACTCAGGTCTGAGGAAAATTGATAGTAGTTGTTATTTGTCACAACTGTGTACCCTACCGGAACTCAATGTTAATTCCTGGACTTTTTCAATGGCTGGTGATCAGGAAAACTTGGATAAGTCGCCCAGGTTTATTCAGGATGATAGTGGAGAAAGCTTTTCAGAGCCACATAAATTTTATGAGTCTTTTGATTGCAAGTTTGAATGGTGGTTGGAGAAGTATGAGGGATTGGCCTAGAGTTTGAAACAAGGGTTGCAACCAAATTCACACTTTATGAGTACTTTAAAAACTATTGTATGTATATCTTACTCTATGACATGTTATTTTGAGTCACATTATTGCTTTTACATTACACAGGATAGACTAACCAATATTTATGCGGTGGGCCAATTAGTACGGTATGCGATATCATCCACACAAAGTTACTAGACTAAATTTAGAGATTATATCGATAGTTTTGTTTATGTTTTTTTTTTAATAAGTTTAGCGTACTAATTGGAACACAGCAGATGAAGTGGTTGGTCTACCTTAAAACGTAAACGTATTTATGTGGCTCTGCACAACATCCAATAGACACACATGGGTATCCTTGAAGATTCTTTTCGGCCCTAATTTATCTTTGTTTTGTGTTCCTTTTTCAAGGAATATAGTGTTTTATTGTTGTTATTTATGTTATAAAAAAATACTAACTATATAACCTAACCTACTGTAGTACTGTAGTATCCAAAGTGAGGTCTGCCTCCCCCCCCCCCCCCTAACTAACCTAACTGGCATGTTTTGTAATTACCATAACCTTATATAACCTCTGCATGGGTGAAGGAGACGGCACTCACTTTACTCTCGATGATATCAGGTGCGGGACTCTATATTTTAGGTGATATCGTTTTGTTTTAAGTCATTGATGACACAAAATCTCCATGGGTATTATCAAGATAAAGTTATGGTGAGGCCATACACTCCCATTGTCCTCACTAAATTGTTTCTAATAACGCCACAAAAGGAGTCTTCAAGATGTGCTACACATGTACTACACAAAGAT
>CM064493.1:25851293-25858840 GCA_032716605.1 Paralithodes platypus
TGATGTGAAGAACAACCTCTGCCCAGTGAACAGCAAAGACTCATCAATGGTTGTTCTTTAGCGAACAGTGATAAGTCATTCAGGAGATAAGATTACTTCTCAACTAGTGGAAGAAAACCTCACCAGAATAATAGAGGACTCCCAGCCCTCGTTGGATTCATCCTCACCTTGGTTGCTGAACCCTCAATCACAGGATAGTGTTTAGTTTAGTTTTTTCTTGAGGAGGGGACTAACCACACACAGGGAACAGCCCCTCCCTTTCTCCTGACAGTGAACTAGCAAAAACGTGTCAGAAAATGTAGTACCCTCAGAGACCCCAAACCCTTCAGGAACTAAGAGTGAACTAAGAGGCTCCAAACAGATTTGGTTTCCTACGGGAGGCCTCATAGGTATGTGATAAGGTGTTGCTGGAACTCCTGTTTCATTTGTCTGGCTTCCCTCACTGTTTCTGTTTGTGTCTCACCTACACAGAGAGCAATCCAGCTAGCTCTCACAAACACTTCCTCCCCCTACTGTTTCTACCTGTTTTTCCTGAATGGCTTCAGTGAGCAAATTTACCTTATGAATGAGCTAGATTATAGGTAGCGCCAACAAACTTGACAATTATCTTGACCCCTTAACTTCTTATAACTCGAAATGAATGAAAGCAATCGGGCTGACGTTTCTATCATTTGGGAAGAGTCCACCAGGAAATAGGCGTGGATATTTACAGCCAGTTTACTCTAGGCCCGTTTGAGTTACAGAGAGGTCAGGGATCAACATTATTGTCAAGTTCGTTGGCGCTACCTATAGTACCTTATATCAATCCAATTACCACGTGACTCGAACATCATATGCGCATCTTGTGAACGTTCCTATCAACGGTTTCAAAATACGGCAAAATCTCGTTTTTTTATTTTTTTATTTTTATTTTTTGTATACAGGTTCTGCTCCTAAACGGAGAAGTTAAATCAATGGGGGTATTTAATATGTCAGGTGCAGGGGGGAGAAGAGGAGTTTTAATGAGAGAGAGAGAGAGAGAGAGAGAGAGAGAGAGAGAGAGAGAGAGAGAGAGAGAGAGAGAGAGAGAGAGAGAGAGAGAGAGAGAGAGAGAGAGAGAGAGAGAGAGAGAGAGAGAGAGAGAGAGAGAGAGAGAGAGAGAGAGGAAAACATTTGTATATATATACAGTATATAATATATGCGGTGGAGAAATAGGTTATCTAGGCTCCCACAGATCCTTCCTATGCTGCATAAATTCGTCGAAGGTTAGCCAGAATAAGGTGCCGAAAGCCGAGGATGTTAACCTTATCCACGTGCGCACATTAACCCCTACTGTGCCGGCGACGTATACTTTATTTTATTCTAGCGATGTTTAAACGATGTTGTGCAGTTTAAGAAGGATCTGTGGTAGTAAAAGGGGTTAAGTGAGATCATACGAAGCCTGTTAATTACTGGAGGCCCCTTTTGAACTGAATAAAATCGCCTAAAAGTAGCAAGAATATAAGTAAAAAGACGTCACCGGTACAGAAAGGGTTAATAACTTTATCACCATTGACCAAGTGCTATACACGCCCCTCTGATAACCTATCGGGGTATATCTTATCCCAGTATTGTTCTCGGGGTTAAGGGGGGGGGGGGGGGAGTGATTATTTATGGCCACCCTTCTGTTTAACCCTATTAGTTATCAGATCTTAAGATAGAGAGAGAGAGAGAGAGAGAGAGAGAGAGAGAGAGAGAGAGAGAGAGAGAGAGAGAGAGAGAGAGAGAGCCAGCCAAGTCAGACAGACAGACAGGAAAACCAAAGGTACTATTAGTCACACACATACTGTAGTTTACACTGCTTTCTAATGATCAAAAGACGATCAGGCAGACAGACAGATAGACGGATACACAGGTAGACAGGCTGAATGCTATCAATGCACACACATTTATAGACATACATTTAAATTACCAATAGACAGCCAGACAGACGAACAGACAAACTTAAAACATTAACAATACACAGAGGATCACGAAGGATCACTTATAGCTGTGTTATGTTACTAAACCAAATTAACCCCTACTAACATTTCCTAACCTTGCCTTGGACATTAGCCCCAGGACAGTACTTCCCTTTCCAATTGCCCCTTACCCACGCTAAAACACTGTTGAACACTCTGAGCAGCAGCGATTAAGAGAGCATTAAGCAACCTCGAGGGATCACTATATCTGTTGTTGCTTGACTTCCTCTGTACATTTGCAACCCGGAGCCTAAATATTTATAGACAGCCTTCAAATGACCAACAGCTAGCCAGACAGACAGAGAGACAGAGAGACAGGCAGACAGAAAACATTATCAATAAGCATACATTTATAGACAGACCAACCAATAGACAGACAGAAACAGATAGACAGAGTGACAGACAGCACCATCAAATAATACTCACATACTTACAGACAAACGCTAAATGACCAACAGAAAGAAAGACAAACAGACATAGGAGCCGATATTAAAAGACAGCCCTCAAAGAACCAGACACACGAAGACAGGCACAAAGGAAACAGCTATTTAAAGACAGCCCTCAGATAGCCAAAGAAACACAGATAAACAGACAGAAAACAGATATTTAAATACAGCCCCCAAACACCCAGCTAGCCAGACACACGAACAGACAGCACCATTTAAAGACAGCCCCCAAACACCCAGACACACGAACAGACAGCCCTCAAACACACAGCTAGCCAGACACACAAACAAACAGCACCATTTAAAGACAGCACCCAAACACACGAACAGACAGCACCATTTAAAGACCACCCAAACACCCAGACACACGAACAGACAACATCATTTAAAGACAGCACCCAAACACCCAGACACACGAACAGACAGCACCATTTAAAGACAGCCCCCAAACACATAGGCACACAAACAGACAGCCCTCAAACACCCAGATACACGAACAGACAGTATCATTTAAAGGCAACCCCCAAACACCCAGACAGCGAGACGCACAAACAAACAGCCCTCAAACAGCCAGACACACGAACAGACAGCATCATTTAATCACACCTACACCAGGGGGAATAAGACCCACGCACCAATGAGCTCTCTCTCTCCCTGGCCATAACAGGATTACACCCGCTACATCTACGTCCGCATATCAAAGGCATTAGGAAACCCACACGGGCGTACGCTTTTTTTTTTTCGTTGTTGATCAGGGGGTATTGAAATGAGCAAGGCGGAACTGAGTTTGTTGATTAGTGTTGTTTTTAGGGAGTATATATTTTCAGGAGGGTGTAGGGGTTTGTGTAAGTGTGTACTGTATGTGTTTGTGTTTTATTTTCTGACTGTTTGTCTCTCTCATCTCAACACTACAGGCTACACACACAAATACACACACACACACACACACACAAATACACACACACATACGTACACATACACAGTAAGTTCACTAACACATTTTCATAAACTCCCCCCTTCTCTCTCTCTCTCTCTCTTATCTACCTCAGCACCACAACACACAGTCAGTGAGCCACACACTCGCCCACACTCCACGCACACACATGGCCTCCCTCCTAACCCGTGCCATACTAATCATCTTGGTAAATATCATGTCTGTATTTAACCCTTTCAATAAATACATAATAACAATCTACTCTTAACCCTTCCTTATCAACACAGTACGAAGCCAACTGTTCATGTACAGTTGCCGGAAGAAAAACCCGGTACATGAATTGTGCATGGGTGATAGGGTTTAAGCCTATATCACACGAGCGCTTTTATCCTCAACACTGGTCTGTCAGCTTAAGAGGGTAACATTTTAAATATTTAGAGTACGTTAATTAATTTCCCATCAGTCTAGTGTCCGCTACCAGTGCAAAATATTCCAGAAATGTTGCCAGACATTTTTTGATTATCGAATGTTGACTAAAAAAAGCTCTCGTGTGATACCGGCTTTACTCGATGTAATGTGAATTAAGCCTTTCTGTACCGGTGACGTCTTTTGTATTTGATTTTAGCTGCATTTGGACGATTTCATGAAGCTTAAGAAAGATTATATGGTAATTAAAAGGATTGAGATAGTCTGCAACCTTTTAATAAGTAGACGTCTTTCCTAAGCTGAATAAAATCGCTTAATAGTTGCCAGAATATAATGAAAAGGACGTCACCGGTACTGAAGGGGTTAACATAGCCAGTTATGACGTGATTTAGGTATTATTGGAACGGGAATTATTACGATATCGGCTTTCAAGATACGACGATCATAGTGAGATGCAACGTCGTATATGCTTTGAGAGTAGACCCAGGCCGTATTGATAATGAAATAGCTCCTCCTCCCTAACCCCTACCTCCCCCATTCCTTTGTAGTTCTCTCGCTCTCTCTCTCTCTCTCTCTCTCCTCCCCCCTCCCCCCCGTGTATTAGGCCTGTTAACTTCATCAAGGGAGATTATTGTCCCCTCTATTTCGGGAGGGCTAGTTGATGGATTACGAAATTATATATATATATATATATATATATATATATATATATATATATATATATATATATATATATATTACATAATCTTAATTATGGTGTTGCGTGTAAGTTATACCATCTTTATTGACGAATTACAGGCACTTGAATCGTACACATTATATATGATTTTTCTTGAAGACATACAGTACATCAAATAGTTCCAGGTGACTTGTGGCAGAATGGAAGCATGTTTGACTTGCACTCGAGAGGACCAGGGTTCGAATTTCGGGCAGGGCGAGACGGATGGGCAGTCTCTTTACACTCTATGTTTCTGTTCACCTAGCAGTAAATAGGAACTTATAGTTAGCAGACATTTGTGATGTCCCATCTGTGGAATTAAATGTTACTAACTTAGATTTCATGCAGTAGCCCCTGTGTACCAGGCTGGATAACTCACCTGAATTATCCACCACAGACTCCATAGGTCAATGATATACAGATGAGCACTGCGGCCAAGCACAGCCTATCGAAACCCCATAACATTTTACGTTTACTATGTACTGAATTTTGGTTCCTAAATCAGGCCAAGTTTAAGGAAAAACTGGCCTACTCTCACCCTTTAAAAGAAAGCATCTTCACGATATGTGGATAAATATAATCAAGCATATAAAACTGTGTGGCTGAAGAAGAAGCAGCTCACACTTGTAAATAAAATACTTATTCAAACAGTTTCAGTGTCAACTCCCACTCTCTTCCGGGGAAAGACAATTCTCTTTTGTATTTCCACTAATAAATGTATCAGTTGTCATTGATACTGTATGAAATAAATTTTTCGCTTTCAAGAATATAATTTATCCCCTGTATCGATAATCATATTAGTCTGATTTTCTTGCCAGTGTGTTGTTGAATACGTTTTAATAGAAGTATTAGCTAAGTAGGCAGAAGCTAAATTGGTATCCTCCTGCAATATAGGTGTGATTCTAGGAAAGTTATACAACTTGTATGTGACGAGCAGTAAAACATACACATACTAGGTAGTCAGGGTAGCCACGAACTGAATGTAACAAATAAGTACCATAATGATTAAAGGATTAACAGATATGAAACAATGCTTTATGGATATTCACATTAATAATCTTTGTGATATGTTAACCTCATTTGATCTTACAACCACAAACTAATCTCGTGTATGTCCTGGGGGTGGTGAGTCCAGGGATCCGGTGTGCAGTCCTGGAGCGACAGCATGTTGGTGGATGTGTCCCGCAGTGCCCCCTTCATGACCCAGCTGTGCCCTTGATCCGTGACCCGCTGTCCTGTACCCACTACTACCTGTGCGAGGGAGGTCAGCCTGGGTCGCGTTTGTCCTGCCCGGTCAACACAAGCTTTGTCCCTGGGCTGGCAGTTTGTGCGGCTGACACTTACCCCGTACTATGTGAAACAGACCCCACCTGCACATCTGAAGTCCAGTTGAGGTCTTCTTCCATTCATTCACCAGCCGGTCGTTCTTCTGAGGACGAGTTTGGGTCATCTTTCCCCCATTCCCCTGATGCAGCGCTAGGGTCATCTTCCGTTCATTCTCCTGAGGTTCCTGTTGGGTCATCTCCTAATTTTCTTAAGACCTCAAAGGGCTTATCGCATGGTCGACCTTGTCACTATACCTGCCGGGGTGCTGAGGATCTCACAGCGGACTCCTTCGACTGTTCAGCTTACTACTACTGTCAGAATGGGGTGAAGTACGGACCATTCTTCTGCCCAGAGGATCGTCCGCACTTCACAGGGGACCACTGCGAGATAGGTTCCAGGAAGTGTTGCCGACCAAGATGCCTGGTTCAGTGCGATGGATCCAGTGTTATCATCGAAGACCCACTGGACTGCCGAGCATACTACCTCTGCATAGACGAGGGCGCCCCATCTCCGGATGTCCGATTCCAATGCATGAAGAATACAGTGATAGGCAAAACTGGAGCGTGTATACCTGGGAAAAAGTGCGCCCCAATGTGTCACTCGTCCCAGGCAGACCGGCTTATGACCGTGGCCAGTGACCTCCTCAAAGTAGCTGACCTGACCTCGACCCACCCTGATCTTGAGTTGTTGGAAGGTGCTGCGACCCGACTCGAGTATCAGCACTACATGGATTGGTTACTGGAGTGAAGTTTATTATACTTTGTAATTATTATGCTCAATTAATTCCGCCAATTCAAACAACCGAATACTCTCTAAGATCTAAATTCTTAAAAGTGTAATATTCATTAGAATTGATTTACATGATTATTATAAAAAAAACTAGTACAACTTACGAAAATGTCCGTATTACAAAGCTGCACTTATATAATTTGTTTTACCAATTTTGAAGATAGAATTAGGGTACACTAAATAGTTGGCTTTAATTAATCTTAATAATACTAAAAATACTCTTAATATACACATAGACAGCTAAGGCAAAGTGAAAAATTAATAACTAGATAGGAAGCCTCCTGTTTATTCTTTCCCTGATGCATTCTATCGGTTTTGTCTGTTTAAGGGAGCCCACCTCCCTTTTTTTTATCTTTCTCTCCCTCTCTCTTTGGCTTGTATCCATTCGGCCCCATTCAGCCTACTGTGTTAAGACGTTTACCCCCATCCAGGTGTCAATATTGTCCGCGAGCCAGCATATATATTTTTTTGTTTTGACATCAAGCTAAATTTGTACATTTTTCGATAATAAACATTTCTCCGGCGAAGCCGGATTTCTCCATACAATGCTGGCTCGATATCGTTCGCCAGGAATAAATCGACACCTGGATGGGGATAAACGTCTTAAAACAGTTGGCTGAATGGGGCCGAATGGATACAAGCCAGGGAAAGAGAGAAACGGAGAGAAAGATAAAAAAAAAACCGGTACTGTGTGTATATACAGTATATATATATATATATATATATATATATATATATATATATATATATATATATATATATATATATACAAGTGTTGATTAGAGAGTTAACCTCTTCAGTACCGGTAACATCTTCTATATTTGAATTTAGATGTTTTTAGACGATTGTATTCGGCTTGGGATGTTAGTGTGGCCATTATAAGGCTACAGACTATTGGAATTAACCCTTTTTACTACAGCAGCTCCTT
>CM064493.1:25858940-25888940 GCA_032716605.1 Paralithodes platypus
GCTGAGGAGGATGGATAGCTGGGACTGTGTTCATTTCCGCGGAACAGTGGTCGGGGAATACTGAACAAGAGGCTAGGCAAGCTGTAAGTCACCTGCCTGAGCATTTCAGGGTGCTGGCTGTCGCTAGGCCTGTTCAGGTTCATACCCTCCTGTTTTCGCCGAACAACCCAGGTTCTCACTACTCAGGTAAACGCACGACGTGGACGTCGGTGATAATGTGCCCTTCAAGCCAGGTTTGCGCCTACGCGTTGTGCCCCCGGTAAGAGTTTGGCCAGCTTTACGGGAGGAGTGTAAAGTACAATTTTGAGAGAGGGATGATTCACTGAAGGTTATGTTGGAAGTGGACATCACCCGTCAAACGTTCTGCAGCCCAAAACCTGACGGCAAGGTGCGGTTCCTGCATAGATTTTCGTAGGCTAAATGGCTTTGACCACCACCAACCCTTACCCTTTGCCTCGAGTTTGACGACAGCGTGGACAAGATAGGGCAATGCAAAGTACACTTACTAAAATTGATCTTGTAAAAGGCTACTGGCAAGTACCCCTGGCGGACCGAGCTAAGCAAGTTTGTGGTTTTGTGGTAGATGGCAAGACTCATACCAATGTAACGTAAATTCCTTATGGGCTTAAGAGACTGCACCTGCCACGTTTCAAAACCCTGATGAACGATATTTTGTGACGAAATCCCTAACTGCACGGTCTCACCTTGATGACGTGATAGTTATATGATGACGATTTTGAACAATCACCTACGGCAATTAGAGACCACTGTTTAGGAAGTTGCACAGATGCTGGGCTGGTGGTGAACCTGAGGAATGTGCGAGAATTGTAAAGGCTACTGTGTACAGGTATCTTGGCTTTGTGGTCGGGTTGGGCCGGGTGTGCCCCCCCCTGAGCAAGATACAGGCTCTCAATAGGTGTTTTCCCAGGCCCACCAACTAAGCGCCCAGGTCATGCGGTTCCTAGGTTATGATAGGCTATTATTAGGCGCTTCATCCGGGGATACTCTTACTTGTCTTCGCACCGTTAACTGATCTACTTTCGAAGTCCAGTGAAGTTCTGTTGAGGGGCTGCGGAGTGGTCAGAGGGCTTCCGACCTAGTCAAGGCACGCACTGGCTGTGTACACATCCGATTTTGAGTGGCCCCAGACTTCTCCAGGAGTTTTTCAGCTGCGCGGACGTGATTCCAGCGGTGTGGGTTGCCGGGGCAGTGGTTACTTGGCAGACTGATTCCGAGGGCTTGGAACACCCAGTGAGCCTTTCTTTTTCTCGGCAAGTTTAATTCCCGGCACAAAGGAATACTCCGACTATAGAGAAGGAGCTTCTGGCTATCGTGTTTTGTCGCTCAAACATTTCGAAGTTTATGTTCCAGCCTACGGCCCGGTTAGTGACGATTTATACGGACCATCATCCCTTGAAATTCCTAAAATCAGTTTCAACAATCGGAATATGCGGTTGACCATGCTGGTCCCTAATGCTCCCAAGAGTATAAAATCTCAACATTCAGGCAGTATTGCCTGGGAGTGAGAACGTGATAGCAGATTGTCTATCAAGGGTTGAATGATTCCAAGATAGTCGTGCACGGTGTGTGGGTGAGCAGGAGTTTAAAATTAGGCTAATTCATTAACGCCGAATCCAAAAAGATTATTAAAACAATAAAATAAACGAGAAAACTCTTTCTTGTGTTTTTTAGTTTTGTAACTCTTTATATTGTAGCATGAGGCATGCGATATTGGGTTTTTGTTTTTTTATGTATCAATTCACACTTCAGTTTGTTGTGCACCTTTTGTCAATTAGTGGCAGCTAAGGGTAGCAGAGTCGGTTGGTTGCCTGTCCAGATTTTTGATAATGCTTCTAAGGTCCGATTATCTAAAAATCTTGGGGGGGCTGTGACGCACCCAGTTGCTGGGTTTGCAACGCAACCTGATTGTACGCCTTGGTACTCCACTGTACCGCCCGTGATCTGGCTACCGTAAGCCGCTATGTATATGGTGAGTGTGACAACTTATAACTCTTTGGACTCTTTGTATCTCTGCCCAAATTTCTGGTCATCGGCATGTGCTAACCAGTGGTGGGTTTTTTGTTTTAAGCCATGTCGTGTGAGACCTTCCATTTAATATGGAGTAATCATAGAGAAGTTGATAGATAGGAGAATGGGAATTCAGAGAGAGAGAGTGAGTTGGGGCTTCAGTAGCAAGAAGTAGCAACAACACGCAGCGCTGCCGGCCGGGTGGTTGCCTAGTCGTTATGGGACCTGGTTGGCAGCCTTGCCCTTATAGCTAGGCGCGATAGGGTTGGTTAGTCCATTGTTGCCTGCCTCATGGGAGGTGGGCCCATGTGGTCGTACAGCACACGTGCCTGAGAGGTTGGCTGTGTGTTCCTGATGACTAGGTTGCCTAGAACCTTTGAGATTCTAACATCCCTTGCCTCTCTCTCCCCCCACTGTCTCACACGGTTGCACATCTTTCTCTCTTGTACGGACATTACTCTCATTTCATTCTTCTCTCTATTTAAATGACATAACCTTCCCTTGAGGGTCCTAAAGGAGGTTTCAGGCACTCGACCTCTCGTAGTACTCTTAGGACACAAGCAGTATATGTTACATGTATTAGATTTAAGGGGTGTAATGTGAACAGTCGATCTTCTTGCATGAGGATAGTTGGTGAACGTTCTACATGTTCACAGAGTTATATAGTGGCCCTGCTCATCATACCCATTTGTGACTAGACTGGTGCCATGTGTAAAGAGCCCGTACCCATGCCCAGGAGTTGTCTGTAGAGGGAACCGAGGACTTAGGGGGGGCCTTGATTTGCATACCGAGCCAGGAGCGAGTGTAGCACCCGAGACATACAGCTCGCTCATCGTGCCGCGTTAATTAGAGTAGAGTAACCGTTAATTTATCTTGTCTCTTGTGTTCTCTACAGTCTTCTCCGGGGTTCTCCGCTTTCCGGTGCTGGGAAATACGTTTGTTTCTGTGACTTGGCCTGCTAGCTAGAACACATGGGGAGGCTGAGTGGGATATATCTTTATGTTTACTATTGCATTGCAGCTCTCTTTAAGTATATATCTATAACACTTTAGCAATACACATTACTCCTCACACCAAGACAACACTATTAATACTTTCATGTATGCAATTAACTGGCACTGGCGTTTTTGCTGCCCTGTGTCCGGAGTTCTGTTGCGTAGCGGGCATACGGACCGGGAGGGGAGACAGAGGAGTGAGAGCAGCGACGTAGCCTATGCGGTAGTAGGCTACCGGTGCGCCAGTATCTGTTGCTCTGCAACCTTTTAGGGGTTGATTCCAAGTATAGATTCATTATTATAATAAGTGACTACTGGTTTATGTTCGCACCATGTGTATTATTAGGTATCTACTGGATCAATGAACATCTGGTATGCTACATGCTATCGGTGCATGTTAGTAGGGCGACAGTTAGTGTCGTGCACGCGCTTTCTTCAAGTAGGCGTGTACATTTGTCCCATTTAGTATTCATCACTGTCATAGACCTTTAGCCTGCTTCTATTCTACATTATTAGAGGCTTAATATTAACGTAGTTTCTTGAGTATTGCATTTCTTTACGTAATAACGTACCTATAAATGGGTCTGAGGGAGTTTAGAGCCTCATAGGCCCTACCCCTGTTGTACACTTTTTCGCCGAGTTAAGGTACCTCGTTACCGGTACGACGAATAACTCTGTAGGGCGTTGGTGCTTTTGTTGTCTGGAGCATATCGTATTTGGGACTGTAATGTCTGATTCGTGTCGTTTGTCACTTAAGCCATTTCCTGTCCTACGATCAAGAATCCCGAATAATGTATTGCCGATCCATCCGTAACAATTACTATATATATAATATCTATATTTATAATTATATATAATTTGTAGGTTCTTACCTATTTTCTTTTGTTTGCCAAAATCCTAACTACCAAAGAAGGAATGCACTGTACGATATTGAATATCCGGTAAACCTTTTAAAAAAGACTTGGACAGTAAATCGATTGATGAATTGCGAGTATGGAGTTAGTTTCAGAGTATGACATCTTGTGTAAACAGGCTAGATGGATGAAATCATAGGGAAGTGTATCAGCCTTTTGGAATGGAAGGGCAAGCTCTGGGATGTAACTCGCCCGGTAATGGTTGAGTGGATTAGATAAAGGGAGATTGCCAGTCGCGTGAAGTAATTCCGTCATGTGCAAGGAATATAGGATGACAATCATTTCAAGCTACATGGAAATCAAATAAGCAGGCTGCCAGCTGGTAGAGGTAGAATAACAATAGTTTGGCCGAGAGCAACAATGTGGATGTAGTACAGTATTATTGAAGGAATGCACACCTAATAGAAAGAACATTGGTCAGTAGAATGAAGGCGTTTCTGTCAGTTACCATCTTTCAGCAGAGGTTTCCCAAGATAGAGCTTTGCCACCATAGATCTTACCCTTCCTTACTATATATCATGAAAAAAAGAATAAATGTAAAATCTTTCTTCCCGCGACTGGTTTACTTGATATGCGACATACACCTTACCGGAGATTTATGCAACCTGTACAAATAAAGCAGGTTACCACTCGGATACTCGTTTCGAGATTAATTAATCAATTCAACAACTAATGTCAGGACGATTTACATTGAATAAAAAATCGGCACAAGGCGCAATTAAAGTTCAACCCAACCAACACCCGACAATCAAAGCGGTACTCCTGACCTAGACAGCTACAAAGTGGGCATTTTTGCTGTGTATATATCGTCCCAGACAAGGTGTGACATTGTTCAAATTTTGTTGACATTAAAATACGACATGCAATGTATTGGAAGAAGCCACAGCACCCATAACACCCGACCGACAACGCATGACACATCCATAAAAAACACACATATACTGTATATTATTATATATACCGGTATATATCTATATATATATAGTTCTATATATATATGACCGGTGTCTATCATAATATATATAACCCGATATATATATATTATACCGATATCTATTTATATAATATATATATATATATGATTACTAATCATAATATATTATATATATATATCTATATACGGTATACCGGTATATATATAAGTGTGTGTGTGTGTAGAACATCCTCAACAATTACGCATGCGTTTATAACGTAATGCTTAGGCCTTAAATGGGATTCAAACCACAGTCAATTAGAGATGACATCACACCTAGTAACCCACCTGAACCACGACCGTGCGTGAATAAAAGCTAATCAACCTTTATTTTTTCCATACATACAGAAGAAGGAAACCCTACCATGGGGAAAGATTTTCCCACACCAAGTCCTTGGAGCCCTGTTCTCAGAGTGGCACTACAAGGGATGTTTACAGCCTAGCCCCACCAGGGTAACATAGGATGAGGTTGATTTAAGGGGGGATGGCCTTATTTATTGCTCATATATGTATCCTTTTTACTATTTGTTTTTAGTTCCTCTTTAACCTTCAATCAAACTTAAAACAAATATCCAGTAGATAATGCCCCCTTCTTAGAATAATTGTTATCTTTTTTCGGCTAGATAAAAATGGCTCGACCAAAGGCCGCGTTGTTCCTAAACTACAGGCTCACTATCGTTCGCCCGAAAAAACAATCGACACCTAAATAGCACGAACAGACTTAATTATTGACCAAAGGAAATGAGGCAAAAGGTCTTAAAATCAACACAACTAATAAGGGGGCAAAGCATCCTAAAAATCTTGAAAATAATCTATGGTAAATAATAGGAGGGAGAAGGGGATCTAAAGAAAAACGATCCATCAATCTGACCCTTCATTTAAGTCTCTCCTCCTGGCACGAATAGAGGCTTGACTTGCTATGATAGAATACCTTCACAAATCGTGCGTGAGTTACATGACTAAATTGTTTTAGGCCTCAGCCAGGATACGAACCACAGTCAATCAGAATGATTCTCTCAATCATCGATAGGATTTCCTTCTCCTGTATATATGGGTAAATGGTGGTTTACACCGGTTGGTTGAGCTTTGATCACACTTTGGCTAAGAGTTTGGTTAAAAATGTGTGGAATAGTCATTCTGCATTGACCTGCCGGTTTGAATCCTGGCTGATGGCCATACCATACATACTTATTATCAATGACAACTCTCGCCCTAATTTGGGAGATACTCTCTACATATAATGATACCTCTATGCATGCCATGAAGAAAAATAACCTTTTTGGGTGCAGCGCCGATTAACCTATGCTAAAGAATACATCCCCTAGCGGCCTATTTTTCCAGCTAATTCTGCTCATTATTCGTCACCCCTAGCTACCATATACGTGGCCTCTGAGCACCTGAACGAGCGCCAATGAAACTATTGGCGTCGCAACTCTTTCTAAACCATACACCATACCTTCCCCTACCGTCCGCACACTACCAAGAAAAAGTGCGTCAAAACTTTGCCTAGTTTCGTCGCTGACTCGCCGACCACCCACGTTGGAAATATGAAAAAAAACCCGTTTTTGTTAATTTCCATTCATGATAACTTCCTGATGTTTACTGTTATTCATCATGCTTAGTGTTACAAGACAGATATACTGAGTGTGTTTTTAAAGCGTCACTGGACCCCAAAATGCTGGGCGGGATGGTACAACCAAGTAAGCCACTATTACCAAGACAAATATATACTAGGTCCGCCCACAATATGCGTATTTTTTTTAACATAGGACCATATAAGGCTTACGTTTGGCCACAATCAGCGGGTCAAATTATACATATATTCTTCCAGACGTTGTGTGAAGCTAACTGGAAACTTTCCTTAAGTGCGTGGTACCTCTGAAACAGTTATGCATGCACCTATGATTTGGTATGATTAAGTAGGATTTCCCTTCTCCTCTCTCTACGGAAAAGATTGGCGCTTACCCCTTATATCACGCTATGCTTGCGTGGGTTATATTTGGGATGTCCATCTGAATTACTTTGATTCATATCCTAGCCAGGTGCTGAAATAAAAAAAATATATAAATATTAATATATATATTATTGTGTGTGTGTTGCTGTGCGTGTGCGTGATGCGTGGTTTGTGTGTGATTTCTGAGGCCCTATACGACATACTGACTACTAAATGCCTTGGAAATATCAGAGGAAATATGTACCTGCCTTGAGGAGTAGCGCACATCAATAGATCGTTCATAAGGTATAGGTAGGCATTAGGCCACAGGCCCCGCCCAGGCGACACAGCTACTACCGCCAAGGTTTCGGGAGACTTCCGGAATAGCCTGAATTCCATTTCTTCTCCTCCTCTCCCAGGCCTTGGGGTAGCTGCGATACATGTCTTTCTGCCTCCAATCACATCAGGGGCGTATCATGAGAAAACCGTCTTCTTATATATAACATACACATCCAACTTCACGACATTGCCCCATACACTCGCTATCCTCTATCCATAAAATACTACTCTTCCCACTAAAAAATATCATACATGTAACACCATACACTTACCTTATAAAATATGGCTAGTACAATTGCTTTAATTTTTTTTTATTTTTTTCTGAGCAAACCTGGTTTTTTTTTTTTTGGCTCCCTCGGATATCCACCCCCGGCAGGTTGGGTTATTGACAACATGGGCCCTCGCCGCGTCGTCATCATGCGACTGTGTCAAGAGCCATTTGCAACGTCCCCAAAGCTGATTGTCAGACTACAGCTAATTTTCTTTAGTACATATAAGGGGACCTTCACTCTAACATCAATTCCTGTACACCAATTTCTTCAAGCAGAATTCCCCTACTCTCCTTTTTGTTGACAGAGAATCTCAAGTAGTTAACATCGCACATTCTGACACCATCTATGATTTTAATTTTCCAGGTTATCAACTGCTCCAAAATTTCAGACCTAAAGGTGGTGTATGTTGCTTCGCAAAATTCTGAAATTGCCTCTGGAGGAGCTGTTGGTTGGTTTACTAGTTTTCAATTGTCCCTATTTTGCAATTATTCTATATTACAAATTAATTTCTGCCTGGTAAATTCTAAATACATATGTTGCATCTACCGTTCCCCAAATACTCCTCCAGAGCCAAAGTCTTTTTTGATTCTCTGTCTCCTCACAACTCAGTGTCCTCAACTTAAATGCTTCTTGCTGAAATCACTGTGTTGTGCTGATTTTAATGCTCCATAATGTTGAATGGAACTCCACATCATTCAGCCGCGACTGAATGATTCTGCCGTTGCTGACATGAGCAGCTATTTGCAGACTACATTTAATCTCATTCACACTAGTCAACCAACCCCACCCGTGTACCAGATAATCCTAATCTATAAATTCCCACCTACCTGGACCTTATTGTTTAACAACCAATTCAGAAAATTATGATGCTTACAGTGAATGATGTCCCTTGGGGCGGGTCCCCACCTTGGATCTTCTGAGTCACTGTTCTGATACAGGGGCCAACATGCCTATCATCCTACACACACCTTCCCAACCTCTGCAACCTGTTTTTGGTGACTCTAAATGGCATTAACGATAGGGCCAGACTGGGAGGCGTCTTCAAGGTTTCTTTATTGACTATTCCCTGGACCTCTCTTTTCTTTTCTAATGATGCACACTCTCCACCTTGTAAGCCCACATCTTACAAGATTTTTGTAAAAATTGGAATGGAAACTTTTATTCCTCAGTCAAAAGCCTACCAGTAGGGGGGGGGTAAAGATCTAATTCACCCTAAATGGTTTGACCATAATTGTGCCTATGAGTAACCAAATGTTTTCCTCAGTAAACAAGGAGTACAAAGGAAATCAAGCAACAACAGATCTAGTGACCCTTCTAGGTTGCTTGTCCTCCAAAACACTGAGGATCAAGTGTCCAAACAGTGGTTTAGAGTGGGTAAGGGAACATTGGAAAGGGAACTACTGCCCTGCCACTAACGTGGCAGGACTAGGAAGTTAGTAGGGGACAGATGGGTTAGTAACTGAGGGGAGGATAAAGTTATTCATTTACAAACGCAGTCAGTCGCGGGTTTGATGCGAGATATTTGTCTAGGCGGAATTTTAAATGAATCAACGGGTGCAGTCTATAACGTCTCGGGGAAGCCATTCCACAAGTTGACAACTCGATTGAAGAAGAAATTCTTAGATTCGTGTGAGTTAAAAGATTTACCAATAATTTTGCAACCGTTTCCCCGCGTGTAATTAGATTGGTCGATAGTGAAGTACTTACTACAGTTCATATTGTCGATGCCTTTGATGATTTTGAACACTTGAATTAGGTCGCCTCTTAATCTGCGTTGGGTTAAAGGAAATAGATTTAATTCTCTAAGACGCTCTTCGTATGGTTTGTTCTTTAGGCTAGGTATCATTTTGGTAACTCTACGTTGAACTCGTTCTAGCTTGTTTATATCTTTTTGGTAATAAGGGCACCAGGATTGAACGCAGTATCCAGAAGAGGCGGACTAAGGAATTGTAAAGGGTTAGGATAACTTCTTTGGATTTATGCTCAAATGACCTGCCTATAAAGCCAATTATTTGTGTTGCCTTCTTAACAACTTCTGAACATTGTTGACTCGGTTTTAGGTTACTCGATATTGTTACTCCCAGATCAGTTTCTCTGTTTACATTCTTAAGCTGAGTGCCATTCATCGAATAGTTTGCTTCTCATTTAGGTATCCGACATGTAGTACTTTACATTTATCCGCATTGAAACTCATTTGCCAAATTTGGGCCCAACATGGACAATTTATCTAGATTGTGTTGCATATCGTCAACTTGCTCTTTTGAGAGTAAGCTATTTGCAATTTTTGTATCGTCAGCAAATTTTGAGATTGTACAGGTGAGACCCTCATCTATGTCGTTGATGTAAATTAGAAAGAGAATTGGTCCTAGTACCGATCCCTGGGGTACCCCGCTACTTACATTGGTCCATTTAGATGCCTTACCGTTTATGACTACTCTTTGCTTTCTGTTGCTGAGCCAATTTTCTATCCATTTCAACACACCGTCTTGTATTCCATGCGCTTTTAGTTTTAGCAGTAAACGTTTGTGGGGAACTTTGTCAAAGGCCTTTTGAAAATCAAGGTATATAATATCTACAGCTTTACTCTCATCGTAGAGGTTGAGGATATCGTGGAAGAAGTCTAAGAGGTTTGTTAAACAGGAACGTTTTTTACGAAAGCCGTGTTGAGTATCTTTAAGTATGTTATTTTCCTCTAAGTGATTTACGAGTCTGTCTCGTATGACCGTTTCTAGCATTTTACATACAACTGAGGTTTAAGCTATTGGACGATAGTTACTGGGTAGGGATTTGCTGCCTTTTTTGAATATCGGTGTTACGTTGGCTACTTCCACTGAATCAGGCATAGTTCCAGACTGCAAGGATTTATTGAATAGTAATGTCAGTGGTTTGGAGAGCTCATCCTTAGCTTCCTTTAGAACTCTAGGCGAGATTGTATCAGGTCCAGGCGTTTTATTTACCTTGAGTTTATCTAAACAATTCAATACTTCTCTCTCTGTAACTGGTGATATTGCTTTAGAAACATCTGAATTATCAATCTGAATCGGCGATGGTGTAGGGATATCACTGAGATCTTCTTGTTGTAAAAACTGATGCAAAGAAGGTATTGAGGGCATTACTCATTTGTACTTCGTCTTTGGTGTATTCTCCATTTTCATCGACTAACGGTCCAACAGTTGAAGTAACTACTTTTTTCTTTCTGATATAACTATAGAATTCTTTCGGGTTTGTTTTAACTTTGATTCGCATATGTAACTCTAGGGTTTTTTACTTTGCTTAATTAACTTTTTGGCTTTGCGTCGTAGCTCTACAAATTTCACCCGTTCTTCGTCATTTTGTGAGGATTTTAATCTATCATTAGCACATTTTTTAGCAAGCAGGCAGTTTGAAATATCTTTATTCCACCATTTGAGCTTATTATTATGGCCTGGACGCCGTATTTTCGATGGTATGCAGTCTTGCACTGCTTTTAGGTAAGTGGTTTCGAATAACTTCCAAGATGTATTTATGTCGTTATTGTTAATTAAAAAGCTCCAGTCAGTTTCTTTAAACATAGCTCTAAGTTTATGAAAGTTTGCTTTCTTAAATTAGGGACTTTTTCGATGCTACTATTTGGTTCGTTACTAGTAAAGTTTAAAGTGAAAGTTATCGTACGATGGTCGCTGTTACTGAATTCATCACCAACATTCAAATTCTCTATTAATTCTTCTTTTGTTGCAAGTACAATGTCAAGAACGTTATTACCACGGGTCGGTGTGTTCGAACAAATTGATAAAGCGAACTCTCTTGCAAGTTCGTATACAAGTCATGTCCGGAGTGTGAAGTAAGAGTATCGCCCCACTTGGTCACAGGTAAATTAAAGTCGCCAAAAAATACGGTATCTTGTGAGTTACTTACATCTGCAATTTGTTCATAAATTTTCTCGGTCAGTTTGCACTGATTGAGCTGGAGGTCTGTATATTAATGCAAGTATTAGTTTTGTACCTTTTATTATTCTTTATTAGCACAAAAGATGTGTCGACGTTCACAATTTGAGGTTTTGACAAGAGGGTCGGGTTAAGACTTTCTTTGATATAAAATAAAACGCCACCTCCATTTTTATTTATTCGGCTTTTCTCAAACATTACATAACCGGAGAAGTGAATACTCTGCTAAAAAGTCTCTATCTACTGTATTGAGCCAAGATTCTGTAATACCAATCACATCATAATTTTCAGTAAACACTAGTTCCTCTAAATCTGAAAATTTATTGCGTATGCTACGAGCGTTTGCATAGGAAACCTTTAAAGTTGCGGTTTTGGAACTCACAGAACGTTCTTTAATCAAATTTTTGGTTCTGATCGGATCTACATTTACATTCATGGCTGACCTCGGTCCTCGGTCGTTATCCCTGGCGGTTTTGAATTTGGGTCGTGTTGGTGGAGCTTTATCCAAATTCGCGGTTCTTGACAGATTAGCATTTAATTCCTTCGCAGGTTGCCGCCCTCGCTGTCTTCGGTCCTCCTTCCTGGTTGTCCTGTGCTGAGTCGATTTCTTCTCCGAAAATCCTTCACCGCATCGTTGAGAAGACGCCCAAAATGTGCTGCTCCCACCTGGTTCAGATGAACTCCATCGTCCGAAAACAAATAGTCATCGTAGTAGAAATTGTCCCAGGTGTCGACGAATCCCACGTTTTCCTTCCTGCAGAGGTTTGCTAGACAACGATTTGTGCTGGTGGCTATGTTGTAAAATCGGCTCTCTACACCAAGCCGGGGGACGATTCCTGAGACGATGATCCTTGATGACAGAGAGAGAGTGTGTGTGTGTGTGTGTGTGTGTGTGTGTGTGTGTGTGTGTGTGTGTGTGTGTGTGTGTGTGCACCCTAAAAAATAAATTAGTAAGTAGAACAATAACATGAAGAGAAAGAGAGTTAGTAAATAGAGAGAGATATTTACATATACTTACATTGATACACTGGCCACACAGACCTTACGATCCCAGTGAGGGAGTCTAGTAGAGATAGCAAACCCAATTGTAAGGTAAAGTGAAAGAAAAAGATAGCAAAGAAGAGAGAGAGAGAGAGTATGAGTAAATTATAGTAGGGATAGCAAACCCAATTTTAAGGGAAAATAGAAGGACAGGATAGCAGAGAGAGAGAGAGTATGAGTGAACATGTGTATATACGTTACAGGAAACATGTGTAGCCAGGGACAACACGAAATCCTTATTGAATTCGTGATATTGATAATGTCAGTTGTAATTATATCTGATGCCACATTTTACTGATGGATGTCTTGTGGCAGAATGGTTAACGGGATATTTATTTATTGATTTATTGATTTATTTTGTCTTTAGTTTCCCCCCAAGACCTCCATCAAACTTCAGAAACACCCCCAAGACCCCCCATTGAAATAAATTTGTATATTTTTCGGAAGAAAAATGTCCCAGGTTCTTCCAAATATACAGTCTCGCTAATCTCGCCAGGAAAAAAAAGTAGACACTAAAAGGTCTTAATATCGTCAAGCTGATGGAGCGAACGCCTAAAAATTTCAAAACTAGTGGGGCTTAACATGAGAGAGAATAACCAAACCTCTACTTAACCATATTTTTCCGAGCTTTAGCATTATATTCTAATAGATTCTAATAGACATTAGAAACTTAAAACAGGAGTAAAGACATTGATAATTGTCATAACTTTACACCTAACTTTACTAAATACTTTATCAATCATAAAACATATACTGATATACGGGACATATCACATATACTGGACATATCATAAAACATATACCGCATATAACATACTGGACATATCATAAAACATTACTGACTATCATAAAACATATACTGGACATATCATAAAATATATACTGGACATATCATAAAACATATACTGGACATATCATAAAACATATACTGGACATATCATAAAACATATACTGGACATATCATAAAATATATACTGGCCATATCATAAAACATATACTGGACATATCATAAAACATATACTGGACATATAAAACATATACTGGACATATCATAAAACATATACTGGACATATCATAAAACATATACTGGACATATCATAAAACATATACTGGACATATCATAAAACATAATATATAATATATCATAAAAACATATACTGGATATATCATAAAACATATACTGGACATATCATAAAACATATACTGGACATATCATAAAACATATATATATACTGGATATATCATAAAACATATACTGGACATATCATAAAACATATATATACTGGATATATCATAAAACATATACTGGACATATCATAAAACATATATATATACTGGATATATCATAAAACATATACTGGACATATCATAAAACATATATATATATACTGGATATATCATAAAACATATACTGGACATATCATAAAACATATACTGGATATCATAAAAATATATATATACTGGATATATAAAAACATATACTGGACATATCATAAAACATATATACTGGATATATCATAAAACATATACTGGACATATCATGAAACATATACTGGACATATCATAAAACACAACTTGAAATATGAAAAATGTATATAGAATTATTAGTGTGTTTCCGATTTTATTTCGCGAATTCACTAGGGATTTCGATTAATCCCTGGATATGCACAAATTCACTGGAATATTATATGTATGAGTGGTTGTGTGTTGTGAGGGAGGGAGAGAGAGAGAGAGAGAGTATGTGTGGTTGTGTATTTGTGTGTGAAAGAGTTTATGCTTGCATAATATGTATGTGTGTGTGTGTATTTGTGTATGTCAGAGTGCATGCGTGCGTAATGTGTACATTATGTATGTATGAATGCGAAGTATATGCGTTCGTGGTTGTATGTTCATTTTAGGGTTTTTGGATATATATATATATATATATATATATATATATATATATATATATATATATATATATATATATATATATATATATAATGTTGATGTATGTTATATAATATACATCGAATATACCGTAAGAAATAAAAATATAGATGGGGGATGGAAGAAGGGCGGGAATAGAGGGGACGCTGCCCCCCTTTCCATAAGCCACGTAAATCCTACCAGTGGGGGGTAGGAAATTTATTAAGGGGGCGCTGCTCCCCTTTCCCGCACCTTTTTATTTATTCACTCTCCCATATTTCCTCCCTTATTTATATATATTGATGTGTATAGGTATTATAGGAGTTATTTTACTGGCGAGTTCTCACCCGTTATGGATATATATATATTGTGTGTGTGTGTGTGTGTGTGTGTGTTTGTAGTGTGTGTGTACATATTATTTTGTAGTATCATGTTTTCATTCCCTCAGCCCCCTCTCCCGTTTTTTACAACTTCCATCCTATATTTGTTTAGTGTTGTTATATTTGTTTAGTGTTGTTATATTTTTCGAGATATGTTTTTTTCATATACGGTGTTCATATTTGTGTTTCATGTATGATTTTCACTTTACTTTGTTCATATATCGTGTTATTTCCTTGTTTACATAATATACAGTATAGTGTTTGTTTACATAATATACAGTATAGTGTTTGTTTACATAATATACAGTATAGTGTTTGTTTACATAATATACAGTATAGTGTTTGTTTACATAATATACAGTATAATGTTTGTTTACATAATATACAGTATAGTGTTTGTTTACATAATATACAGTATAATGTTTGTTTACATAATATACAGTATAGTGTTTGTTTCCTTTTTGTCATATATGGTGTTTATTTCCCGGCCGAAGGCCGGTTCTTCAAAAATTACAGGCTCACTATCGTTCGCCAGGAAATAAATCGACACCTATACGACACGAAAGGTCTTAATATTGACAAAGAAATGGGGCGAAAGTTCTTACAATTGACAAACTACTGGGGCATAAATCTTACAATCTGAAAACTAATGGGGCTAAACATGAGGGAGAAGGGGGTCTATAAAAACGGCCCATCTCCCCTTAATCCTTTCAATAACATGGGGTTGAGTTTAAGGGGAGGTGGGCCGTTTTTCTGGCCCCTGTTCTCCCTTGTGTTTAGCCCCATTAATTTTCAGAATTTAGATGTTTGCTCCCTTAGTTTGTCGATGTTAAGACCTTCCGCCCCATTTCCGAAAAATGTACAAATTTATCTAGAAGGGGGATCTAATGGATGTTTTTTTAAGTTTGATGGAGGTCTAGGGAGAAAATATAAACATATCCCCTTAAAACGTACATAATCTCGACCTGGCAACCACTGGACGATAATAATGATAGTAGTAGATAAGAGAGTGGACTCGTGACTGATTACAAACGTCTCCAGTATCCTCCAGTTACCTATCACCAATACCAACACTACCATCATCTCCTCCAGTACCACACGTAATATGCAGATTGGGTTTGAGTTCTAATAATTTATTCCAGTACTGTACACACATAGGTCATATTGTTGCCTTATCTCTTGACATTTTGAGTTTGGAAGTACATTGGCTTTAATCTATCATTGAATTTTGCAGTGCACTATTTTATTCATCTTCAGGTATACTCTTATCAGTGAAGTTTACATTACCCTATTTTATTCATCTTCAGGTGTATTCTATCAGTGAAGTTTACATTACCCTATTTTATTCATCTTCAGGTGTATTCTATCAGTGAAGTTTACATTACCCTATTGTATTCATCTTCAGGTGTATTCTATCAGTGAAGTTTACATTACCTTATTTTATTCATCTTCAGGTGTATTCTATCAGTGAAGTTTACATTACCTTATTTTATTCATCTTCAGGTGTATTCTATCAGTGAAGTTTACATTACCTTATTTTATTCATCTTCAGGTGTATTCTATCAGTGAAGTTTACATTACCCTATTGTATTCATCTTCAGGTGTATTCTATCAGTGAAGTTTACATTACCCTATTGTATTCATCATGATATTCATCTACTGCCTGGCTACACATCTTAATAATAATAGATAAACTGGTGACTGATTAGGAAGGTCTCTAGTAGTACCCTCCAGCTGCTGATACCCATCTGGGAATTTCTCTAGTTGACTTTTGGTCTTTTAGTTTTAGTCGGTATAATTATTGTGTGGCGCCCTGACTATAGTCTATTCGCTGTACGTAGGCGAGAAATCATGAACTCTAACCTCTGTAACTCAAAAAGGGCTAGAGCAAATTGGCTGTAAGTTTCCACATCTATTCCTTGACTGACTCTTCCCAAATGGTAGAAATATTAGCTCGATTACTCTAGTCGTGTTTTAGTTACAGGGGTTATAGTTCATAATTGTTCGCCTACTTACAGCGAATAGACTTTAGTTTTGTGGTCCCCGAGGGTGTCTTTTGTCTCGCTCCTGACTCTGTCTACAGTCACCAGGGAGTTAATGTTATCTTTTGTGTGAAGACAGAGTGCAGTGGTACTTAACTTAAGGGAGCCCACCTCGCTTTGTTTTCTCTTTCTCTCCCTCTCTCTTTGGCTTATATCCATTCGGCCCCATTCAGCCTACTGTTTTAAGACGTTAACCCCCATCCAGGTGTCAATATTTTCCTGGCGAGCTGCAGCGAGCCAGCATGTATATATATATTTTTTGACAGCAAGCTAAATTTGTACATTTTTCGATAGAAAAATTTCTCCGGCGAAGCAGGATTTCTCCATACAATGCTGGCTCGCTATCGCTCGCCAGGAAGAAATCGACACCTGGATGGGGATAAACATCTTAAAACAGTTGGCTGAATGGGGCCGAATGGATACAAGCTAGGGAAAGAGAGCAAAGGAGAGACAGATAAAAAAAACGGTGACCCCCCCCCCCCCCCTAAGTCTGTTCATATTAAATTACATCATCAATTAAATCAAGGAATCCTGCTTGAGTAAAATCGCACACACACCAAATGGGATTGAATTATTCCAGATCAAGTGATAAACATATGAACGTGCTAACCCAGTGTGGAGTGGTTCTCGCGTTCCCCTGTTGATCACTTGATTTTGGATTCAATCCCTGGTCGTGTGTATGTGATGAGTGTATGGCAAACTCAACACAAGCCTTGTACACTGAAAGATGATGGATACGATAGCCCTAATTCTAAGAATAAGGATTTTCATTGTGATGCAAACCCATCACAATTCCAAACATCCCCACGTCATGTGTTCAATATCTGGGTGGCCCTTCAGATCGAAACTTGAAACATCCTAACACCTTCAGATGATGACCAACTTCCTCGCCATTCAGGAGAACTAAAAATAATTGGGCTTTTGACTTTGCAGCCCTCTCGGAGGCTAGGCAACCTGGGGACGTGTAACGAGACCAGTGGTGATGGTTATATACTCTATTTATCTACCTACTGCAGTGATGCTTGCCTTAGAAGTTTGGCAATCTATTCCGCTATGTATATATATTTAAAGTTTATGGTATATGATGCCATCAATATATTCATTACAATTTTCCACAGCCCCACAACACCAGCAACATGAAGTCACCTCCCGTCTCCTTGATGGCCTTCCTGGTCACCACTATAATATCCCTGCTATTGGTGGCCCCTTCAGAGACCCCCTCTGTACCCATGGCCCTCACCAAGGTCCTGCCCATAGCCTGCCTGGTCTGGTTCCTGCTGGGGGAGGAGAGGGGCAAGGGGGAGTCTAGGTGGGCACTGGCGGGGCTCGGGTTCTCTATGGTCGGAGATTTTTATTTGGTAAGCTGAATTTTATGTGATAGGCTAGATGAACAGTGACCAGACTTTTTATTTTGCTATGGCCGGTTATATTTATGTGGTGAGTTGAATTTTATGTGAAGTGGCAGTGGCAAGTGCTTTTGTTGTTATTGTTGTTCATCAGTATATTTATGTTTCTTTATCTGTCCGTCAGTTGCTGATTATCTGGAAGTTGTCAAAACATTAATAACTGGTGTATTAGAAGCCTGGTCAATATCTTTATTTTGTAATTCAATAGAGATGATTAAGTTTCTTTAAGTTTCCATGGCCCTACTTTTGCTCCATGACCCCTGAATGAACCACTCAATAAGATCAATTTTGCTCATACTTATTGTGGTAGTTGCTGATTATCCAAAGGCTTCACAACACAACTTTGGTGATGATTGTATGAAGTCAATGTAGGGTAAGCCTATCCCACCAAATTTTACATGACATAGTTCACAAACTTATATATTGATTATCCTAGCCCCTCGGGCCCCCCAAAAAAATAAATAAATATATAAATAAATAAATAAAAAAATCAACAATTCTTTGCTACATTCTTATTATTATGAGTCATAGTACTCACAGTTTCTCTTGAGTATTCAAATCATATGAAATAAGGACGTAATTGCATCAACTCTAATGAACCAACCACAACAGATCTGGCCCGAAACCCACTTCATACACGGCCTATCAGCGTTCTTCGTGGCCCAGGTCCTGTACTCGATAGGTCTGGGGTTCCGTAAGTCCAAGTGGTTGGTGGGTGCGGGGGTGTACGGGACAGCGGCAGGGGCACTGATTCAGATCCTGCCCATCCTACCAACTCCCGCCCACAAAGTTGCTGTCATGGTGTACGCCATAGCTATCAACATGGTCTTATGGCGTGCTGTTGACAGGTGAGTTGTTCGATTGTTGGTAAATTGTACTAGTTGTACAGTAGGTTTTTACTTACGATTTTACTATCAACATTATGGTGTGCTGTTGATAGGTGGGTTGTTGTTGTTCCTCCGACTGTCTGGCCGAGCAGTCCTGAGTCCGGTTGACCGAAGCCGCGCCAGATGCTCGGGCCCCCGAAGGGGCCAGTGTGAGAGGAGATCTGTCTTTGAGAGGGCAGCGGGGGAGGGGATCATCAGCCTACGGGCTTGCACCTCCGGGCTATGCCCCCACCGTCCGCATCCCCCCATGCATTGCCACCAAAGCGGGCGGCCTCGCAAGCACCTAGAAGGAAAAGTAGTACATGAAAAGAGGCAGACAGAAACGGCTTAGGTAGGGTAGAGGATGCCAAACCTCACTCTGGACAGGGTCAAATAGGTAGGCCTGAAATCGTGATCCTAACCTCTGTTACTCAAAAAGGGCCAAAGCAAATGGGCTGTAAATTATCACACCTATTTCCTGGCTGACCCTTCCTAAATGGTAGAAATATTAGCTCGATTACTTTAGTGGTTTGTGGGTTATAGAGGTTAATGTTCAAGAGTTTTGGCCTACTAATTTGGAACAGGGTATATGAACATGGTCTAATGGCTCATATAACATGCAGGAGTTAGATTGGAGTCCCCATACAAGTTTAACAAATTATGAGAAAAATATTGAATTGGCAAAACCGTTCACAGATATGCATTTTGTTATGCAGTTTATTACATAGCTAAAAATATAAACACTCAAATAACACTGTGTAGATGTTACAAATGCTCACGAGAGAGAGAAAGAGAGTGTGTGTACGTGTGTGAGAGAGAGAAACACTCATATAAAAATGTGAGGATGATAAAACACACACGAGAGAGAGAGTGAGTCTCATATAACAATGTGAGGTTGATACAAACATAGAGAGAGAGAGAGAGAGAGAGAGAGAGAGAGATAAACACTCATAAAATGTGAGGATGATAAAAACACACACACACTAGAGAGATAGAGAGCGCTAACCAATATATTTACACTGTCTTTCCCCATATTATCTCAGCCACGGGGTTCGAAGGGGGATACGACCTTCAAATAGCCTTAGATAAGATAAAGAGAGTACCCTTATCTCTGCTATAATGACTCGTTGGTTTTAGTAATCTCTCTAACATGTCTAGACCCTCGTTTCTTCCAACCTGATAGTTCTCATTTACTCTTTCATTATTCAGGCCTATTTTTATCATTATATTCTTGCTATCACGAGAGGATTTTAGTGAACTTAGTAAGGACCCATAACAATCTAAGTGGTAATGTAAATCTCGATGTATCTCTTAGACTCACACAGACCCATTCTAAGCTTACCAAAATAATCTAATATTAGCCAAAATAATCTAATATTAACCAGAATAAATTGAAAGAAATCGTCGTTGTATACCGAAAACCAAAGGTTACTAATACTGACCTGAACATTTTCGAAGCTATCTCATATGGGACGGAATCGAGTATTGGTATTTAATTTGTACAAGTTATTATTTAAATTTCAGAGTTTCATACAGGCTAGTGTTCGAGGGCTCACAAAGGGCCAGAATGAGACATAGCGAGTTGGCAAGGGCTCATTATGAACTGCTTAAGCGAACCTCTGAAACGTAAATGCATAGAATGAGTGAGACGGCTTCAGATATGTAACGACAACAGGAAAATAGAAAGTAGCTACGAAGTGCTGTTTGTAAAGGCTTCTCCCTCAATACCTTTACCTGACCTGACCTGACCATTATTGCCGCCTATGTAAAATCCAATCAATATTAACCTCTGTCTCCCCTTCCATCCGACCATACCTGCTTGATTGCCCTACTCTTAAGATTATCTTTGAAAAATCCCTCTGTTTTGGCTGTCGACTCAGTGGTGCCATCACTTTCTGTATCTTCGACTTGAATTGATCACTTGCGAGTTTCTGGCTATATGGAAGTTCAAGGTGAAGACATTGATATTTAACAGAAATAATGGGTTTTGATGGATTGAAATAGTATTGTAATGGATTTATGGATTTATGCTTGTACTACAAACATACTGTTGTATATTTGCTCTTATTATAGCTAAAACTCGATGTATAAAGCTTGAGGTTCCTTATAGCCAGAAACTCGCAAGTGATCAATTAGTATGCACTGCCCCAGATATGTGGACAGTTTCTTCTCCGAATCCCCCTTTATTATACCGTCCTCTTTTCCATTCTTTAATCTATCCCGTACTTAGTCACTCCCTACCTCGATCCCTCCCTACCTCGATCCCTCCCTACCTCGATCCCTCCCTACCTCGATCCCTCCCTACCTCGATCCCTCCCTACCTCGATCCCTCCCTACCTCGATCCCTCCCTACCTCGATCCCTCCCTCCCTCGATCCCTCCCTCCCTCGATCCCTCCCTCCCTCGATCCCTCCCTCTACCTCCAATACCTCCATATTGTGTCCACTTCTGAGGCTATTCCTACAAAACGATCTACCTCGGTGATAGTCTTCTTTCTCTCATTTTCCTTCTTTTATTCTCTCCCTCTATTCATCCATTCCCTCAGAAATGCACTACTTTAACTCTTTCAGTAACGGTGCCGTCCTGTTAGCTTTATTCTGGATACTGTTCGACTAATTCATGCAGTATATAAAGGTCGTCCAGCATTTAACAGGCTTTGAACTATCTCACTTAAGGGGAGGTATTTAGGTTGTTCCCTAGACCTCCATCAAGCTTAAAATTACACCCCCTTGAGTCCCTTTCAAGATAAATTTGTACATTTTTCGGTAGAAAAATGTCCCGGCCAAAGGCCGATTCCTCTTAAATTACAGGCTCGCTATCGCTCGCCAGGATAACATCGACATCTGAATGGCACGAAAGGTCTTAATATGGGATGAAAGTTCTTAAAATCGCTAAACTAATGGGGCAAACGTTTTATAATATCTAAAGCAATGGGGCTAAACATGAGGGAGAAAGGGAGTCAAGAAAAAAATCCCTCAAGTGGAGATCTCCCCTTAACCTTTTCACTACCACAGATTCCTCTTAAACTGCACAAAATCGTCTATCTATAGCTACAATATAAATAAAAAGACATCGCCGGTACCGAAGGGGTTAATACATTTCCTTTTACAGGTTTCTACTCCAAACGTCCCTCCCCTTCGGCTGTCGTCTCAGCGGTGCCTTAGGAGCTCTCATATTCTGCGTCTCCGATTTAAGCTACGCCTTCCTGCAGATCGGCCAGCTACTACCCCATCTCCAGGCGCAGTTGGTCATCCTCTCCACTTACTACACCGCGCAGGCCTTCCACGCTCTGGGCGCTACTCATTCTTTCTGGGGAGGAAGAGCGGGCGTCAATACTCAGGAATCCCAAAAAGCCACCAAGACCCAGAAGGCAGCTAGCAAGAAGAAGTCGAAGAAAAAGTCGAACTAAAAATGGAAAAGTGTATAGTAACAAAATAAAATCCATAAGTGGGCAGATGAATGGAGAAATAGAAAGAAAACACACTATATTACTATACACAGAAAGTAATAGCATCATGAAAATATGGAATGTATTTAATCAACTGTAAAAAATAAACTGGACATACGACTTATACGAGATCCCAGCGCAGTCACGTACCTACCCTCCGTCACATGCCTACCCTCCGTCACATACCTACCCTCAGTCACATAGCTACCCTCGGCACTTCAGACATAAACTACACACTGCTGCAGATTGGAGAGTTCCTTCTTCATCTCCTGACGGAACTGGTAATTTTTCCACATATTAACTCCTTGCGACATATTATGTTCCAGTATGTCCAGGGAGGCGGGCGCCCGGTATCATTGCCACTGCACCACACAACTGTCAAAACTACACTGCTGGCCGTTAGAATTGTCGGAGGAACCTGGGGTTGCCACCAACCGACAGATCTTCATCTAACTTACCGGACTTACTGAGCTCCATATGACGCTAGAGCGTCATATGGACTTATTGGAGAGGCATGTAGATAAGTCCATATGACGCGATCGCGTCATATGAGTCGCAAGGAGTTAAAGGGGGAATGGGGTGGTTTTTGTGGCCCTCTTCTTCCTTGTGTGTAGCCCTATTGGTTTTGAGATTATATGACATTCGGCCGAAGGCCGGTTTCTTCTAAAAATTACAGGCTCGCTATCGCTCGCCAGGAAAAAGTCGACACCTAAATGGCACGAAAGGTCTCAAAATTGACAAAGAAATGGGGCATAAGGTCTTAAAATCGCCAAACTAATGGTCCGAACGTCTTAAAATCTCAAAACTAATTTGCTAAGCATGAGGGAGAAAGGGGTCCCGAAAAACCAGCCCATCTCCCCAGTTTACGAAGGTCCAGCGGATATTAGAGGATTATTGGAGATCCTTGGTATACTCCTTTGTTGCCTAGCTATCTTTCCTAAGCTAAATGTAGTTGTCTAATTTTAGCCCGAATCAAATGTTAATGACGCCATCGTATTGAAGGGGTTAAGGTTTTCTTTATATGGTATTAGAGGAAATTGAATATTGTAATTAAGGTGATGAAATAATGTTAACGTCTTGTATGGAAACTACACTGGAATAAAACATGGGTATGAAAGGGGTAATAAAAGTGTCCATAATGATATACCCTTATAAAAGTATACCCAAGGATTATATATACCTTTGTTCATACCCTTTGATTTTTACAGAGTATATAGTTTTGTTGTGGTGTGGGCGTGAAGGACATATTGTTGTGGTGTGGGCGTGAAGGACATATTGGTGTAGATGGTTTGCAGAAAACTGTCGAGAAATGTAAAGTTATAAATGATCCAGAATATGTGTTTTATTCGGAACCCTATGAATGACAATTTGATTTATAATTGTTTTCTTGATATATGGGTATGATGTATTGTAATGCCTAGTAGTAGTAGTAGTAGTAGTAGTAGTATTTATAATATATAGTTTCATACATTATCTTTGCTGCTTATTAAATGGATCATGAACGAACATTGCTAATATTCATCATATAGAAATAATGTTTCCTCTCTGTCTGCCTCTCTACCGGTCTACCAATTTGTTTCTCTAGATCTATCTAGTGTATATATCATTCTATCGACCTACCAATATTTATACATATAAATAATTTATTACTTTTACCTTTTCGTGTGTCCATGTTATTTATTGTCTCACTCTCTCACTCGCACACACACTCACTCTCACTCGCTTTCTCTCACTCTCTCTCTCTCTCTCTCTCTCTCTCTCTCTCTCTCTCTCTCTCTCTCTAATGACCCCCAATTTAGGCGGACACATTCATTAAGGCCTAATAGAGTGGGGAATATTAAGTTCAAAGCACACCCATTTATTCCAAAATTAGGGGGGCGCGATTATTTTTGAACACAGGTATATATTTTGTTTTTTTGTTAGGGTTTTGTGGGTGTGTTTTTTTTGTAGTTGTGGTTATTATTATTAGTGTTTATATTTTGTAATTATTATTATTATCATCGTCATATACGTTTATCATATTGTTTATTAATATTAGTAGTAGTAGAAGTAGTAGTAGTAGTAGTAGTAGTAGTAGTAGTAGTAGTAGTAGTAGTAGTAGTTGATGACTGTTCTGATCTGGTTTAGGGTCCAAAGAGGGGATGCACAGGCTGAGTGGTAGTAGAAAAAAGTAGTAGTAGTAGTAGTAGTAGTAGTAGTAGTAGTAGTAGTAGAAATAGTAGTTGTGTATTATTTTAAGTTGGTAATATTATGATAGGATTTGAAGCTTAGAATATTTGTATTTAATATTTTATATAGCTTATGGAAGATGCGAATTAGTCATTAAATGAATGACACATTTGTATAGATATTGTATGTACCCTTTATATATTTGATACCTGGATATATTTATATATACTCTCAAATTAATAATCGAAAATAATATAACAACATTTATGTTCTCTTTTTTCTATATTGTACACATTGTAAATACTATGTAATCTATCATATTATGCCGTTATTAAAAGACTACACGACACACACACACACACACACACACACACACACACACACACACACACACACACACACACACACACACACACACACACACAATACACGACCGGGGCTCTGCATTCTGTAATTAAGGTTTTCCCCTGGAGAGAGAGAGAGAGAGAGAGAGAGAGAGAGAGAGAGAGAGATAGAGATATAGATACAGCAAAGATGTATATGTTTACATAAATACACTAACCACATAGAGGTTATGATGCCGACCAAGTAGTTAGGACTTCATTTTAATTGAAATAGCAAGACCCGTTATAGAATGGAAAGCGGAAGAAAAGGAAATCAAGCAGAACAGACAGACAGAAGATATGAGAGAATGAAAAAATAGAGGAATAATTAAAGTGAGAAAGTGAAAAAATTAATGGATAGGAAATGAGAAGGAGTTATCGAAATTAGTTGAAAAATTAGAATGTGTGTGTGTGTGTGTGAGAGAGAGAGAGAGAGAGAGAGAGAGAGAGAGAGAGAGAGAGAGAGAGAGAGAGGTGATAAATGAGTGGGAAAAATACCATGTGTATGTGAGAGAGGGAAGTGAAAATGGGTAGGAAAATAAGCGTGTGTGTATATACTGTATATGTGTGTGTGAAACAGAGGGAGGGGTGGGGAATAAGCTGTGTGTGAGAGAGAGAGTAGTGAAAATGAGAGGGAAATAAGCGTGAGAGAGAGAGAGAGTACAAAGGAGTACAAAGGAGTACAAAGGAAATCAAGCAACAACAGATCTAGTGACCCTTCTAGGCTGCTTGTCCTCCAAAACACTGAGGATCAAGTGTCCAAACAGTGGTTTAGAGTGGGTAAGGGAACATTGGAAATGGAACTACTGCCCTGCCACTAACGTGGCAGGACTAGGAAGTTAGTAGGGGACATATGGGTTAGTAACTGAGGGGAGGATAAAGTTATTCATTTACAAACGCAGTCAGTCGCGGGTTTGATGCGAGATATTTGTCTAGGCGGAATTTAAATGAATCAACGGTGCTGCAGTCTATAACGTCTCGGGGAAGCCCATTCCACAAGTTGACAACTCGATTGAAGAAGAAATTCTTAGATTCGTGCGAGTTAAAAGATTTACCAATAATTTTGCAACCGTTTCCCCGCGTGTAATTAGATTGGTCGATAGTGAAGTACTTACTACAGTTCATATTGTCGATGCCTTTGATGATTTTGAACACTTGAATTAAGTCGCCTCTTAATCTGCGCTGGGTTAAAGGAAATAGATTTAATTCTCTAAGACGCTCTTCGTATGGTTTGTTCTTTAGGCTAGGTATCATTTTGGTAACTCTACGTTGAACTCGTTCTAGCTTGTTTATATCTTTTTGGTAATAAGGGCACCAGGATTGAACGCAGTATTCCAGAAGAGGGCGGACTAAGGAATTGTAAAGGGTTAGGATAACTTCTTTGGATTTATGCTCAAATGACCTGCCTATAAAGCCAATTATTTTGTTTGCCTTCTTAACAACTTCTGAACATTGTTGACTCGGTTTTAGGTTACTCGATATTGTTACTCCCAGATCAGTTTCTCTGTTTACATTCTTAAGCTGAGTGCCATTCATCGAATAGTTTGCTTTCTCATTTAGGTATCCGACATGTAGTACTTTACATTTATCCGCATTGAAACTCATTTGCCAAATTTGGGCCCAACATGACAATTTATCTAGATTGTGTTGCATATCGTCAATTTGTTCTTTTGAGAGTACGCTATTTGCAATTTTTGTATCGTCAGCAAATTTTGAGATTGTGCAGGTGAGACCCTCATCTATGTCGTTGATGTAAATTAGAAAGATAATTGGTCCTAGTACCGATCCCTGGGGTACCCCGCTACTTACATTGGTCCATTTAGATGCCTTACCGTTTATGACGAGAGAGAGAGATGTTGGGAGATAATGAAAGAGAAAGGGGGATGTAGAGAGAGAGAGAGATGTTGGGAGATAATGAAAGAGAAAGGGGGAGAGAGAGAGAGAGAGAGAGAGTGAGTTAGAGGTAGTGTAGGTGTTTCTCCACTAATGGCACTTTAAGAACCCAGGCTATTATTCCCACATTAGTGAGTGTTACACTTATACCCCCCCCCCCCACACCTCTCTCTCTCTCTCACACACACACACACTTACGGCTTTCGTATAAAACGTTCCTGTTTAACAAACCTCTTAGACTTCTTCCACGATATCCTCAACCTCTACGATGAGAGTAAAGCTGTAGATATTATAAACCTTGATTTTCAAAAGGCCTTTGACAAAGTTCCCCACAAACGTTTACTGCTAAAACTAAAAGCGCATGGAATACAAGACGGTGTGTTGAAATGGATAGAAAATTGGCTCAGCGACAGAAAGCAGAGAGTAGTCATAAACGGTAAGGCATCTAAATGGACCAATGTAAGTAGCGGGGTACCCCAGGGATCGGTACTAGGACCAATTCTCTTTCTAATTTACATCAACGACATAGATGAGGGTCTCACCTGTACATTCTCAAAATTTGCTGACGATACAAAAATTGCAAATAGCGTACTCTCAAAAGAACAAGTTGACGATATGCAACACAATCTAGATAAATTGTCATGTTGGGCCCAAATTTGGCAAATGAGTTTCAATGCGGATAAATGTAAAGTACTACATATCGGATACCTAAATGAGAAAGCAAACTATTCGATGAATGGCACTCAGCTTAAGAATGTAAACAGAGAAACCGATCTGGGAGTAACAATATCGAGTAACCTAAAACCGAGTCAACAATGTTCAGAAGTTGTTAAGAAGGCAAACAAAATAATTGGCTTTATAGGCAGGTCATTTGAGCATAAATCCAAAGAAGTTATCCTAACCCTTTACAATTCCTTAGTCCGCCCTCTTCTGGAATACTGCGTTCAATCCTGGTGCCCTTATTACCAAAAAGATATAAACAAGCTAGAACGAGTTCAACGTAGAGTTACCAAAATGATACCTAGCCTAAAGAACAAACCATACGAAGAGCGTCTTAGAGAATTAAATCTATTTCCTTTAACCCAGCGCAGATTAAGAGGTGACTTAATTCAAGTGTTCAAAATCATCAAAGGCATCGACAATATGAACTGTAGTAAGTACTTCACTATCGACCAATCTAATTACACGCGGGGAAACGGTTGCAAAATTATTGGTAACTCACACGAATCTAAGATTTTCTTCTTCAATCGAGTTGTCAACTTGTGGAATGGGCTTCCCCGAAACGTTATAGACTGCATCATCGTTGATTCATTTAAACTCCGCCTAGACAAATATCTCGCATCAAACCCGCGACTGACTGCGTTTGTAAATGAATAACTTTATTTTATCCCCCCCTCAGTTACTAACCCAACTGTCCCCTACTAACTTCCTAATCCTGCCACGGACATTAGTTCCAGGGCAGTAATTCCCTTTCCAATGTTCCCTTACCCACTCTAAACCACTGTTTGGACACTTGATCCTCAGTGTTTTGGAGGACAAGCAATCTAGAAGGGTCACTAGATCTGTTGTTGCTTGATTTCCTTTGTACTCCTTTGTACTTTGTACTCTATCTCTTGTGTGTGTGTGTGTGTGTGAGAGAGAGAGGCAGTGAGTTAGAGGTAGTGTAGGTGTTTCTCGACTAATGGCACTTTAAGAACCCAGGCCATTATTCCCACATTAGTGAGCGTTACAATTATACCTATCACCCCCCCCCCCCCCACACCTCTCTCTCTCTCTCGCACACACACACACACACACACTCTCTCTCTCTAGTGTGTGTGTGTGTGTGTGTGTGTGTGAGAGAGAGGTATGGAGAGAGGGAGTGAGTTAGAGGTAGTGTAGGTGTTTCTCCACTAATGGCACTTTAAGAACCCAGGCCATTATTCCCACATTAGTGAGGGTTACACTTATACCCCCCCCCCTATTCTCTCGCTCGCTCTCTCACACTCACTCTTCACTCTCACTCTCACTCTCTCTCTCTCTCTCTCTCTCTCTCTAAATGAGTTAAATCTAGTTTGCTTAACAAAGCTCAGGCTAAGAGGGGACCTATTCCATGTGTTTGAAATTATTAATGATATTGACAATAAGTCTGGCAACAAATACTTCACTGTTGATTATTAAAATTACACTAGAAAAAATTGTTGTAAACTAATTGGAAAGCCTTTTATCTCACATGAAGAAAAGCTTATATTTTTAAATCGAGTAGTTAACTTATGGAATGGACTACCTAGTAATGTCATTTAGTGTACCGTAGTAGGCTACTGGTGAAACTTTCACAATTCGACTAGATACATATCTCGTTCTTAACCCCCCATTAACATTGTTTACACATGAATAGCACCATTCTTTACTGTACTACTGTTACCTTTTTTTCCACATAGGTTAGGTAGTGACAGTTACAAGGATCCTCGTAAGGATCAGTAGATATGTTGTTGTTTGTTTTCCTCTCTCACTCTCACGCTCTTTTCTCTCTCTCTATCTATCTATCTATCTATCTCATTTCCTTGGCGTTTTTCTCTTCCTCTCCTACTGTATTATTATCTCTCTCTCACTTTCATTCACTCTCTCTCTCTCTCCCGCGCCACAACCATCATATAACTGTCTCACTCTCTCTCTCTCTCTCACTCTCACTCTCTCTTACTCTTACTCTCACTCTCACTCTCTCTCTCTCTCTCTCTCTCTCTCTCTCTCTCTCTCTCTCTCTCCCGCGCCACAACCATCATATAACTGTCTCACTCACTCAACTTTTCAATGCATTTCCACAAACTTTTTTCTGCAATCAGTAAATGGAATCTTGGCCTTTGCTTTTTTTGGCTTTTTGGAATATGGTGGAGCTTTTTCTTTTTGTATTCTGGCTATCGTTAGACTATTGTGTTTATTATTATTATTATTATTTATTATTATATTTTATTCAGCTTATTTTGATGGAACTCTAGGGATTGAAGGGGGCATAGGCTATCTAGTTTAAGGGGATAGTGGCTGTCTTTTGGTCTATTAATTCAGTTATTCCTTTATTTCTTAGTTTCCTCGCTAGACCTCCATCAAGCTT
>CM064493.1:25893940-25900636 GCA_032716605.1 Paralithodes platypus
TTGTTGGGGAGCTGGAATGTTTGTGTATTTGTAAGTCTAAAAGCATGTCGGGTTTTCGTTGTGTGTGTGTGTGTGTGTGTGTGTGTGTGTGTGTGTGTGTGTGTAGATAGACAGATATAAATAGAGTGTATAGTTTCTCACACGAGTTCTGTTCCTCTTCGTGATCTTATACTGTAGATAGAAAGAAATATCAACCGAATGTACAGTTCCTCACACAAGTTCTGTTCCTCTCCGTGATCTTATACATAGACAAATATGTGCATGATTGAATTAGGAGTGTAGTTTCTTATGCAGTGGTTAACTCATCTGGTTAGTCAATTAATTCATACTAATTTTACTTTCATAGATAGATACATCATGACGTGGAACAGAACTTATGTGGGCAACTGTATTTAATTGATTTTTAGATAGACAGATGGAGAAATAGAATGGTAAATAATGTATGATAATAAACCTAAACTATGTAAGAGAGAGAAAGAGAGAGAGAGAGAGAGAGAGAGTACAAAGGAGTACAAAGGAGTACAAAGGAAATCAAGCAACAACAGGTCTAGTGACCCTTCTAGGTTGCTTGTCCTCCAAAACACTGAGGATCAAGTGTCCAAACAGTGGTTTAGAGTGGGTAAGGGAACATTGGAAAGGGAACTACTGCCCTGCCACTAACGTGGCAGGACTAGGAAGTTAGTAGGGGACATATGGGTTAGTAACTGAGGGGAGGATAAAGTTTATTCATTTACAAACGCAGTCAGTCGCGGGTTTGATGCGAGATATTTGTCTAGGCGGAATTTAAATGAATCAACGGTGCTGCAGTCTATAACGTCTCGGGGAAGCCCATTCCACAAGTTGACAACTCGATTGAAGAAGAAATTCTTAGATTCGTGCGAGTTAAAAGATTTACCAATAATTTTGCAACCGTTTCCCCGCGTGTAATTAGATTGGTCGATAGTGAAGTACTTACTACAGTTCATATTGTCGATGCCTTTGATGATTTTGAACACTTGAATTAAGTCGCCTCTTAATCTGCGCTGGGTTAAAGGAAATATATTTAATTCTCTAAGACGCTCTTCGTATGGTTTGTTCTTTAGGCTAGGTATCATTTTGGTAACTCTACGTTGAACTCGTTCTAGCTTGTTTATATCTTTTTGGTAATAAGGGCACCAGGATTGAACGCAGTATTCCAGAAGAGGGCGGACTAAGGAATTGTAAAGGGTTAGGATAACTTCTTTGGATTTATGCTCAAATGACCTGCCTATAAAGCCAATTATTTTGTTTGCCTTCTTAACAACTTCTGAACATTGTTGACTCGGTTTTAGGTTACTCGATATTGTTACTCCCAGATCAGTTTCTCTGTTTACATTCTTAAGCTGAGTGCCATTCATCGAATAGTTTGCTTTCTCATTTAGGTATCCGACATGTAGTACTTTACATTTATCCGCATTGAAACTCATTTGCCAAATTTGGCCCAACATGACAATTTATCTAGATTGTGTTGCATATCGTCAACTTGTTCTTTTGAGAGTACGCTATTTGCAATTTTTGTATCGTCAGCAAATTTTGAGATTGTGCAGGTGAGACCCTCATCTATGTCGTTGATGTAAATTAGAAAGAGAATTGGTCCTAGTACCGATCCCTGGGGTACCCCGCTACTTACATTGGTCCATTTAGATGCCTTACCGTTTATGACTACCCTTTGCTTTCTGTTGCTGAGCCAATTTTCTATCCATTTCAACACACCGTCTTGAATTCCATGCGCTTTTAGTTTTAGCAGTAAACGTTTGTGGGGAACTTTGTCAAAGGCCTTTGAAAATCAAGGTATATAATATCTACAGCTTTACTCTCATCGTAGAGGTTGAGGATATCGTGGAAGAAGTCTAAGAGGTTTGTTAAACAGGAACGTTTTTTACGAAAGCCGTGTTGAGTATCTTTAAGTATGTTATTTTCCTCTAAGTGATTTACGAGTCTGTCTCGTATGACCGTTTCTAGCATTTTACATACAACTGAGGTTAAGCTAATTGGACGATAGTTACTGGGTAGGGATTTGCTGCCTTTTTTGAATATCGGTGTTACGTTGGCTAGCTTCCACTAAGAGAGAGAGAGAGAGAGAGAGAGAGAGAGTTAAGAATATAATAGCTTTCATATTTCCCGTTCCAATTCCTTATCCCTCCCAATCTTCTTCCTTTTATATTTAAGTCCTCAGCGTTTCTTGGTCTTCATTTCATTGTATTTGGTATATTTTGTGTATTATTATTTTCATGATCTTTATGATGATATTGATGATGATGATGATATTATTATTATTATTATTATTATTATTAGTAGTAGTAGTAGTAGTAGTAAAAAAAAAAAAAAAAAAAAAAGTAGTAGTAGTAGTACAGTATGTATTATGTATATTAGTATTATAATTTTCATCATTGTTATATTGATCTTTTTGTTAATATTTGTGTAGTACCTGTAGCTTTATTTTATTATTGTTAAAATACTTTATCGTATTATTTAGTACACTTATGTGATTTTATTAGACATTTTCCATTGTTAAATATGATACTATTGGCTATGTGTTGTGTTTCAAATTGGAGTTATTAATAATAAGAGTTTGGCCCACTCTTTCATAGCTATGGCTCTTTGTATCTCGTTTGTTAAGTATTTTTGTTTATCTGTTATGTATTAGCTATTAATTTATTGATTTATCCATTTATTTATGTATTTATGTATTTATTGATTTTCTCTTTTTACTTTCAGATTGGAACCCGGGCCATCTCTTCCAGCTGGGGTAAACTAAGTGTACTGTAAGTATTGTACTATTCAGGAATACTATTGTTTGGAATTTCATATTTCTTTCAAGACTAGTTATTGTTTTTACATAATGACTAGTTCATAATTGCCATTCATATTGAAAATTTGTCCGCCTGAAAAAGTCGACTAGCTTTAGACTAATTTTGAACATGAAAACAAATTTCAATATCTGTAGAACCCACAATTCAGCTCAATATTAGTCGACCATTAGTATGAAACGTGTGACTAGCCCAAATAGTCAGACAGACGAATTTCTAAGCGTTGACTAATTAAGGTTTCTGTTTAGCAATTATAACCCTTGTCTCTTTCCATTTACGATTCCAACCCTTTTCCTTTAATTGAAATTCTCTCTCTCTCTTTCTCTCTCTCTCTCTCTCTCTCTCTCTCTCTCTCTCTCTCTCTCTCTCTCTCTCTCTCTCTCTCTCTATCTATCTTCCACTTTACTTTATTTGGGGTTCTGCTAACTATTGTAATAATGTCATGACCACCTCGCTTGGATAATAAGGTCTGTGTGATCATTGCATATATGTAACTATCTCTAACTCACTCTCACTCTCACTCACTCTCTCTCTCTCTCTCTCTCTCTCTCTCTCTCTCTCTCTCTCTCTCTCTCTCTCTATCTTCCACTTTACTTTATTTGGGGTTCTGCTAACTCTATTGTAATAATGTCATGACCACCTCGCTTGGATAGTAAGGTCTGTGTGATCATTGTATATATGTAACTAACTCTAACTCACTCTCACTCTCACTCTCTCTCTCTCTCTCTCTCTCTCTCTCTCTCTCTCTCTCTCTCTCTCTCTCTCTCTCTCTCTCTTCCCCTTACGAGACAGCAAGCAGTAGATGTCAGTATATATATGGCAAGTCATGTGAAAACCCTCTTCCCCTTCTTTCTGCCTTACTGAGATTCCCTTGGTGACGCTAGAGAGAGAGAGAGAGAGAGAGAGAGATATTTTTCTTTGTGGATGAGAGAGACAAAAGACAAAACTTCCTGCGACGAGTGCCTCCCCCAGAGTTGAAAGAGTGACAGGGCCAAAATCAAGGAATGTGTCAACCAAAATGTCTTAACACAAGGAGTTTGAATTAATTTAAAACATAGGATGGGGGAAAGATAGATTCTGGGAGAATGATTGGGAGTATCGTTTCACTCTTTGGTTGGATAGTGTTGCAATACACAATATATACAGTACATAATATTGCATATATAATCTTTCCATGAGCAGGAATACAAAACAAAGCATAAAACAACTACTGTACAAACACAAATATTTAGAGAATCAGGCGGATGGCAACTATATAATACTGTAAAATATAAATAAAGTATAAAGTATATAACATAGATATGATGTCATCACCAAAATTCGCTTGTTTTAAGAATAAAATGTGTTTTTAAACTGATGCGCTCTTTTTACGGAACACAAAATTTGAATGTGAAGTGTCTGCGGTCTATGGCTTGAAACGCTCTCTCTCTCTCTCTCTCTCTCTCTCTCGCTCTCTCTCTCTCTCTCTCTCTCTCTCTCTCTCTCTCTCTCTCTCTCTCTCTCTCTCTCTCTCTCTCTCTCTCTCTCTCTCTCTCTCTCTCTCTCTCTCTCTCTCAACAACAACATTAAACTGCCCATCACAATCTCCGTATGTACACACAAATTGTCCTAGATGCTCTTAATGTGGAGAGTTAAATTTTTCTGTATGTGCACAGATTAAACTTTGCATGTATATTTAATATGTGTGTGATATGACCCAGCCAGGGCTCAAACCCAGGCCCAAATAATAACAACAATAATAATAATAATAATAATAATAATAATAATAATAATAATAATAATAATAATAATAAATCAATAACAAAATATTGAATTATTATAATATGAATAACAAATATATATAATTAAATCACTAAATATAGAACGATCTCTCCTAAATTCCCTCATCGCCAAAATAATATGTGTATTCCCCGACCGATCTCTTTGATGGAGGTAATACACGATAGCCCACCGATACAACATAATAATTATTATACTCTACTACTATAATAATTATTATACTCTACTACTATAATAATTATTATACTCTACTACTATAATAATTATTATACTCTACTACTATAATAATTATTATACTCTACTACTATAATAATTATTATACTCTACTACTATAATCATTATTATACTCTACTACTATAACCATTATTATACTCTACTACTATAATAATTATTATACTCTACTACTATAATCATTATTATACTCTACTACTATAATCATTATTATACTCTACTACTATAATCATTATTATACTCTACTACTATAATAATTATTATACTCTACTACTATAATCGTATTATACTCTACTACTATAATAATTATTATACTCTACTACTATAATCATTATTATACTCTACTACTATAATCATTTTACTCGTATTTTTTCCTCGAAATTCACGTAAAATGCACCTTCGTTTGTGTTTGTTTTGTATTATTAGGTGGTTATTTACGCTCACTAACACACACACACACACACACACACACACACACACACACACACACACACACACACACCTACCTAGACTTTAAAAAGGCATTTGACAAAGTTCCACACAAGAGATTGCTGTGGAAATTAAAACATGAGGGAAAAGTAGGAGACAAAACTGCTGAGAATAGAGGATGGAGAGCTACCTTAGCGGAAGGACAGTATGAGAACAAACAATAAGGGGGAAAATTCGTCAAACTAGACTCAAATTACGAGTGGTAGTACAACAAGGATCTGAAATCCCTCGCCCCAATCAATGTTTCTAATATTTGTAAATGGACCTTACCTGAGTGACTAACAAGCCTACATGAGCATGTTTTGCGGACGAGTGCTAAGCTACTTAAAAACGATCAGAACCCAGGAGGATTGCCTTGAAACTCCAAGCCAGATTTGCAAAAGATCCATGAATGGAGCATCAAATGGAATATGGAGTTCAATGCAGGGGAATGTAAGACTATAGAAATGGGTGTTTATTCCAATAAATCAAAAAGCAACGTTACAGACCTAGAAAAGATTATACCTCTAGGAACCGAAAGTGATTCCCAAAAGCAGAAAAAGAAAACGACTTGGGGATAGAATTTAAGGATAAACCTGTCTCAAGAAATTCCACGTAAATAAGATAGTGAGAGTATCACTAGCACTACTTGCGCAAATATCAGGATGTCTTTCAAGTATCTTAATGGAAAACACCATGAAACAAATAATAACGGCAATAATAAGACCCAGGATGGAATATGCATCTGTAGTGTGGTCCCCTCACATGAAAGAAACATATATCCACAAAATTGAGAGGGTACAGAGAGCAGCTATTAGTTGTATGTGTTATGATCCCAGGTTTGGAAAATTTGGAGTACCAATATCTTTTGAGAGGCTCGATGAGATTGAATCTCTACCTACACTGGAACAGAGAAGGAAACGAGGGACAGCAAATTCAGGTATACAAAGTGTTATGAGGTATTGACAAAATCAGACCAAGAAAACCTTCATAGAGAGGTATGGAGGTGACGAGGACAAAGAGGGTCACAGGCTACAAACGTGAAAGTGCCTAATAGGTAAATCTGATCTGAAAAGTAAAAGATTTCCTACCAACTCGATTAGTGGGTGGAACAAATTGCCAGCCGAAGTAGTGTCTGCACCATCAGTGCATAGTTTCAAAGCACGGTATGACAAACATATCTTAGGAGGCGGGACTTAAAAACGAGCCATGCTCACTCCCGCAAATACAACTAGTGTAAGTACAACTAGTGTAAGTATATAAATGTGTTAGAGGTATTGACAAAATCGACCAAGAAAACTTCATAGAGAGGGATGGAGGTGAGAGAACAAGAGGTCACAGCTACAACACACACCACAACCACACAAACACACACACACACACACACACA
>CM064493.1:25900736-26222018 GCA_032716605.1 Paralithodes platypus
GGGAACAGTGTGAAGAGAATGAGGGAGAAGAAAAGGATAAAATAAATAAAACGGTATGTGTAAGTGAACAGGGAGAGAGAGAGAGAGAGAGAGAGAGAGAGAGAGAGAGAGAGCAGCGCGTGTGGGAGATGTACTTATTAGAAGACAAAGAGAGAACGCCATCCAGACGGAAAGGAAGACGATTAAGGGGAGGTTTCTAGTTTGTTCCCTAGACCTCCATCAAGCTTATAATTACACCCTCTAGACCCTCTTTCAAGCTCAATTTGTAAATTTTTCGGTAGAAATATTTCCCGGCCGAAGGCCGGTTCCTCTTAAATTACAGGCTCGCTATCGCTCGCCAGGAAAAAATTGACCCCTAAATGACACGAAAGATCTTAAAATTGACAGAAATGGGGCAAAAGTTCCTAAAATCACCAAACTAATGGGGCGAACGTCTTAAAATCTCAAAATCAATGGGGCTAAACCTGAATGAGAAAGGAGTTCAGTAAAAATTCCCTCAAGTGGAAATCTCTCCTTAAGTAGATACATATAGATAGATAAATAACTTGGTAGATAGATAGGTAGAATAAGTTATATTCCCAGGTAGATAAATTATTAAATATATAGATAGAAGTGGGGAGGATGAGTATATTGAGAGAGAGAGAGAGAGAGAGAGAGAGAGAGAGAGAGAGAGACAGGAGAGGAGAGAGAGAGAGACAGGAGAGGGAGTGATGAGAGGAGAGAAGAGAGAGAGAGAGAGAGAGTACAAAGTACAAAGGAGTACAAAGGAAATCAAGCAACAACAGATCTAGTGACCCTTCTAGGTTGCTTGTCCTCCAAAACACTGAGGATCAAGTGTCCAAACAGTGGTTTAGAGTGGGTAAGGGAACATTGGCAAGGGAATTACTGCCTTGGAACTAATGTCCGTGGCAGGATTAGGAAGTTAGTAGAGGACAGATGGGTTAGTAACTGAGGAGGGGATAAAATAAAGTTATTCATTTACAAACGCAGTCAGTCGCGGGTTTTATGACTACCCTTTGCTTTCTGTTGCTGAGCCAATTTTCTATCCATTTCAACACACCGTCTTGTATTCCATGCGCTTTTAGTTTTAGCAGTAAAATAAACACCTAAATGGCACGAAAGGTCTTAAACTTGACAGAATGGGGCGGAAATTCTTAAAAATCACCAAACTAATGGGGAAAACGTCTTAAAATCTCAAAAGCAATGGGGCTAGACATGAGGGAGAATGGGGTCAAGAAAAAAGTCCCTCAAGTGGAAATCTTCCCTTAATTCAGTTTCTTCTCAAAATATTTTCCGGAAGGTGTCTGCTTGAGGTAAGTGTATCACCCTAGACATTTTACTAATTTAGAGTGTGATGTCTCGGCTCATTCACCCAGGCTAATAACACCTGCAGTCCCTTTGGAGTGCTTGTATTTAACCTACTTGACCCTATCTGGTGCATATAGTGGGTCATATTGCCCAGCCATGTTTAACTCCATTAGTTTACAGATGTTATGATGTTCTTCCTCAATAGTTTATTGATTGTGAGACGATTCACCCCATTAAGATGAAGCCGCTTTTCTTAGTCTAGAGGGCAAACTAAGAGTACTTTTCAGTATATTCTGGCTATCATTAGACGATTATATTCAGCTTAGGAAGGGCGTCTACCAATTAAGAGGCTGCCATATATCCGTTCTAAGCTGCATTAAATTGTCTATAAATTTAGTTGAAATCAAATATAGAAGACGTTAACGGCACTGAATGGGATAATGATCTTATATACCTTTTTCCTATTTTGTACAGTAAACTCCTTGCTGCATATCTGTTGGCCAGCTTTCTATCCACTGTGTTACCTCTGTATTGATGTCCAGAATACTTATGTGGCATTAGCCCTAAGGTAAGACACTATTTTTATTTGTTTTGAATTTCTATGAGAGAGAGAGAGAGAGAGAGAGAGAGAGAGAGAGAGAGAGAGAGAGAGAGAGAGAGAGAGAGAGAGATGGAGAGAGGAGAGAGAGAGGGAGATGAGTAGGGAGAGAGAGGGGATGTGAGGGTTAGGTGAGGGGAGTGAGAGAGAACCTGAGACGAGAGTGAGAGTGAGCGAGAGAACGCGAGACGAGAGAGAGAGGGGAGAGGTGAGGGGAGAGTAGATATTGTAACAAGGGGAGAAGGTCCCTCTGATTGGCGGAAGGAGGGGCGAGAGAGAGAGAGAGAGAGAGAGAGAGAGAGAGAGAGAGAGATAAATACAAATACACTGGCCATAGATCTTACGATCCCCGTGAGGTGGCCTGAACTTAAGCCTAGTAGAGATAGTAAGAGTAACAGAATGTAGAAGGAAAGGATAGCAAAGATGAAGGCTCTTTCTCCTCCTTCCGGCAAAATACCGGAGAGAAGATATACAGACAGAGTGAGAGAGTGTGTAGAATTGGAGGTGTATTGATTTCAAGATAATTTTATAAAAGTTATTACAAAAATCCTAAACAAAGTATAAGGTGAAAAGTATATAAAGGATGTTGATCCTGAAAAACATCGTGAAAACATAACAAAAGGTGAAGTGCTGACGAAAAAGAAACTTTGGGTCGAACTGATATTAAAAGAATAGTGAAAGAGGAGAATGGGAAATATGAGAGAGAGAGAGAGAGAGAGACTGTGAGTGTGTTACTCAGTTACTTGTTCGTCAAGGGGAATCCACTCAATGCGAGCTAAGCTCATTATTATCGCGCCTCCTTAACTGGGAATGTATTGCGTGAAATGCATGTTAAGTGTTTTATGTACTGTTGGAATGGCTGTGGATGTGTGTGTAGTCTGTATTTTAGCCAATTGGCGACATCGGAAACGAAGGCTTAGGGTGGATCTGTATGGTACCATTCTCACTATAGACGGTACCGTCTCGCCCGAAGGCTTAGGTAGCCATCAGCTTAGGTGAACCATATGATACCCATCTCGCCTTGTACCATTTTTGCAAACCCCAGATGGGACGTCACAACGTCGTCCACTTATTCCAGGTACCTATTTACAGCTAGGTGAACTGAGGCTAACACATGAAAGGAGACAAGCCCAATTTGTCTCCGCCCGGCCGGGGATTGAACCCCCGACCCCTCGTGTGTGAGACGAGAGCTCTACCTACTAGGCTACGGGCTGTGTGTGTGTGTGTGTGTGTGTGTGTGTGTGTGTGACTGTGTGTGTGTGTGTGTGTGTGTGTTGTGTGTGTATAATACCCAAAATTCTCAAATGCAGATATATATGGCATTTATTATATGTAGAGTTTCGTGGTTTAGGGAATCCGATGCGCTGATTCAGATACGGTAACGAAATACAGAAACTCAAGCCGGTATTACACGAGGACTTTGGCGGAGTCACACTATCCGAGTCAAACCGTAGCTAAAATCGTGTTAGCGGAGTCACAGTATCCGAGTCATAAAGTAGCTAAAATCGAGTCGAATATCTAACCATTTTCTCTGACATTATGATTGCATTTTGTATCTTAGTGTTCCTATTTGTGTACAGTCTAATTGAATATAAGACTAAATAATAAAATCAATCAGATTAATATGATCATTTGTAGCGGATTCAATTTGTATTTTGTATTTCGAGTTCCTATCCGTGTGCAGTCTAGTTTGATATGAGAAAATAACAAAGAAATCAATCAATGAGAATAATGTGATAATTTGTAGCGGATTCAAGACTCCGATACACGTTGCCGATAAACTTGGTAGAAATATTAGCTCGGTTACTCTAGTCGTTTGTGAGTAATAGAGGTTAATGTTCAAGAGTTTTAGCCTACTTATTTGGAACAGGGTATACGATAAATGTTGAGGTATAAAAACAGTTGTGTAACCCGTCCAGTATCAACTTTATTCTGGCTACTATTAAACGATTTTATTCAGTTTCAAAAGGGCCTCTAGCCATTTATAGGTTTTGAACTATTTCGCTTAACCCTTTTTGCTACCACAGATCCGTTTTAAACTACACAGAATCCTCTTAATATAGCTAGAATAATAATTTTAAAACGTCGCCGGTACAGAAGGGGTTAATAAGGGGTAAAGTACAACACAAACAAATGGGAATAAGAGCTCTACATACACGAAGGAAAATAGAGGTATGGATAGAGAAGTATGTACGCGGGTAGGTATAATGGTAAGTAGTGTGTGGTAGTGGTAGGTAGACATGATGGTAGGTTGGTAGGTAGGTATAGTAGTAAGTAGAGTGTGGTAGTGGTAGGTAGACAGGAAGGTAGGTAGGTAGGTAAGGTAGGTAGGTTGGTTGGAAGGTAGGTAGGTTGGTTGGCAGGTAGGTTGGTTGGAAGGTAGGTAGGCAGGTAGGTTAGTTGGAAGGTAGGTAGGTTGGAAGGTAGGTTGTTCAAAGGTAGGTAGACAGGAAGGTAGGTAGGTTGGAAGATAGGTAGGTAGGTAGGTAGACAGGTATGAAGGTACAGTAGGTAGGTAGGTAGGTAGGTTTGGTAGGTAGGTTGGAAGGTAGGTAGGTAGGTTGGAAGGCAGGTAGGTAGGTTGAAAGGTAGGTAGACAGGAAGGTAGGCAGGTAGGTAGGTTGGAAGGTAGTTAGGTAGGTAGGTAGACAGGTAGGAAGGTACATTAGGTAGGTTTGGAAGGTAGGTAGATAGGGATGTAGGTAGGTAGACAGTTTTGGCGAAGGGGGAAAAGGGAGAGGGTTAGTAAGGAAGATATATGGGAGAATGTTGAAGGGGAAGAGGAGAAAGACCAAAGAGAGAAATAGGGGGGGAGGTAGGTAGGTAGGAAGGGATGTACAGTAGGTAGGTAGGTAGGTAGGTTGTTAGGTAGGTAAGTAGGAAGGGATGTAGGTAGGTAGGTAAGGATGTAAGTAGAAAGGTAGGTTGTCAGGTAGGTAGGTAGGGTTGTTAGGTAGGTAGATAGGTATGGATGTAGGTAGGTAGGTAGGGATGTAGGTAGGTAGGTCGGTAAGGTAGGGATGTAGGTAGGTAGGTAGAGAGCTGTGGTGGCGGGGGAGAAGGGAGAGGCTTAGTAAGGAAGATATATGGGAGAATGTTGAAGGGGAGGGAGGGGTAAGGGGGGGGCACACACACACACACACACACACACACACACACACACACACACACACACACACACACACACACACACACACACACACACACACACACACACTCACACACACACACACACACACACACTCACACTCACACACACACACACACAGGTAAACATACAAACAGGCAGACAGACCTATAGAAAGAGAACTGGGACGAGATTAATATCGTGCGAGAAGTGAAGTATATAATAAGGAAATATGCCAAATTCAGCTTCCCCAGTTGAGTAGAACCTACCTAATTTATCCAATTAACCCCAGTAAAAACCTGGTATAACAATGACAATGATGATGATTTGAATGATGTTGATGAAGATGATGATATAATAATTATATAGTGTAATGATGGCGAACAAAATATTATACTAAACTGTTGTAGGAAGACAGAGAGTGATGAAAACTAAAAAAAACATAAAAATTATTTAGAATGTTCGCCTTTAACATTCCCTCTTGCATGTGAACCTGAGTGGGCCACTCTCCTTATTTTGCTTGTCAACATGCACTCACTTCACACATTTCAGGTTATACGTCCAGACCATAGATAGATAGAATGGTAGATAAGTGGATAGATAAATAGATAGATAGATAGATAGATAGATAGATAGATAGAGTGATTGATTGATTGATTGATAGATATATAAATAAATAGATAGATAGATATATGCACTGTCACATAACTTGGTTGGAGAGAGAGAGAGAGAGAGATTGAAAGAGACAATAAATAATACATACACATAGCGTGGATAAAGAGAGAGAGAGAGAGAGAGAGAGAGAGAGAGAGAGAGAGAGAGAGAGAGAGAGAGAGAGAGACAGAGAGAGAGAGAGGAGAAGGGAGGCAGGTTCCATGTCTTTGATCTCAACAAATATGATTTACATGGCAGGAAACGTACCAGGGAGAGGCGTATGAGGGGATACTGACGAAGAGGAAGGAAGAGAGGAAGAGACATAACGATAAAAAGAGAGAGAGAGAGATAGAGAGAAGAGAGAGAGAGAGACACGAAACAGAGAGAGGGGAGATTACAAGAAGAATGGAGAGAGAGACAGATTAAGGCATTAAGGGAAGGAGAGAGAGAGAGAGAAGAGAGAGAGACACGAAACATGGAGAGGGGAGATTACAAGAAGAATGGAGAGAGAGAGAGAGAGAGAGAGAGAGAGAGAGAGACATTAATGAAGGAGAGAGAGAGAGTGAGAGTTAGAGTGTGAGTGTGAGTGTGTGTGTATGTGTATTGTTTACTTGTAGCCCTGGAGCTGGCAATATAGTTTCTTGACTTAGGGGTCCAGGTTCAACCCCGGCGGAGAAAGGTGCTATAACTTTTATTCATGGGGTGTTTCTTTCTGGACCCCTTTCTCCCTCATGTTTAGCCCCATTAGTGTGTATATTATAATGTTTTCGCCCCATCAGTTTGGCTATTTTAAGATCTTTTACCCCATTTCTTCGTCAAATTTAAGACCTTTCATGCCATTTTGGTGTCGATATTTTCCTGGCGAGCGAAAGCGAGCCTGTAATTTAGGAGGAATCGGCCTTAGGCCGGGACATTATTCCACCGGGGAAAAAAAATACAAATTTAACTCGAAGGAGAGTCTTTCAAGCTTTGATGGAGGTCTAGGGAGCAAACTAAAAAAATAAATAATAATGTTCCCTGGTTTATCATGAAATATTGTAATTGTGTGTGTGTGTGTGTGTGTGTGTGTGTGTGTGTGTGTGTGTGTGTGTGTGTGTGTGTGTGTGAAAAGAAGGAAGAGTACCTCAATAACCTTGCAATCTGTTCAATGGAAATACTCCTGGATTTAGATATATATACATAGTGCCTTATCCTTCTTCAAACAAGCAATGGCAAACATCCTACAACCTTATCCATACTCATTAAGGGGGGTGACCTGTTTTTGTTCTGTCATTTTCTATCTTTCTCTGGCTTGTATCCATTTGGCCCCATTCAGCCTACTGTTTTAAGACGTTTATCCCCATCCAGGTGTCAATTTCTTACTGGTGAGCGGTAGCGAGCCAGCATATTTTTTATTTTTGTTTGACAGCAGGCTAAATTTGTACAGTTTTCAATAGAAAAATGTCTACAGCGAAGCCGGATTTCTTCATATAATGCTGGCTCGCTATCGTTCGCCAGGAAGAAATCGACACCTAGATGGGGATAAACGTCTTAAAATAGTTGGCTGAATGGGGCCGAATGGATACAAGCCAGAGGAAAAGAGAAAAGGAGATAAATAAAAAAAAAACAGGTGACCCCCCTTAAAGAATATAACAGTTAATGCTTATCCATTTACTGGTCTAGTCTACTGTAGGACTATTTGCAGCATGTTATGTTGAGAGAGTTTGTTCTATGTAGGTACAGGAGATGCACAATTATGTAACTGTCTTGATAGCGTAATGCATAAATGCGCGTAATTTCGGTGAGAGTATCCTAGGTTCGAATCCTTGGATTGCCAGATGTATTTGTTGATTTCATTAATTGAGTTTAGAAGTAAAGTTGGTTGGTGAAAACAATGTGAATATGAAGAGCTTTCCGCATACACTTTCAAAAATAGTAATATGTTGCATTCCCCTTGAGGCTACATATATTATTATCCAAACAGACAGATATACTAAAGTGAAATGTGAATCAAATAAGAGGAAAGAGATGAATAGCAAGGAAAAAGGGAAGTATGACACAGGAGATGATGAATGATAAGTGGGAGAGAGAGGTGGAGAATAAAGGGTGTCGAATCTGAGACGGTTGTAAGGGGAGAGAGAGAGAGAGAGAGAGAGAGAGAGAGAGAGAGAGAGAGAGAGAGAGAGAGAGAATAAAGGGTATGTAAATGTAGAAGTTGTCGAGGGTGAGGGTTGGAAGAGTGTCTGTATGTCGTGTTTGTGTGTGCGTATGTGTGACTGTATGTATGTGCGTCTGCATGTGCAGTGTGTGTTTTTCTGGGTAGACTATTGCATAATACTGTATATGTGTACAATGTGTACATACATACTTCGTGGTAGTGTTTGCATACGCATGCATAATTTTGTACAGTACATAATTATATATTCTTATCTGTTTTGATGTATACAGCGGTCGCGTAATATTTGCCCATTGGGAATTCCCATGTATTTTACACATGGAAAACTTACAAAAATACCTAATATTTTGTGGTTGGTATAGAAACTATACATCTCCCTTATCAACGGTTGTTATAAAATGATACTTGAAAACGGGAAGAATATTTAAACTTAATAAAATGCCATTGGGCAGATGTTTGGCGACTGCTCTGTATGTGTGTACGTATATGACTATATGTATAATATATATAGTATTATATTTGGGTGTGTTTGTGCTTAAATATACATGAATGAATTGTATAAGTGTTCATCATTACAGGTGAGTGTGTGTGTGTGTGTGTGTGTGTGTGTGTGTGTGTGTGTGTGTGGGGAGAGAGAGAGAGAGAGAGAGAGAGAGAGAGAGAGAGAGAGTTAATCCTCCTTTCTACTTAGCACACCTTAAGTGGCTTACCTTACCTGTGTGGCGACTTAGGGCAGAGTTAAGGCAAGGCTACACACACACACACAGTCACAAACACACACACACACACACACACACACACACACACACACACACACACACACACACACACACACAGCCCGTAGCCTAGTAGGTAGAGCTCTCGTCTCACACACGAGGGGTCGGGGGTTCAATCCCCGGCCGGGCAGAGACAAATTGGGCTTGTCTCCTTTCATGTGTTAGCCTCAGTTCACCTAGCTGTAAATAGGTACCTGGAATAAGTGGACGACGTTGTGACGTCCCATCTGGGGTTGGCAAAAATGGTACAAGGCGAGATGGGTATCATATGGTTCACCTAAGCTGATGGCTACCTAAGCCTTCGGGCGAGACGGTACCGTCTATAGTGAGAATGGTACCATACAGATCCACCCTAAGCCTTCGTTTCCGATGTCGCCAATTGGCTAAAATACAGACTACACACACATCCACAGCCATTCCAACGATACATATAACACCTACACATATAGGAGGCGGGAAATAACGAGCATGCTCACTCCCGCAATACAACTGGAGTAAGTACAACTAGAGTAAGTACACACACACACACACACTAGGATGGAAGGATGGAAGAAAGGAAGAGAGAATGATAGATGGAGAACAAAGAGAGTAAAGCGAATAGGAAGAATTATATAAGATAATGTAGGAAGAAGGAGAATCTTTGAAGGGAGATGTTTATTTATGTGTTTATTTATTTATGTACTTTATTTTATTAGTTTTAACACCTAGACCTAGAACAATAAGTAAATGGAGAAGCTTAAATAAGGAAAGAAGGGAGAGAAGGAAAGAGGGAAGAAGAAAATAGGAAAGAGAGAAGGAATAGGAGAGAGGAAAGAAGGAAGAGAAGGAAAGAGGGAAGAAGAAAATAGGAAATAGAGAAGGAATAGGAGAGAGGAAAGAAGGAAGAGAAGGAAAGAGGGAAGAAGAAAATAGGAAAGAGAGAAGGAATAGGAGAGAGGAAAGAAGGAAGAGAAGGAAAGAGAGAAAAGGAAAATAGGAAAGAAAGAAGGAATAGGAGAGAGGAAAGAAGGAAGAGAAGGAAAGAGGGAAGAAGAAAATAGGAAAGAAAGAAGGAATAGGAGAGAGGAAAGAAGGAAGAGAAGGAAAGAGAGAAAAGGAAAATAGGAAAGCAAGAAGAAATAGGAGAGAGGAAAGAAGGAAGAGAAGGAAAGAGGGAAGAAGAAAATAGGAAAGAGAGAAGAAATAGGAGAGAAGAAAGGAGGAAGAAAGGAGGGAGAAGGAAGAGGAAAATAAAAGTATGTGAAGCGCTATAGGAAGGATAATAAGGAAGAAGCCACTCTTAACTGTGATGTCGTTTCCTTTAATCACATAGGGTATAGGTAGTTTAGTTGCAAGCAGAATCGTAAGGATCAGTAGGTCTGCTGTTGCTTGTTTTCCTTTGTATTCCTTTGATTGGCTCGGAAACTAAGAAGGACGGAAAGATAGGAGAGCTGAATGGCAAAGAAGAAGAAGAAGAATACAAAGGAATACAAAGGAATACAAATGACTTCCAAACTGCAACCAACCTATTGATCTTTACGGGGTAGTTTGGATATTTACACTACTAAGGTACTAACAATTAGGTAGATAAAAGGATAGTAAAGCTGAAGGCTCCTCCCCACCCACCACTCAGTTGGAAAGAGGAGGAGGAAGAGAAGAAGAAGAGGAAGGAAGGAAGGAAGAGAGAAAATTAGTATGGAGGGAGGAGAAGAGGAAAGTGGAAGGAAATGAAGCGGAGTGCAAGAGAACAGATGTTTTTTTTTTTTTTTTTTTTAAGAGACAATGAACGGAGGAAGGAAAAACACAGATAAAACAAAAAGGTCCATGTGCCTAAAGGCATCCTCCATTCATAAAATGTTTGTAACAACTGGATTTAAACATTTGTAGATTGTAAGTTTGTGGAAAGCAATTCGAGGGAAGTGAATTCCAAAGAGTAGTAGCTCTGGGGATAAATGAATTCTGATAAGCAGAAGTTCTGCATTGTGGAGGAGAAAGTGTAAATTCATGGGCGCTCTCAGCTGCCCTAGTTCTACGGGGAAAGATGTGGAGAGGCGGCACAATTGAAGCAACTTCCTCGGAACAATTGCTGTGAAAATATCTGTAGAATAATGCAAGGGATGCAACGTTTCTTCGTATGGATAATGTAGGAAGGTCCTGTGTGATGTGGAGGAAGAAGGAAGGAAGAAAGGGGAAAAACCAGAAAGGAAGAGATAAATAGAAGGGGGAGGGAAGGAAGAAGGAGGAGGAGGAGAGAGAGGAGGGATAAAAAGGAAGGAGGCGGTGTTTAAGGAGGAGTGGGCCGGAAAATAACCAGGATATTAATTTTCTCCAGAGGCTGACACTGAGAATATGAACGAGGAGGAGGAAGAAGGAGTAGGGGGAGAAAGAGGGGATAAGGAGGAGGAGGAGAAAACAGAGGGGGAAGAGCTGGAACCTCACTATACCCTGTTCCAAATAAGGAGACCAAAACTCTTTAGCAATAACCTCTATAACTTACAAACGACTAGAGTAATCGAGCTAATATATCTACCATTTGGGAAGGGTCAGTCAGGGAATACGTATGGAAATGTACAGCCCATTTGCTCCAGCTCTTTTTGAGTTATAGAGGTTAGAGTCCACGATTTGTGGCCTACCTATTTGGAACAGGGTATAGTAATTATTGATAAATTTACAATGCGTGATATGTCCCTTGAGTATTGGTGTTCCATCTTTTATGAACCTTGCTGATAATCCATCTGACCTCTAATTCCTTTATCAGTTTGTAAACATACTCTTCTGTTACTTCATTGATATCAAATGTATTATCTTTGACTCCTTTAGAGCTATAAGATTTCTTAAGATCACTAGAATTTGTGTTAACAATCTTTATAGCCGTGGTTAAGTTAGTAACTAAGTTAGAGGCCACATTTGTAAATAAATTAATTAAAACAAAAATGCTATCCTATTCTCATCAAAGCATTATTCGCCATCAATCTTTACAATAGTGTTTGATTCCCCTTTAGCATTTGTTAATATTCTAGATGTTTTAGCTGCTACCAAAACTTCTTACTATTGCCTATATTTTCTTGTATTTTACTTGAAGTGTATTCTGACTTTGCTCTCTTTATGTTGTGTTGTATTTACTATTTCGTGTCTGACTTTACTGTATACAATGTTTTCATAGTTCTCGTCATTATCTTTATTTTTCCTTAATTATGATAGAAGCCCATCTCTTTCTTAATTACATATTTACTTAATATTTACTTACTTAACCTTCCAGAATGTTAGAATCTATCCATGGTTCTACTCTTTGTTTTATTCCAATTTATTTAATGGGAGCCACCAAATCAACCACTTTAATGTAATTTTCCTTTAACCCCTTCTGTACCGGCGACGTCCTTTTAATTTTATTCTCGCTATATTTAGATGACTGTGCAGTTCAAGAAGGATCTGTTGTAGTATATAAGGTTAAGTAATCTAGTTCGAAGCCTTTTCATTGCTGGAGGCCCGTTTTTAACTGGACAGAATCGTCTAATAGTTGCCAGAATATAATGAAAAGGACGTTATCGGTAATGAACGGGTTAAGATTATTCCAAGCTTCTTCAGCAGTTTCTGAATTAAATACATAACTCAATTTTATGTTGCCTGCTAGTAGAGGTTTTTATTGGCGTGATATTTTTAGTGTTACCGGTATGTTTGTTTACCCATTATGTAACTAATTTTCTAGTACAATATGGTATATAGTGGTCAATATGGTAGGCTACATAGTGGTCACTAATGGTAATACTCCATTTTGACTAATTTTGTTTTTCTATGTGATTGAGGGAGGCAAAAGGCAGAACTGCCTATAGCGAGTGCCTCCCCCATAGTTGAAAGAGTGACAGGGCCAAAATCAAGGGACGTTCGAGCCAAAATGCCTGGACACACTGAGTTTGAAGCAATTTAAGTCATAGGAAGAGGGAAAAACTGATTCTGGGAGAGAGTTCTGGGAATTTGCCGCTCTTTTCTACTACAGATCATTATGGTCTAATATTGTTGCTAATGTTCTTGCTTCTCTAGTTATTTTGCGAACTAGATGTGACATACCATACAGTACATTCATATCTCAATGTTTATATACCTAGGCTACTGTACCAATTGAAGTAATAGCCTACTATTATTTATATATTTTCCATTCTCCCTTTGGTACAGTCAGCCTAATAAGTGATGTCTCGGCACCAAGTATGTTTTGATCAATAATTGGTATCAGCAATATCTAAACTTGATTTACTCGTTTCGAGTGAGATATACAAACATGATCCTACACTTACCCACCTTATTCAACATCTGACAAACATTCATACACCACAGAGCGAGCCAAATGTAATAGCAGCTGGGACATGACTTATTAGCGCGACTGTACAAGCCCTAACACTCTGAGGAGTGATGTAGCTGAAAGGAAGTGTTACAAGTGTAAATGTAATAATGTAATAATTAATAATGTAATAATGAAAATGTAATAAATGTATTCCTTCAGACGTAGCCTGAAGGAACACCTGAACCGGACAGCTGCGAGAAGGGAGCACCAAGCTTATGTCTACTAAATGCGACATAAGAGATAGACAAACCAAACTGAAATGATTACTGATTACGGATTACTGATATTTACTATAGGATGTAAGGTATCTTAAATTAACCCCCTAGAAATACTTTCTCTAAAGTATCTATTTCTTTATCCTCCCCATTTTCCCCAGCTAACCTAATCCCACAAGGACCCCAATGGAAATACGCCTAACGGCCTTATTGGGCTATCCTTAGTTGGAATTATGCAAGGCTGGTACATGTCATATTTGTAACATACTATGTGGTACCAACTCTGTAAATTGCTAACTGAATAAATATTATTATTATTATTATTATTATTATTATTATTGTTCATGTGTGCGCGTGATTATTAATAACAAACAAAATAGTTGGTGTTCAAATATCCACTTTCTTTTCTAATAAAATCATTAAAGAGAATGGATATTTTATGGGTAACAATTACATTCTGCAACACTATAAGACATGTCCTCTAGTATTAGCCAAATTAGAAACAAAATGGCACCACCGTACTGAAAGAGAGTCCAAGGTTTAAATGAGATTGTGTTTTACTTATTGAGATTCCTTAAGGGGGAGGGTTGCTTTTTCTGGAATCCCTTCTCTCTCATATTTAACCCCATTAGGCTAGTTTTGAGATTTTAACACGTTCTTTCCATTACTTTGTCGATTTTAAGGGCTTTCACCCGATTTCTTTGTCAATATTAGTACCTTTCGTGCCATTTAGGCATCGATTTTTTCCTGGTGAGCGATAGCGAGCCTGTAATTTTAGGAGGAGTCGGCCTTCGGCCGTGACATTTTTATACCAAAAGAAATTATTAAGGGCGGGTGCCCGACCCCGAAAGGGGTTGAAATAGGGGAGCTATCCCCCCGCCAAAGGCGGCTTTCTAGGGCCTTTCCTAGCTGATGCTGAAAGGATTGGGTTCTAGTCATGTGGTGATGGGCTGGTCTATCAGAGTGAGAACTGAGCGATCTCTGCCATACCCATAGCTTACTCTGACTGTTCCTTTTACTTATATATTTTCTAGATCTCAAGTGACGGCGTCTCTTGCGTAGATTGACCTCCTAATCTACCAAGATTGGAAGCCAAAGCGTCACATCTTTCCTTTGCCCCTCAACTTTCTCTTCATAATTGCTGAGGGGCACAAGGCCCTGGGTGGGGCTTTGGTTTTCCGGGCGTTTCCGCACCCTCCTCAGCTCCCCGCCATGGAGTGGCTTCAGTCACCCAGGCTTTATTGTGGTCGGCAGGGAGGGTTCTGTGGGGGCGCTCGGTTATGGCCTTGGCCTTGCTCGGGGCCTTGGGGCTATTCGGCCAGGCAGCTTGGGGAAAAACAACAACAACAACAACCAAAAGAAATTACAAACCTATTTCGAAGGGGTGTTTTTTAAGCTTGATGGAGGTCTAGCGAGGAAATAATAAATAATTAAATAAATATGTAATTAAATAAATTAATAAATAGACCCAAAAAAACAACCATCCCCCCCATGGATTTACATGAGTTTTTGTTTTCTCTCTCTGCAACGTTTATCCTTAACCCCGGTGACGTCTTTTTCACTTTATTCTGGCTACTATTAGACGATTTTATTCAGTTTAATAAGGACATCCAGCAGCTAACAGGCTTCGAACTATCTCACTTGATCCTTTTTACTACCACAGATCCTTCTTAAACTGCACAACATATCGTTTAAATCTATAGCTAGAATTAACTTAAGAACATGTTTCCGGTACAGAAGGGGTTAACTCCAAAAGCTTATATCAAGAGAGGGGAATTGACCACTTGCGAGTTTCATGCTATTGTATAAGGAAGTTGGAGCTGGAGACATTGAATATTAAGCAGAATTACCAGCTAGAATATAGGTGTAGTACATTAACAAATACATAAAACCAAATTCAACATAATTTACATCCATCATAAACCTACATAAATATTGCACATCTATTTTACATCGATGTTTTCAGCACCAACTTCCTTATAGCCTAGAACTCGCAAGTGGTTAATTAATAATAAAGTTGTGAAGGCGAAACTTGACTTTTGACCGTGACTGTCCCATTATAATTGATGGTCGAAACGGCATGCATATATTTGTAGCCCATAATTCCCAGATAACTCCCATCAATGTTGGTAGTAATTACTATATGTAATTTCCTAGCCAGTCCATATACCGCCAATATCGATGTGCTGCTGGAACAGAAAGCAAAATGCCACCACGCATTTCTATTGAGGATGAATAAAGACATTTTGTCATATATAATATCATATGATGATGATGATTCTTGATTTAAGGGCTGTGAGGGCATGCCCTATTAACCCTGACACGGTTTCGGTCAAAGCCACAGCAGCCTCCCAAGAAGGAGGCTCACACGTCAGGGATCCAGGAGGGGCCGCTGAACCACCGACGCAACAGAAAATCACCGGACCGACTGAAGTTCCCCTAAATAAAACCGCAGATTTGCCAGGCACCGGGACGTCTGCTCGCGACCGCGGACCACCAGCAACTCCCATATTTCATATCGCTATACCTTGTTCCAAATATGTAGTCCAGAACTCTTGAACATTAACCTCTATAACTCACAAACAACTAGAGTATTCGAGCTAATATTTCTACCATTTGGGAAGGGTCAACCAATAGGTGTGGACATTTATGGGTCATTTGTTCTAGCCCTTTTTTATTTATAGAGGTTAGAGTTCACGATTTCTGACTTACCTATTTGGAACAGGGTATATAGTCCTTCGATACAGGCCTGGTTATAAATACATGTTAAAATGAGATGCTAAAGTGATGTAAACCTAGCTTAATTTACGATATACTTTGTCCTCAACTGACAGAGGACAGAGGTGTATGGAGGAGATTCATTCGTGTCCACCCCCTCGGGGAATAGGGGATCTGACAATAGATATTTTCCGTATTATCTTGACAGGTGAAGGTATTGAGGGATAAGCCATATGGCACCTCGTAGCTCCTTTCTACTTTTCCTATTTTCTGAAGAGTGTAAAGAGATGAGAAGGGGTGTTGGAGAGAAAGGAACCTGTTGGAGTGGCTTTGTTATGTGTGTTATTAGTCTGAGTATTCATCCACATGTTCAGTCAGTCAGTGTCCGGACCTCCCAGGAAATAGATAGATATGTAGATAGACAGACTCCCCATTGTTTTGGTTTATCTAGACCCTCATACGGCAAAGTACATTTCGTTCATGTCCATTTGGAGATATTGTGCTTAGATTGGTTATACAAAGTATATAATGTTTATAGATAAATGCCATACAAATTAATGTAAATAATACATTGCGATTATTGCGTGTTGTTTATCAGTGTACCTAACCCCATAAGGATACTAACCGGCAGCTCTTCCTGAAGGTTACGTGAGGTTACAACAATTGTTCTTTGGTTTTAAGTAGTAAGTTACATGTTGATTTGGTATCCAGTGCATGTAAATCATCATAGGATAATGTGCTGCCTCCTAACAATATATATTTACCGTTGTACACCTTGATGGGCGGTGGTGGGGGCTAGTGTTAAAGTATCTATCCCTGTCATTATTAGGCTACGTTATCGTCAATTTCCATTTCTTCAGATTTCTAGGTTTTATAGGCCAGAAAATATAGGCTATATACTATTATCGATAATCTTCAAGGACACTAGGCCTACATCCGCCTTATTAGAAACAATTTATTAGGGAAAATAGGCACCAACAGATTCGCCATATTTTTCTCCATAGGCCTAGGCTAGCCTATAGTCCGCATGGAGGATTTTCGTTATTGACAGATTGAAAAAATACCATTTTCACAGAAAAATACACCAAAAATCTGTCAAAGATGTCAAATAGCGGGAGTGTGGGGGTGGCAGCCCCCACCCTAGGATAGGTTAGGTAAGGTTGTTAGGTTAGGCTAATTTCCTTTCAAAGGGGTATAGGCTAGGCTAGTAACACTAGGATAGCTTATACCCGGTCAGAGGTAAGAAGAAGAAGAAGAAGAGTCCTGATGTAGTCTCCTTGAATGCTACCCTATTATCGACTCCTAAATTGACCACTTGTGAGTTACAGGCTTTAAGGAAGTTGGAGTAGGCCTATTTAATATAGAGATCTAGGAATGCTAGACTACTCGGCCCACGGCGAGACAGCTCGGCCCAGTAAAAACGAGACAGCTCGGCCCCGTGTTAATTACGAGACAACTCGTAATTAACCGGTTTAAATCTAGTTTCGCTTTCACAGCATAGGCCTACTCATAAATTTCTATGGCTACTTTAGAGTTGTCATATACCATACTTAATTCCTATATATGTCCAAAGCGGCGGAAATGCATTATAAGGAATTATACCTACTGTAAAAAAAATAAAAAAAATCTCCCCATATGCGGCACCATAGCTATTACATAATACTTGTACTAGGTTAGGTTAGGTTAGGCTAATGTCGTTAATGTAGTTTATTATCATTATATTAGGTCAATATTTACGAGTCACACCACAGCTGGAATCTCATTTCTAAGGGTAGTTTTGGGTTCCTATCATTCTATGTTTCATTGCTATATACTTTTTAACCACCGGAAAATATTATTTTTTCTTGTTTATTTTTATTTTTTTTTTTTTTTTTTTTTTTTTTTTTTTTTTTTTAGCATTAACCTAACCTAAAAACCTAACCTAACCTAACCTAAATGTATTTGGGGGCTATTAGGTTAGGTTAGGTTAGGTTAGGTTAGGTTTTTTGGTTAGGTTAATGCTAAAAAAAAAAAAAAGCCAAGAAAAAAATATATTTTCCGGTGGATAAAAAGTATATAGCAATGAAGCATAGAATGATAGGAACCCAAAACTACCGTTAAAAATGAGATCCCAGCTGTGGTGTGACTCGTAAATATTGACCTTATATTACGTCTTTTACCCAGCAATTTCCCTGATCTTCATAGTTGGTCGGGAAGCTATGCCTTTACAACGGCGCCTCCCTTTTGTCGCTGTGTACGTGAAACTAGAATTTTACCAATTAACCTAACCTAACCTAACCTGCACATTATGAATCGAGAGAACTAGCCTATGACATAATTATACAATAAACGAACATTTCGCCCACATTACACACACGCCATAAACCCTCCACTTAGCTCTCCCCATCCTATATCCTGACTGGTCTCGTCAAATTTCCCCATAGCAAAATATGGGGCCGAGCTGTCTCAAATAATGGGCCGAGTTGTCTCGCCGTCGTGGCCAAGTTGTCCAAAAGTGGGCCGAGCTGTCCGAGCGAGTTGTCCCATAGGCCGAGTCGTCCAGTCACCGAGATCTAGCCTAGCAGAATTAGGCTAGCCTAGGCAGCCTCCCAGCTAAGATAGGTCTACTGCCCGAGGCCCATAGAGCTGTTCGCCGATGCCGGGTCCTCAATGAACGTGTTAAGTTAGCTAGTCTTAGCTTACCTTATCTTCCTGTCTAAAATGGGTACCGGTAGCCTATGTCAAGTAAGGTACAGTACAGGTCTCCCTCACTATCCGATGACCCAATTTACAATATTATTATAGGTTTTTAGGCGTTTGGGTTTGGGTTTTGGCTGGTCCAAGAAGTTAAGAACGCATCCCCATTTACCCCATTAATTTTTCTATGTAGGCCTAGGCCTAAGATCAGGTTTTCAGAAATTCAGGAACGTAACCCAATCGTAAATCGAGGGAGACCTGTATCGGTAAATCTATCTGTCTATTGCCAGACACCGTGAGCCCCGTACGGGTGGCCCCGAATGAATCACCCCATGTACCTTTGTCTCCTGTCCTGTCAGCCGACGCCCCTCCTACCAACCAACACCGCTTTCACTAATATAAAAGGGCCACATCCCCAATACCAACGATTTTGTGGTAGTTTTACTTTTAGACCTCCACTGATTTTGACGTCAAACCTGAGTTAAAGAGTTTAGCCTATCCAATGTTTTTTTTTTTTTTTTGTGTGATTTGTTTGCTTTTGACCTTATCTTTCAAAAATAATATTGCACTCCCCCCCCCCTCTTTTTTTAATCTAACCTCCAATCCTTTTTTTTTTTTTTTTTTTTTTTTTTTTTTTTAAATCAGAATGTACGACATAATTCCATGTCTTTTTAGGTCTACCCATCGGTTTAGCTTTCACCATGTTCACAAACTTGCATCATTTCACCCAATTTAGATCATCCATCCTCACTAAGCACAGGAAGATCTGTGTCAGCCACTTAAGACTGTCAGTTCATTCACATACATGTTGTTGTTGTTGTTCTTGTTGTTCTTGTTCCCCAAGCTGCCTGGCCGAACAGCCCCAAGGCCCCGAGCAATTCCAAGGCCATAACCGAGCGCCCCCACAGAACCCTCCCCGCCGACCACAATAAAGCCTGGGTGACCGAAGCCACTCCATGGCGGGAAACTGAGGAGGGTGCGGAAACGCCTGGGAAACCACAGCCCCACCCAGGGCCCTGTGCCCCCAGCAATTATGAGGAGAAAGTTGAGGGACAAGGGAAAAATGTGATGCTTTGGCTTCCAATCTTGGTAGATTGGGAGGTCAATCCACGGAAGAGACGCCGTCACTTGAGATCTAGAAAATATATAAGTTAAGGAGCAGTCAGAGTAAGCTATGGGTATGGCAGAGATTGCTCAGCTCTCACTCTGATAGACCAGCCCATCACCACATGACTAGAACCCAATCCTCTCAGCATCAGCTAGGAAAGGCCCTAGAAAGCCGCCTTTGGCAGGGGGATAGCTCCCCTATTTCAACCCCTTTCAGGGTTGGGCACCCGCCCTCATACATACATGTTATGCAAGTAGCCTACGGTAATTTTCCATGTTTCATTGAGTAGGAAAGTAAATATGTGTAGCCTTTAACACGGACTCTATTTCTATCTATTGCTGTACACCTTGATTCTCGAGGGTGTGGGCACGATTTAATCTCTTCCATATTATTAATCCCCTGTTGATACCTGGTTCCTTTCATTTGTAGCCTACAGTAGCTATGTTACTGTATTTGTTTACATTCATACATTATCTGGAACCTGGCTTGTCATTCCCTATAACTGTAGAGCCTGTTGTAAGAGAGAGGGGACAAGTTTTTTCTTTAGATGGGAGAGAGGTATCCTGACCAAGATTCGAACCCACTTACTCCACATATTTTTGTGAGAGTTGGGCACCGTATACACTTGACCATGTATGGTCGACTGCATACGGTGCCCAACTCGCACAAAAATATCTGGAGAGAGTGGATTTGAATTCGGTCAGGAAACCTCTCTCCCAACCTGTCCGACATTATCATTAGTTTCCTTTAGATGCCCTTTTGGTGCCTTTATTTTGAAACACAAGTGTAGTATTTTATTATTGATCATGTAAAAATTTTAACATAAATAATATCACAGAGTGGGTACGAATGCCTTTGATCACCTGCACAATATTGTACGACTTTAAATGTTACAGGTTATGAGTGTTACCGCTGAAGCTCCACCAGCCGTCAACCCACCAGCCATGAACAGAATGCGACGAGGGATAGTATTCTCTGTTACCTTCGTTAGGCAGTAAGTACATGGTTATTTTAGTAACAGTCAGGCGGAGTGTCAAGCCCTAAAACAAAATCCATTTTTTTTTTAGTCACTGTTTTAACATAAATACAGATTTAGAATTATGTTTTACAGTTCTTATTAAGGCTTTGGAAGTGATGAAATGGCCAAAGCAATACAATTTCATGAATAGTTTCCTGTTTAACTGTGTTGGTGGTGTAATGGTTTAGATGCTTATGTTCTGGGTGTGGTGTCCTGAGTTTGAATCCCGGGATGATCATATGCTTTCATTAGTTTATTTCAGTGCATTGGGGTTTTTAATGGAGGATTAATGTTAAGATGGGGGTGTTCCTTAATTCCTTCTCATCTTCTTCCTTGTCTCAAAACCAAATTATCCCAGTTTGGCACCATGTGGGTGAGAGCTCTTCCATGGTGTTATACCCAACATTAAAATTCTTATGCATAATATTATAGTAACCTTTATAATAAGAATGGGTTAAGATTTAATTGGTAATTATTGAAGTAATTAATTGAGGTACCGGTAATTAACGAAGTATTACACAAGAAAGAGAGAAAGTTTTGTGTGTGAGTGATTGAAAGATAGAACAAAATAGAGAGAGATGGGGAGGGAGGGAATGAAGAAGGAAAGGAATGAGAGATAGTATGTGTAATATTGAGAATATAAGTGAAACCCTTTGAGTCCTGCTGACTGAGCTAGCCTTTTCGGCATTGTTGTTAACATGATGGACTGGTGGTTGGAATCCACGCCCCAGTTTGAGATATAATGTAACTGATACCCTTATGTCATCATTACGAGAATTGTTTAACCCTTAAAGAGCGGCGCTCGACTTAAGTCGTGCACCAATTTGCAGCAAGTTAGGAGCATTATTAAGGCTTTTAAAGGGTTAAAATCGAGTGCAAATGGCCGGGAGCGCAGCAGGCCACACGTCCGACACCCAGGGCTTACCGCCACCCACTGACTCACGCTCCCTGTGTTCTCGAGAGGCCGGCAGTGTAGCCAGTAGTGATCATAGCTGGGAAAAATATACCGCTATACGCTAAACTCCCATGTTGGTGGCACCAATGCATGAGAACCACGAGTGCTACGTAGCTCGTTCTGGTCTCATTTTGAAGCTTTTAGCGCCTAGTTTTTTGCTGAATACATTTATTTTCATGCAGATACTTGATTGATCATTCAGGAGGGCCTGAATATGCCCAAAATAGCCCAAAACACCCCGCTAGACAAGGGTTAATACGTATACTATAGTCAGTTTTATCCAGTTGACGGTAAATTTAATCCTTTACCAGCTGATTTATCGATGTTTAATGGCAAAATGTGAATTTACTATTATTTGCATTACCTGTACTGTAAATACGGTAGGCCTACCGGTATATACAAAGTTTTCGTATTTAGCAATGTATTTTACTACAAAACCTTATTAATAGCTGAGTAATCAAGATAAGAACATTGCATTTTACCGTCGTCTGACAACAAACAAATTACAGTTCCGGTACATTGTGTAAAATGAATATGATTGGTGTAAATACTGGAATATGCTTTCAGAAATGGCAAAAGTAGGTGTGGTTTTCTCTGTTCTTACGAAAGAGAGAGAAAACAGACCTAAAAGCAAAATATACCCCTCCATTTTCACATGAAATTCTCCAGTGGTAAGACCTCAGGGCCAGCTTGACATTTCCCTCACCTATGGAATGGAGAGAAAGAGAGAGAAAGTGCGAGAAATATGAGAGAGAGTGAAAAAATATATATACTGTACATGTAGTAAGGAATGGAGGGAGGAAGAGCGATAACGAGGAATGAATTGAGGAAGAAAGAGAGAAGATAAAAGGTAGGAGAGAATGGGAGATTGAGATAAATAAATGAGAAATAATAACTTGAAAGAAAGTGGTACCATTCCTGCTAAAATGAACACTCATATTCCAGTGGTGAAACCCAGGCCAACAAGGAACAGAAGATTCAGGGCCATCGAGACATTCCCCTCAGCTCTACCGGGGAGATGCAGGCCACACAGGTCAGTATATGGGGGCTTGGAGAAATTAGTTATTGTACAGTTGCGCTTATATAGTAAGTGATGACTCTGCACCAATTATGTTTTGATCAATAATTGGTATCAGCAATATTTACACATGATTTCTTATTTTTGAGTGAGATATACAAACATATTCCTACACTTACCCGCCCTATTCAACATCTGACAGACATTAATACAGCACAGAGCGAGCCAAACGTAATGACAGCTGATGACAGCTGAGACAAAACTTATTAGCGCCACCGTACAATTACCCACAAATTTGAATCCACTGCTTCATTTTAGGTATGGAAGGAATCAGAGTATGATTGATTTAGGATTGTAGTTTAGTTTATTCATATGATCAATCAAAAGTATTTAAAAACAACATTATTTTTCGATCACAATATTTTGACTTCCTTACATAAAATCACTGAGTGGGTACAAATCCATGGGGGCAATTATACCTGGTACAGTTCCCTACACTTCTGCATCATACAGGTTAAAACAAATGGTGAAATCTAGCAGTTCTGGGCTTCAATGTTATCTTGTGAATTTTGTAAAGCTGTGTTTTTTTGTACTACAAGTACAGTATATTATTATAATACCAATTGTGACAAAATCAATGGTGAATGAGTCTTGTTAGCAGGGTCTTAGAGTCATTTTTTGTCTGGAGTCGAAGTCGTAAAGTATCTGGATCGGCTATCTTTGAGTGAATTGGAATCGGACATATATTTCACCTACTCTGAGGTTTTTGTTTTTTTCACCGACTCCACAAGCCTGCTTGTTAGCCTTGGCAGGCTACTTGCCTAAGGGAAGAAAACCTCAACACAAAAAAATTAGCACTGGTGTAGTATGTTAGCCTTAACCTATTCAATGAGATAGCACCAATTTGTATTACCGGTACTGTATATTTTACCACATCAGGGGTATCAGGAAAACCCTCTTTATATAACATACACATCCAACTTCACGACATTGCCCTACATTGCTATCCTCTATCCATAAAACACTACTCTTCCCACTACATATCATACATGCAACTCTTACAGATTCTTACAGTTTCTTACAGTTTCTTACAGTAGATCCTCTGGAAAAAGGCAAACTATGCCTGTGTATCCAGCTCAGTACCAGTACTGGCACTGCTGCGGTCGTTCACGGTGTTGGCGGCGGCGGTAGCAGATGCAACATTTTTACTATTCTGTATTTTTGTTTTATAATCAAACTTCAAATCTTGTCTTCCCCATGCTTTATCAAGATTACTTTCAAACTCCCTTATTGATTCGGAATCGACTACATACTGGGGCAGTGCGTTCCACTCATTTACCACTCTATCACAAAATGAGTTCTTTGCCTTCTCAAGCCTATTTCTTTCTTTGTAAATTTTCTTAGAGTGACCTCTCGTTCTTGTTCCCTCCCGCATCAAGAAGATACCTTCACACACATCCTCATCGTACTTTCCTGACACTATCTTAAAAGTCTCTATCATATCCCCTCTCTTTCTCCTATATGCCAGTGTCGGAAGCCCCAGTGTCCTCAACCTCTGCTCATAGCCCGCGTTCTTCAACGTTGGTACCAGCTTGCTAGCTCTCCTCTGCACTTTCTCCACTGCTTCTATATCCTTTACCATATATGGAGCCCACACCTGGTTCGCATATTCCAGGTGCGGCCTAACCAGCGCTGTATAGAGATTCCTGAAGATTTCTTCGTCAAGTGACACAAATGTCCTCCTTATCAGCCCTACAATTCTATTGGCTTTGTTTATCTTTTCCGCTAAATGTTCTGAGAAATTTAACTTATTGTCTATCACTACTCCTATATCCTTTTCTGCATTCACTTCCTCCATCGCTTCATACATACTGTATCCTACCTTGTCTATCTTGCTGGTCCCAATCCGCATGTACTTGCATTTTTTTGGATGAAAAGGCATTAACCAATGCTCAGACCATCCCTTCATGCCCTCCACATCTCCTTGAAGCAAACCCATATCTTCCTTACTCCTCACTCTTCTATACAGTTTAGTGTCATCCGCATACAGGTATACCTCACTTCCATTAGTTATAACTTCAGGCAAGTCGTTGATAAATATAACGAACAGCAGTGGTCCCAACACAGATCCCTGAGGTACCCCACTTGTAATTTCCCTCCACCCCGAGCCTATTCCATTCACCAGTACCCTCTGTCTCCGATCTTTCAGGAAGGCTTCTATCCATTTCACACATTTCTCCCCTATATTATAGCTTCTAACTTTCTCTATTAACCTTTTATGTGGGACCTTATCGAAGGCCTTCATAAAATCGCAATATACCACGTCTATTACATCACCATCTTCTAGAATTTGCATCCAATCATCTACCACCTTTATTAGCTGTAGTACCGTCGACCTCCCCGGCAAGAATCCGAACTGTCTCCCACTGAAAAGTTGGTTTGACTTCATATGATCCATTATTCCTTCTCTAATTACCGTTTCCATTAGTTTACACACAACACTTGTCAAACTGACTGGTCTATAATTCCCTGGGTCATTTCTCTTTCCCTTCTTAAATATAGCTGTTATGTTCGCCTCTCTCCAGTCCATCGGGATTTGTCCTGTATTAAACGATACCTCAAATAAAATTTTCAATGGCTCTACTAACATCTCCCCTCCTTCCTTTATGATTCTTGGGTGTATCCCATCCGGTCCCGGTGACTTACTTCTGTTCATTTTTTCTATAGCCCTTCTTATTCTAGCATGGGAAAACTCTATTAGTTCTAGTGCCGGTGCCTGTTTGATGGGAATAGTAGGCACTGCATCCTCCGACTCCACTGTTAGTACCCCCCCAAAGTATTTCCCCAGCACCTCTGCTTTCTCCTTATCAGTCTCCGCTCTACTCCCATCATTCAACCCCTATACTCTATACTTATCTTTACCAAATAAATCATGGCAGTACAATTGTTAAGAGCAAACCTGGTGGTCCCGCGGATATCCACCCCCGGCAGGGTTGGGTCATCGACACAGGGCCCTCCCGGTCGTCATCATGCGACTGTGTCAACAGCATTTCAACGTCCCAAAGCTGCTCGTCGGTGCAGCTTTTTCTTTAGCAATATAAGGGGACTTCACTCTAACATCAATTCTGTACACCAATTTCTTCAAGCAGAATCCCCTACTCTCCTTTTTTTGACAGAGACTCAAGTAACATCCACATCTGACACATCTAGGTTTAATTTTCCAAGTTATCAACTGCTCCAAAATTTCAGACCTAAAGGAGGTGTATGTTGCTTCGCAAAATCTGAAATTGCCCTGGAGGAGGTTACTACAGTAAAAGTCCTTTAATCCGACGACCGATGATTCGAATCTCCCAATAGTCCGAATTTTTCAATTTGAGGCCAAATCCGAATTCACCCGATGGTCCGAATTTCAAGAAGTCCCAAAGTCCCCTTTTTGAGGCATTAGTCCACTCAAATGACGCATAATGGAGCACACACATATCATATGTTCATGAATTCACTTTAAAAGTTTACCATTGTCATTGTAGCCTATTACCTACTTCAAAACATTCAGATTAATGGTCAAAGGAAGCTACTGATATAAACGTAAACACCACATCGTCTGCTAGAGAGTTTGTTTTACTCTTGAACGCATCCTTGGGACGCTCCGATGCGCTACTGGCTTGCACCGCATTTTCTGCAAGCGCATTCAGTCTTGAGCTTGAAAACGCACCTTTGGACGTTCCGATACGCTACTATTTATAGTTCAGTGATCGGAGCGTCCCAAGGATGCTTTCAAGACAACAAGACAAGGGTGCTTTCAATACAATATAATATAACAGAGCACGTCACAAAAGGAAAATTACAAGAACCTCTCAGGGAAGTGCTGTTGTTAAGGCATTACTTCCCGAACCACATCTGATCTGATCTTCAAGAGCAAGACAAACTCGCTAGTAGACGGAAGAAGAAGAAGAAGACGATGCGGACATATGGTGTTTACGTTTATATCAGCAGATTCCTTTGACCATTAATCTGAATGTTTTGAAGTAGGTAATAGGCTACAATGACAATGGTAAACTTTTGAAGCGATTTCATGAACATATGATATGTGTGTGTGCACCATTGTGTCATTTGGGTGGCCTAATGCCTCAATGTTTTCGTCAGACCATTAATACACAGGTTCATAGGGGTAAAGTCCGATAATCCGAAAAATCCACTAATCCGAACGAGGGCCGGTCCGCTGCCCTCCGGATTAACGGAAGTTTACTGTAGTTTCAATTGTCCCTATTTTGATTATTCTTTATACAAAATAATTTCTGCTGGTAAATTTAAATACATATGTTGCATCTACCGTTCCCCAAATACTCCTCCAGAGCAAAGTCTTTTTGATTCTCTGTCCTCACAACTCAGTGTCCTCAACTTAAATGATTCTTCTGAAATCACTGTGTTGGGTGATTTTAATGTCCATAATGTTGAATGGCTCACTCATTCAGCCAGGACTGATGATGCTGGTCTTGAATGTGAGCTATTTGCAGACTCATTTAATCTCACTCAACTAGTCAACCAACCCACCCGTGTACCAGATAATCCTGATCATAATTCCCACCTACTGGACTTGTTTTTAACAACCAATTCAGAAAATTATGATGTTACAGTGAGGTCCCCGCTTGGATCTTCTGATCACTGTCTGATACAGGCCACCTGTATATCACCTACCACATCTTCCCACTCTGAACCTGTTTTGGTGACTAAATGGCATTACGATAGGGCAGACTGGGAGGGTCTTCAAGATTTCATTATTGATATTCCCTGGACCTCTTTCTTTTCTAATGATGCACACTCCACCTTGAGCCACATACAAGATTTTATAAAAATTGGAATGGAAACTTTTATTCCTCATCAAAAGTACAGTAAAAGATCTAATTCACCTAAATGGTTTGACCATAATTGTGCTAGAGTAACTGAACAAAAAGCAATAGCCTACAATGCATACACAAGATCAAAAACACATGAAGCCTTTAATTACTTTAGAAACATCAGAAATCATGCCAAAATTGTATTAAATCTAACTAAATCAAACTTTCTCCACAAGCAGGCAAATTAAAATGTAAAACTTGCAAACTAAACAAACCAAAATTGGGACAAGGACAATATAAAGTCAAATTAAATTATCAAAATCGCTATGTGGAAACAACGCTTACTAAAATGAAAATTATTAAATAAAAGAACACAATCCACTTCTAAATAATAATAAACTTCTAAATAATCCAAATGATAACAAAATATTTTGGTCTACTCTTAACTCATTCAAATCCAACTTCACTACTGTTTCATCCATTCCACCATTAAAATCTCCGACTGGCAATCTTGTAAGTGACCCACGAGGTAAAGCTAACCTTCTTGCAGATATTTTCTCCACCAACTCAACCTTAGATGAAGTAAATCAAGATGTCCCTGTACTTAATTTTAATTTGCCTGAAATTCCCTCACTTAAGATGCACACCAGACATGTCAAAACTATTTTGCAGAATCTCCCAGTAGATAAAGCTCCTGGTCCAGATGAAATTCCTCCAATAGTACTTAAGAATTGCTCCTTGGTGCTTGCTCCTGTATTGGCAAAATGTTTCCGTCTGTGTACTCATATCTCATGCTTCCCAGTATCCTGGAAAGAAGCAAACATCCATCCAGTTCCTAAAAAAGGTGCCTCTTCAGATCCATCAAACTACAGACCAATAGCTATAACTTCCACTCTTGGTAAAGTCTTTGAAATTATATTAAATAATTACATAATTAAGCATCTTGAGAATAATAAATTAATCAGTGATAGGGAATATGGTTTTAGACGATGTCGATCAACTGCAGACATTCTTTGCCTTCTTACGCATCAAATCAACCAAGCTACAGACCAACATGGTGAAACACATACAATAGCACTGGATATATCAAAGGCATTTGATAGAGTCTGGCATCAATCCTTATTGTCGAAGATGTCACACTACGGCCTTGCATCATTAGTTCCACTAATTTCTTCTTATCTTCATAACAGAAAAATATGTGTAATGGTAGATGGCCTTTATTCTCAATTTCACTCAATAAATGCTGGTGTTCCCCAGGGATCAGTTTTGGCCCCAACTCTGTTCCTCATTCATATCAATGATCTCATATCTACCACACATAATCCAATACATTCCTACGCAGATGACTCAACACTCCACAGTTCCTTCACATTTACCAATTCTTTCACCCAACCCGATCTTATAAATTCAAAAATAAACACTGCAATTTCTCTGAACTAGGACCTTTCTAGAATTAATGGATGGGGACAAAAGAATCTAGTTTCCTTTAATGCACAGAAAACCAAGTACTGTACATTCAATTTTCTAACCGACAGAATCTCACTGACTCCCATATATTTTTTAATGGTGTAAATATTCCCACTTCCCCTAGTATTGACATTCTCTGTGTAACATTAACTACTAACCTGAGCTGGACACATTATGTTAGAAGCATTGCTAAGAATGCCTCTAAAAAACTGGGACTCCTGTACAGAGTTCGAGAATTCTTCACTGACGAGCAGTTGGCCGTAATATATAAAAGTCATGTGCGTTCTCAGATGGATTACTGTTCACCTCTGTGGAGTTGAAGTGGAGTGGTTGCATTGAGGCAGTTGGACAAAATTCAAAATAAAGCTATTAGATTAATCAATAACCCTGCAATCACACAGGACCTTCCTACATTATCCATACGAAGAAACGTTGCATCCCTTGCATTATTCTACAGATATTTTCATAGCAATTGTTCCGAGGAACTTGCTTCAATTGTGCCGCCTCTCCACATCTTTCCCCGTAGAACTAGGGCAGCTGAGAGCGCCCATGAATTTACACTTTCTCCTCCACAATGCAGAACTTCTGCTTATCAAAATTCATTTATCCCCAGAACTACTACTCTTTGGAATTCACTTCCCTCGAGTTGCTTTCCACAAACTTACAATCTACAACAGTTTAAATCCAGTTGTTACAAACATTTTATGAATGGAGGATGCCTTTAGGCACATGGACCTTTTTTGTTTTATCTGTGTTTTTCCTTCCTCCGTTCATTGTCTAAAAAAAAACAAAAAAACAATGAACACACAAAAACAAATCACAAATTAACACACATCTAGGTCTAACGACTGCACTTTATTTTATAATGTAAAACTTGCAAAACAAACAACAATGTCAAAGAAAATACTCTACATACTTCACCAGGCTGGGCAGCGACTAAAGGAGACGCTGTTTACCCGAGCCTATGCCAGCGACCTCTCCCGGGCCCACACCACCTGCCAGATCATCCTACGCCACAACTGTAAACCACCTGCCATCGTTATTGATACCGGACTGAGGGAAAGGGTGAGGGAAATCTTTTTGTTTATTTGTTTTCTCTTTCTTATGTTTTTCTTTACGTTCACCACACACACATATACTGTACAGTATATACTTTCCCTCAATAATTCACAATTTCACACTTGCCTATACTTCTCTCTCTCTCTTTCTCTATCTCTTATTGTTTTTTTATGTTTTGAAACAATAATATCTCCAGGGGGTAAGGGGGCGTTCAGCTCAAGGTGGTGGAAAACAGAATATGCCTCATGCATCTTACTGTGTGTCGTACAAGGCGATTTATAAGCGTATGGCAATAAACTTGTGTCCCAACAACCATTAATATCTATCTATCTCATATGATTAATTCGCAAAACATGAGGCTACCTTCAAAGACAATTATAGTTTGTATTATTTTTTCCAGCTGACATTATTTGAAGAAGCTTATGCAATCCTTTGTGACATACATGTGTGCATTTGTAAGCCTTGTTTACCCAAAGGCAGACTGTCGAATGAGAGACTATTCAAAACCAGTCCCAAAACTAAGTCCCTTGTTTTTAGTCATTATTATTATTAGATATATTAAGATATTTATGTTTTTCAGTTCTTATTATGTCTTTTGGAAGTGGTAAAATTACCAAAAAAAAATGCACTTTCATATATTGTCCTGTATTCCTTATCAAGTTTGTTTCAGTTTTACAATCATATTGTCCCGATTTGATACTGTACGGTCTTTAAACCTAGAGTAAGCAATGAAGCTGTGGGGTATTGACTTATTTGGCCAACTATTCTTGTGAAGATGTTATCCATACATAGACAAAAAAATACAATAGCAGCTAAAGTGTTTATATCATTTCAGAACTTTGGGAGTGTGGAAGGTGTGCATATAGAGGTAGCGAAGAACCAAGCAGCAGCTGAGGGTCTCAACTGGGGGCAGTGGAACCCCCCGGGTGCAGAGACATTGGGGGATCTTCAGGCTAGGATGGTTAAATTCTTCAAGGTATGTTCTTTCAGTGTACCGTATTGTACTTAGACCCATATACCTAGACAGACCCCATTATAGTTGGTGGTAATTACTGTTGTTTTACCTATTCCTAGCCAGTCGCTATGGTAAGCAAGTACTCATTGCAACTACAACAACCAGCGATGGTGATGGGCTGGTCTATCAGAGTGAGAACTGAGCGATCTCTGCCATACCCATAGCTTACTCTGACTGTTCCTTTTACTTATATATCTTCTAGATCTCAAGTGACGGCATCTCTTCCGTGGATTGACCTCCCAATCTACCAAGATTGGAAGCCAAAGCGTCACATTTTTCCTTTGCCCCTCAACTTTTTCTTCATAATTGCTGAGGGGCACAGGGCCTTGGGTGGGGCTTTGGTTTCCTGGGCGTTTCCGCACCCTCCTCAGCTCCCCGCCATGGAGTGGCTTCGGTCATCCGGGCTTTGTTGTGATCGGCGGGGAGGGTTCTGTGGTGGTGCTCGGTTGTGGCCTTGGCCTTGCTCAGGGCCTTGGGGCTGTTCGGCCAGGCAGCTTGGGGAACAACAACAACAACCAGCGTATCAAATTGACTGGCTAGGAATACAACAAAACTATAGTAATTACCACCAACAATGATGGGGTTTGTGTAGGAATACCGGCTTTAGATAGTTTTTGCCATGGCAATCATTTAGCAGGAGTTTCTCAGAGAGAATCAAGGCATTGGAGAAAATTTTTGATAAGATTAAATATGTGAAGTACTGTATCTTCAAACTAACTGTACTGTATAAGTGTAGGGTTCCATAGACCATATTTTCTTATTATTTACCAGTAAATGTTATTTGTAGGCCTATGTATGTTATACAACTGTCTTGATAGCGTAATGGTTAGTGTGCGGAATTTTGATGTGAGTATCCTAGGTTCGAATCCTTGGAATACCACATATATTCATTAGTTTCATTGATTTCATTAATTAGGTTTATTTGTAAGTTAATTGGTGGGTTGATAATATGAATACTGGTATATCACATAATATGTTTGTGTTTCAGGAGCTTTGCCAATCTGTATATGACAAGAACAAGGACAAAATATCTAATGGAACAGAAGCCAAGGAGGAGGAAGAAACGTTAGGAGAGACAAATGGAGTGGAGAAGTTGGAGAAGGTATGAAAAACTGATATACAGTATAATCCACGGGCCAGGGTGAATTAAAATGTAAAACTTGCAAACTAACCAAACCAAAACTGGGACGATACAAGAAAAAGGTAAAATAAATGATCAAAATCACAATAATATAATTATTTCATAAATGTTTATACATATTTTAATAATGCATCACTTAGCTCTACTCCCACTAGTTCTGTATATTTTGATAGAACTAAACTTAAAGATGCCCTTAAATTCCTCCTTTTCAATACTTATGTTAGATTCGGGCCGTACATTTTCAAACAAATATTAGGAATTCCTATGGGTGGAAATGCTAGCCCTTTAATTGCAGATTTATTCTTGCTTGCTTTAGAATTTAAATATATAAAAGACTTAGTTGACAGTAGCAAGAAAAATAAAATCCCAGAAAAATTAGCACTTGCTAAATTGTTAAGTAATAATAGTAGATATATTGATGATATTCTCGTTTGCAATTTGTTAAATTTTAATCAAGTTGCTAAACTTATTTACCCTAATTCTATTCCCCTCACACAATGTAACGTAAATTATAAAGTTGAAAATGTTCTTGATATAAATTGTAATAGATCATGCCCGGTGCCAATTGTAATAGTAATCCTGTCCAGATCGCCAATTGTAATAGATCATAAGACTAATAGGTACTGTAACACTTGCCCATTATCTAGGAAATAAACCTATAATTGATAGTGTCGTTACTTTAGATCAAAAATAGACAAATATCCCTTGTGAAATGATGGCAACAAAAGTCCCAGAACATGCTATACATTTATATCTATACTGACTCGATGCAGTAATATATTTGAAAAGAAAATTGCAGTTCCCAGCTTGCGGGATAATAGAGTACACGGATTTATTGTAATGATAGGTATATATTGATAATAATTATATTCTTAAAGTTAGTAAGAATTAAAGAAACAAACATTCCTACTAAAATTGTTTTATTGAATAGCGACACTGAAATTGCATTTATCAAAGAGACAATTTCATTCACACACTCAGCCACTCAATCTAACCCAATTATCTAATCCACTTACCTAAATACAATTACCCAGTATTATAACTACCCCTAAGATTACCCCAAATCATTATACTGATTACTGCTTGTCACACGAAATCTCACATCAACCAACCCTTTAGTCTACTGTGTTACTGAAATCGTCTAGCCCAGCAAATGACCGCATGATCGAATAAGGTACGAGATTTTCCCACACTCACAGTACCCGTCAATCACACTCATCACTCTCTCTCTCTCTCACCTCCTCACCTCGGTTACGTGACTCGCTAGACTAATGAGAGTTGCCTAATTAAAGGGTCTCAAAACGGGCAGTGCGACAAGTCCTTCAAGCCGACACTCCTCTAGCGGTAACCATCACCCTCTGTGGGGTTAAGATGCTACGGCGTCACTCACACATCCGCACACATCCACACACACGTGACTCGCTAGACTAATGAGAGTTGCCTAATCAAAGGGTCTCAAAACGGGCAGTACGACAAGCCCTTCAAGCCGACTATCCTCTAGCGGTAACCATCACCCTCTGTGGGGTTAAGATGCTACGGCGTCACTCACACATCCGCACACATCCACACACACGTGACTCGCTAGACTAATGAGAGTTGCCTAATCAAAGGGTCTCAAAACGGGCAGTACGACAAGCCCTTCAAGCCGACTATCCTCTAGCGGTAACCTCACCCTCTGTGGGGTTAAGATGCTACGGCGTCACTCATACACCCGCACACATCCACACACACCCCTGGCCACGTGCATAGCTAAATCAGTGGGATATCGCCGCAGGAGAACAATGTCGCCCTGGGCATCCCTAGCCCTCTGTGGGGTCATGCTTACACCTGCCATTCTCGGCCATAGCATAAGCTAATTCGGTCGGCGTCACAACCTTGGCCATGTGCACGGTCTGGCACAGTCCTGGTGACTGGCCGACACACACACGCACACCACCACACACACGCACACCACCACACACACGCACACCACCACACCTCATGCTGAATTCAGACATACGTTGACACTTGTCTAACTGAATTGGACTCACCTGATTATGGTTGAATTAGGGCACGAGGTGCCCTCGCAGCCCTGCCGACCCATTCATCGCGGGCACAACAAAATTGGACTATCTCGTTGGGGTCGGGCAGGAGGAGAATAAGGCCTGTCCTGGGCATTCCTGCCCCCTTTATAACCTCGGTTTTCCCCTCCCCCATCACATTTTGAATTTGGTGCCAATGAAAAGACTGGACACTCCCTATGACCACGCCTACAACATGAACGCACACACATGTACGCGTAACGGCGTCCTACCCACGCTCACAAGCAAGAACGCACACACGCACACATGTACGCGAGGTGCCTAGCGGTACACAGGCCTATGCCTGTGCCTCCACCCCTCACCTCTCCCTTTCTCTACAGCTGTTCCCGCCTCCCCAATTTTTCCCGCGCTCGAGAAATATAGCTAACCCTATAGTATATAATCACAGTCACGGTCTGACCCGTGACATAAATATAGAGATTGTTAATGAACAGTGCATACTTAAAGTATATCACAAAGTTGATGATTTTAATTTTAACGTAATAAACTTTCCTTTCCCTAGTAGTAATATCGATAGTAAAATAACTTATAATTGTTTTATTCCCAGTTAATAAGATTTTGTAAAATCTGCACTAAAGTAGATGACTTTTGGGCTAGAGCTAGGTTACTATACAGACTCTTAGTAGACAGAGGTTTTGAGGCAAGTAAATTGTTCCATAAATTTAATCTTTTTAGGGTCAATTATTGTGGCTGTATTCTAAAATTTGACATCAATAATTTTAATCAAGCATTTTTAACTTGAAGTTTCTTGTATAACCTCTGCTTACTTTTTGTCTGTATTTATTGTTTATCTTTTTCTTTTTCTATTATTAATATTAATATTGATGATTTTTTAAATTGATTGTTCTTGTTAAAAGAGTACTCTTTGTTTAAATCTGTTGTTACTTCATATTTTGCAATTATTTGTCTTTATATTATAAGTATTCATTGTCGATAGTATCAATTGCTTGCTTTTGCGATTTCCTTAGTTTATTTGTGCGATAAATGTAGGTTGTTTGTAGGGTAGTTATTGATAGGGGTCACTTGAGGCATGCTATGCTTACAGGTACCTACCCGATAGCACTATCGTTAGTGAGTGCTGTACTGTATTTTATATATTATTTTGTAATAGTATAGATATCTTATCAATATTTGTATTTTGTACTATTGTTAATGTCTTGTCATGTTGCAAATTTGATTTTAAATAATATTTTGACATTTAACATGTAGTTTCTTTATTCATGCAGAGTTTAGTAAAATTTACCAGAACGTCCCAAACTTGGCTAATTCCTTTAACGTGACGATAGTGCATTGTTATATGTGCGATTAGTTTGCTTGGGAAACAGATTAACTTGCTCATGTAGTAATGTACACCCTATGTGGTGGATTGTGTTCTTTTATTTAATAATTTTCATTTTAGTAAGCGTTGTTTCCACATAGCGATTTTGATAATTTAATTTGACTTTATATTGTCCTTGTCCCAATTTTGGTTTGTTTAGTTTGCAAGTTTTACATTTTAATTAATATAAATAAAATATCAGTATCATCAGAGAGGGATTTTAGATACAATTATAATCTACAAGATTTTTCTTATTGTTGCAGAAATGTCATTCAATATAATAACCTTTGTCATTAATTCTCATGTCACTTAGTACCGGTAGTCATTTATTGGATATTAACCCCTTCACCACCATGACATAATTTTCATCATATTCTGGTTACCCTGAGTAGTTTATCTGTCAATGTTACATTACACATACTGGTACATCTCGCTAATCTTATATCATTGTGGTTGAGAGTGTTTTTATCCTTTTTCTTTATTACCTATATTTCACTACCTTCCTCACTCAGCTACAAACAATTTCTCGATAAAATTATTAGAAGGACTTATCTGCCTATATACTGTACCTTTATCTATCTATCTATATACTCAGGCACATACCCCTTTATTTATGTATTATTTTTACCTATAGTAAGACACACAGAAAGGTCTACGGGGTCAATCTTGTTTTGGAATTAGAATGAGTATGAGGGGAAATACAGGAACATTTACAGAAAATTGTATGCTTAGACCATTTAATCACTTCCAAGGAAACTATTTACCATAATATTAGCTTCAAATATTGAATAATTATGACTAAAAACAAGGATATAATTTTGGGACTGGATATGAAGTCTTTCGTTTGCAAGCCTGTTCCCTAGCATTTTTCTAATCTTTTCCCCTTCAATACCTAACTTGCTCTCAACACCCACTTTTGCACCCTCAACTGCATTTACCATATGTTCAAGGTAACAGTCTTTGTCGATTATCATGATTATCCTCCCATCTCCACCAAACAGTTGTCGGATGAAGACAGTAGTGGAGTGGTGGAGAGTGTGTTGGTGGTGGGTCATGGGGCAGCACTGAAGCAGTTGTACACCCATCTTCACTCCACCTTAGGCTGTGCTATCCCACCCTCACACCCTCTCCCACACCCGCTAACCGCTATCTCGCCCAACACTGGAATCTCAGAGTATTTGGTCAGGTGAGTAATACTTATTGTTTTGAGCTTACTGTGTAAAAGTATATAAGTTGTTCCGTAAAAAGACCAGAAGACCACGGAAATCATGGCTGAGGCAAGTCGGCCAATCATGCGATAGGATACTTGATATGGGCCAGGCAGATACCTGGAGTCTCGCCGGGAGGATCCCCCGGAGTGGAGTCAGAGGTATCAAAGAGGACTATTATGATGTTTCAAAAGCTACTGCATCCATTCCAGGAACTTTCCCAATTTTCCTTTTGTATAGAACCTTTAATACTACCTCGTGCCTTACTTCCCTGGTTGTGCTACTGTCTCAGATTGTATCTTTTCCATATGCACTCATAAAATATTAGCCCTCCATTAGTAAAAAAAATTGTATAGGTATGATCGAGTTGAGAAGTAAATGAGTGAAATAGGTGTTGGGTGGGATGAGAGGCGCAGGCTATCGGATAACATGAGAGCATGGAGGCGATTCATATGTGACCACCCACCTCAGGGATTAACCCTTCTTGCCCGGGCAGCATTTCTAAATGGTGATAGTCTTACCCGGGCGATCTGGCCAAAAAACGTTGTATGTAAACATAGGCCTATTTTTGTTAATTTAATAGCTAGATAATTCACACAACTCAAAATGTAGCCCTTACTTGTATCTGTAGACTGGCGTTGAGTAGAGCTCTCTAGGTCAACTGGTTCAGGTGTGATGATGATTTCCGTGGAGAGAGTTTTTCCGCGTATTTAGCCATATCGGACACTGGAAGACTAATTTTCACTATAACTGGCAATGGCGGACAAGGTCGTTTTTCTTCTTCTTCTTGTTGAGGCTTGGCGGCGCTACGATCGACCTTGTTTACAATCGTTTCGCCGCGCGGCTTCCAAAGCACGCTTAGGACGCTTTCAAGCATACAGATTTTAAAATGCCACCCGGGCTCCTGGCTTTCGCACTTTGCGGCATTTTAAAATGCTGCTCGGGCAGGAAGGGTTAAGGCATCTGGCAGTAGATGGCTAGATAGATACTGATATTTTAAATTAGTTACAATATTAACATCTTCAAATATTACAGATACTCCCCAAAGAAGTATGACGTCCACTGTGTAAGGCTGCATGACGGCTGCCACCTTCAGGAGTCTTGATCAAGGTGACAACTAGGGCACCACGGCCTCGGGTACTTACAGACAGTCATAACTTACAATGTGGTGTGCGACTTACGACTTGTGATACTTGTAACTTAAGAGCATGTTAATTATATGCATCATTTATCAAAATAACTAGGCAGTCTGTAAATTATTATGCCTTGTTATTTGTTGTTTACGCCCTAGCCCTGTCAATCAAGGGAATGCACGGCGTTAAAAACTGTATCATTAGTATCATGTAGTACTCAGAATACCTAGGCAGTCATAGATTACTATGGCCAGTTATTACGGTATGCGTTATAAGTATCGCCACCACAAGAGTTACGATGGTCAGATGGAGATGCGACGTTATACATGTTTTCGAGTATCCAAGGCCCAAGTTATTAACTTCTGTGGGTACTGCTGCAGGCTGGCAAACGAGACATTTCATATCCAGTCCCAAAACTAGGTCTCTTGTTTTTAGTCATAATTAATATATATACAGAGATAAAGTTATGCTCCATAGCTTCCATTATGCCCCTGGAAGTGATTAAATGGCCAAATCAATGTAGGGTAACTTCCTGCAAATTTTTGTGTATACCCTCTCACACTACAGTCCCAGTTTGCCACCCTGTACTGTAGCCATCATTCTCCTCCTGTTTGGCTCATTCTTCTTCTTTGCATCTGGTTGCTGGAAGTGTTGGAGGTATCCTCGAAAGGATCAATTTGTAGGTTGCTGTTTTAGTATTTTAGTCATATCCGGTATTTGGAATACCGTAGTTACAGCAGCTTCACTAGGGTCAATATGTAGGTTGCCGATTTAGTTGTATCCGGTACTTGAAATAGCTAAAGCAACCTCATTCGGATCAATATGTAGGTTACCGAGTTATTCACATCTGGCTGTGGGAATAGTTGAAAATAGCCTTGTAAGGATAATATTGGTAGGTTTCCATTTTAGTCATCCTGTAGTTGAAATAGTTCAACCAGATTCGTTAGATTCAATAAGTAGGTTGCTTAGTTATTCACATTTGGTAGTGAAAATAGTTAAAGTAGCCTTGAAAGGTTCAATATAGAGAATGTTTTAGACATGTCTAGTAATGGGAATAGTAGAGCAATCTTGTAAGGATCAATATGTGTGTGTAGGTTGGCGAGTTAGTCATATCTTGTCGAGGGATAGTAAGATTAACCTCAAGAATCAATATGTATGTAGGTTGGCGAGTTAGTCATATCTAGTTGAGGGATAGTAAGACAAGCCTCAAGAATCAATATGTATGTAGGTTGGCGAGTTAGTCATAGCTTGTCGAGGGATAGTAATATTAGCCTCAAGAATTGATGTATATTTGTTAGAGTATGTGCCTTCGTTTATGGCCTTTGTTGTTTAGTATATGTCGGCGGTGGTTTTATTGCTTCTTTAGTTTCTTTTTATTCCTAGTCAGTTAGGGCATTCATTTTGCTGCTTGTTTTCCATTTTACCATCAGTTACTTAAGGGGAAGTATTTGTTTTGTTTTTTTCTGAACCCCCTTTTCCTTGATATTTAGCCTCATTAGTTCCCAAATTTTAAGACTCGCCCATTTCTTTGTCAATATTAGCGTCGCAGCCCACCAGTAAAACCTCTCGAAAGGATTGTCGTAGCCGCTTGGTTAAGCCCTAACGCGATCTCATCTGACGTCTTGCGGGTTATAATCTATCTATCTATCTATTGCCTGACGCCGTGATCCCCGAAGGGGTGGCCACGAACGAACCGCCCCCATGCACCTCTGTCCCCAGTCAGTCGACGCCCCTCCCCCCAACCAGCACCGCCTTCGTTCATGTAGTTCCTCACTCCATCCTTCCACCTCATATTCGGTCTACCTCTCCCCCTCTGTCCCTCCACCTCGCTCTCGTACACCCTCTTAGTCATTCTCTCGCTTTCCATACGTTCCATATGGCCGAACCATCTCAAGTTGTTCCTTTTCACACTTTCCAGCACATCTACCTCCACACCACACCTCCTTCTTACTTCCTCATTAGTCTGTCTATCCCTCCATATATATATAATACTTTGTTTAATTATTATTGAGGGTTTTGATTTCTTTTGCCATTTTTTAACAACGTATTTTTAATTTGACCCCTAGACTAAGATTTGTTAACAGTGTGCCCAGACCCCCTTCAAACTAAAATATGCCCACCAGACCCCCTTCAAGTAAAATATGTACATTATTTGGTAGAAAAATGACATGGCTGAATTCCGGTTTCTTCTAATCTGTAAGATCGCTATTGCTCGCCCAGAAAAAATTGACACCTGAAGGGGTGAAGCATTTTATAATTGTCAAAGTAAGGGAGTGAAAGGAAGGGTCACACAGGCATTTTTTCAGCAAATTTTTTTTTTTTTTTTTTTACTCGCCAATACAGTATGTGATTTTAACTTGTGCTTGTGATTCTTAGGTACAGTGCATACAAAACATAAAATCAGGCACACGTCAATTCATTCACTCCAGTATGCTTATATCTGTTCAGTATATGGAGCTGATTATACTGGTTACAGACAACACTCACAAAAATAGATACTCCAACAGTACAGTAATATTGAACGCTTACTTCATACACAACGCACAAGCAGACCACGTATGTTCTATTTAAAAAAATAATGTCCTAAAGGTGGCATCTTACAAGGGCATGTATCTAATACAGTACAAGGCTCGGAGTCACGTTATTAGACTCAAAATACTGTATACAGTACTAAAGAAAAGGCTGTGATGCAGACTCAAGTTATTTCTTTCAGTTATAATGAAATAGTTCTTCAAAAACCAGTACTGTACTCTGTTAGTGTTGTTTTTGTTTTTTGTTTTTCAGTACAGTTTTCCTGTTAACAGGTGGATCATTTCTTTGCAACTACTGATTGTAGATTGTCTTTAAATCCTTAACTTGCAAGAAGCAGCCTTGCAAGTATCAGTGCTGATGTTGATGTTCTAGCTAATGTTAACCTCTGTTAACTTCTTGCAGCCGTACAAAAATGTATGTGTTCTATATTGCTGTTTGCTTTAGTATATCGTTGTTTTCATCTAGGTTATATTCTTTAGTACCACTGTCTTTCTTTAGTTTAATTAGCCTAGAATTCTCACCTTTCCTCAAATATGCCAATGCACTAGCACTTTTATTGGCGTTTATCCAACACTAGCACTTTTATTGGCGTTTATCCTCAGAGTCACATTATCGGAGTCATAAATGTAATGGAGTTAAGTTATTAATCTTTCATTTTATATATGTATGTCTCTGTCATGATCCAAGTTTTAGATATTGGAGTTCCTAACCTTGGAAGTGTCATTTTTAAAACGAGGTTGCATAACACAAATCCCTCAAAATTATTTAATAATTTATTGTGGAAACCAGACCCCATATTCAAGTGAATGTAAATTGATATAAGCATCTACAGTATAATGGTTTCATGTCAGTTTAACTTTGTCAGTACAATCCCATATCTTAGCGTACCTTAGCCTAAACTAATTTCAGCCCCCTAACCTAACCTAATACAATAATGTATAGTTATGGTAACATTAAGTAAACAAGACAGTCTAATGTATCCTGATGTAAGATGTTCTAACCTACAGTATATGATTTAACCTATGTGCATTATAGCGTCTTCTCAGCTAATGCAGTACAGTACTATATATTGATTCTTAGTTTTTTGTTTTGTGACAAGTTCCCTTTCTTCTTTATATATTTAACATAATATATAATAGCATAATAATTCAGAAAACAAAAATATACTAGGACCTGTTAAAGCTTATCCAAACTCCTTGCTTTATTTTATAGCTTAGAACCTTATAACTCAGAACCCAACCTATTGCAAATTATAGCAATTATAGTTACCGTAACCCTTTCATGCACCGGGGGTTGTCGTTTAGTATTCAGAAACTGAATTCTCTTAATCTCATAATTAGTTTTCTGTCCACAGCTCGTTCAAAGACAACTGGAAAGATTGAAGTAATTAAACTAAAGGTTTCTAAACATCCCTGATGGTCACAAAGGCTTTTAACCCATAAATGGCGACCGTCCTCAATTGAGGTTTTTGTGGTGCAATGGCTTTATAGGGGAGGGTTATTACCCTCTCCCCTCGAACTTTCGTTGTCGGCTTGACTAATTTTGCGTAGCTTTTATTTCTTTCTCTGTTTTTCCCCTTCTGTTCTTATTATTTCTCTTCTGGTTGTCCTTTGGGTGACCTATATTATGTGCCACCCTGTCGGGCCATCATAGTTGGCTTGGCTTAGTTGTTGGCTCCTGACCTGACTGTGTCTCTTCAGTCGCTCGTGCAGCTGAGCTGAATCAATGCCTTGATGTTGTCCCTGACGTGGCTTCTGCCTGACTGTGCATCCTTGTGGTGTGCCTTCTTCTCAGTAGTGCATTATTTTTGCATCTCGCTGTGTTTCGCCCTTGTTCACTTCTTGGTTGGTGCTGCAGTGTAGCAGTTCTTGTTTCATCCTTCGGCTCTACCCTATGAGAGTTCTGATGTGGAGCTCATGTGGTCTGGCTGAACTGATTACATGGCGAGAAATGTCTATGCGTCTTCACCTTACTTGATTTGTCCCCCTCTTGCCTTTCCTTATCTACCTTGTCTTTATACTTTGTCCATCTTGATTTAATCCTTCAGGTCAGCCCTATGAGAGTTCTTTTGGAGCTCGGTCTGGTTAAACTTCTTAAAAACAAATAAATAAATATATAAATAAACAAATATACCTTACCTCATCTTATAGCTAACCCAGAACCCTCCCTATCATAAATCATAACTATTATAAATTACCTACACTTATAACTAACCCAGAAACCTACTTATCACAAGTCATGGCTATTATACTTAACCCATCCAGTACCGGTGACATCCTTTTCTTCATATTCTGGTAACTATTCTATCTATCTATCTATATGCTCAGGCCCAATCCCCATTTTGGGGGTAGCCGACTCAAGACAGAGCAAGAACAGGGAAAACACAAAAACAACATAAAACAAAAAATAAACACAGATAAAAAACACAAACTCTCACACATCCAGGTCACCCAGGAGAAGACCCAGAGACCAGGGTTACCAAGGTCGCTCCAGCACTCCCCCGGCCCCTGACCACCCGGAGAGGTTCCGATCTCGGCAGGCAGACATGCAGCGGAGCCAAAGCCACAAGCCCTCCCACCACACTTCCAGGCACACCCTTCATATTAATCGTCTCCCCGGGCCAGGCGCCTGATGGACTATTATCTAGTCCAACTTGCGCCCGACCCCTTACTCCAAATGACCACGTGTTCACTCAACTATTCACAAGCATTCTCCATTCACTCCTGTCCACCACCACTTCCCCTGCCTGATCTATAGTCATTCCTCTATCATCCAAAGCCTTTCTTACACAGTCTCTCCATCTCAATGGGGGTCTTCCTGCCCTTCTATCTCCCCTTGTACCTGACTCACATATTCTCTTTGTAAGCCTTTCATCTCCCATTCGTTCGACATGACCATACCAGCTCAGCACCCTTCTGTCCACGTCTGGTAACTAATAGACGATATTAGTCAGATTAGGAAAGACGTCTACAATTTGAAAGGCAACAGGCTATCTCAATTAATCCTTTTACGTACCATATATCCTTCCTAAGCTTCATAAAATCGTCTAAATGTAGCTGAAATAAAAGAAAGAAGACGTCACTGGTACTGGACGGGTTAACCTGATCTTATAGTTTACACAGAACCATAGTGTAATAATGTGGTGTGCAATTTGGGGGTATTGGCTATTATATTGCAGATAAATCATACTGTAATCTGAAATATTTGTACTATATCATATTTTGTTATCTGGTCAGCGCTATTCTCAGGCTAGATTTTGAATTGATTTAGAGTTTGATAACCAAGTGCAACATGAGTTAGTGTTTATTCTCTCTCTCACACAACAATGGTGCCAGTATATTTAAGATACAGTAGTATATTTAATTAATGTTTTATCTATGTGTTATCATTTATGGTATTTATTGATTTCTTTGTGTTAATTGTTTATTTAAGCAATATGTTAAGATACTGTACATAAAAGCACTACAGTATAGGCTTGCCTTATTGAGAGTACACTCAACCCTCTGCTATCGCGGGTTTTGCTATAGCGTTTCACTGCTATCGCGACTACCTAAAAAACCCAGCTTTTCCGCTATCACGGCCAATAAGGGTGCTATCGCGGCTCCGTACCGACGGGAATGTTCAAACACGGCGCCCGATGACGTCACAGAACATCGGCGGCTGTGAATGCCTGTGATCGGTGGACAGGCTGGCAACCATTGTGTTGAAAAACTACATGTTTACAAGCTTTTTTCTGCCCGAACTTCTTATTTTGCGAGTTTATTATGGCCTTTGGTGCATTCAGTGATAGGGATAGTGGGTCTGGTGGTAATGATGAAGGAATTAAATTCCCAGGACCATCAAAACAGCAAACGTCGGTCTAGTCTACCGACGCCGACGCCATAAAAGGTTAATAGAGAAAGTTAGAAGCTATAATATAGGGGAGAAATGTGTGAAATGGATAGAAGCTTTCCTGAAAGATCGGAGACAGAGGGTACTGGTGAATGGAATAGGCATGGGGTGGAGGGAAATTACAAGTGGGGTAACTCAGGGATCTGTGTTGGGACCACTACTGTTCGTTATATATATATATATCAATGACTACCTGAAGTTATAACTAATGGAAGTGAGATATACCTGTATGCGGATGACACAGCTGTATAGAAGAGTGAGGAGTAAGGAAGATGTGGGTTTGCTTCAAGGAGATGTGGAGGGCATGAAGGGATGGTCTGAGCATTGGTTAATGCCTTTTCATCCAAAAAAATGCAAGTACATGCGGATTGGGACAAGCAAGATAGACAAGGTAGGATACAGTATGTATGAAGCGATGGAGGAAGTTAATGCAGAAAAAGATATAGGAGTAGTGATAGACAATAAGTTAAATTTCTCAGAACATTTAGTGGAAAAGATAAACAAAGCCAATAGAATTGTAGGGCTGATAAGGAGGACATTTGTGTCACTTGACGAAGAAATCTTCAGGAATCTCTATACAGCGCTGGTTAGGCCGCACCTGGAATATGCGAACCAGGTGTGGGCTCCATATATGGTAAAGGATATAGAAACAGTGGAGAAAGTGCAGAGGAGAGCTAGCAAGCTAGTACCAACGTTGAAGAACGTGGGCTATGAGCAGAGGTTGAGGACACTGGGACATCCAACACTGGCATATAGGAGAAAGAGAGGGGATATGATAGAGACTTTTAAGATAGTGTCAGGAAAGTATGATGAGGATGTGTGTGAAGGTATCTTCTTGATGCGGGAGGGAACAAGAACGAGAGGACACTCTAAGAAAATTTACAAAGAAAGAAATAGGCTTGAAAAGGCAAAGAACTCATTTTGTGATAGTGGTAAATGAGTGGAACGCACTGCCCCAGTATGTAGTCGATTGCGAATCAATAAGGAAGTTTGAAAGTAATCTTGATAAAGCATGGGGAAGACAAGATTTGAAGTTTGATTATATAGCAAAAATACAGAATAGTAAATATGTTGCGTCTGCTACCGCCGCCGCCAACACCGTGAACGACCGCAGCAGTGCAAGTACTGGCACTGAGCTGGATACACAGGCCTAGTTTGCCTTTTTCCAGAGGATCTACTGTAAGAAACTGTAAGAAATGTCAGACGAAAGCGCCAAAATTATGCCGATGAGTTAGGCTATATATGACTGATTTCAAATATATTATGTGTGGTAAGTAATCTCCTCATAATATGTATTTAAGTATTCTCCTAAAATGCATTCAGTGATAGGGACAGTGGGCCTGGTGGTAATGATAAAGGAAATATATGCCCACCATCAAAACGGACAGCAAACGCCGGTCTAGGCTACCAACGCCGACGCCGTGTCTTTTCCAGAGGATCTACTGTAAGAAACTGTAAGAAAGCGCCGAAATTATGCCGATGAATTAGGCTAGGCTATATAAGACTGATTTCAAATATATTATGTGTGGTAAGTAATCTCCTCATAATATGTATTTATAAGTATATATATATGGTAAACAAAATGTGAAAATAGCAAGAAATAGGTCAAAATTATGGACCTATGCACCAATTATAATTATTCCCATAAGTTCTTCAGTTCTGCTATGGCGAATCTCGCTATAGCGGTAGAATTAGGGCACCAATTACCCGCGATAGCAGAGGGTTGGGTGTATGCTAAATATTCTCGGTTAATGCTTTCCATCATACATGCATAGATTTGAAGACCGAGCTTTTCCACACAAGGTGCGGTTTCACCCACACGTCCTAATGGTGATGTTCCAGGCAGCCCTGTTTAGAACTGCCTCACTGGTCAGATTTAGCCAGATTACGAAGTATCTCTCACAGTTATAGGATTAAATGTGATAGTTTTTAAATTATTGACACTTACTAAATCCTCCATAAGCAGAAAAGAATCACCTGACCATAATAATAATAATAATAATAGTTCTTAAAGCCAGCGCATGCTAAGCCAGCTAGCTTTAAGAACTATTATTAGCAAAATCAAATTGGAAAAGTGTTCATCTGATTGGTGCTAATTATCTTCATCCACACAGTGGAAATAGCACTCTATAGGGTTGCAATTGGGGCAGGTTTGGGAGCCTGGAGGGGGCTTCTGCCATGGTCATCCCTTCTGGGGAGCTTTCTGAGGAAGCAAGGCATCAGACATGCATTCAATCATTCATTCATCAAGATAAATGTCTTCTCTGATTGAACAGGTTAAAAACAGTCTTCCCAACCCTGCAAACCTCACATTGTATTTATTTAGAAACCGAGCTGCAATTTAACAAGTATAGTACAGTATTAGTAGTTTGATTTTTGGATGCCATAGCTCGACACAGTTGTTGCGTACACAGTGTGTGTGTATTAAATAGTGTAGATGATAGGTTCGAGGGTAGTGCAATATACAATAGATAATCTCCAATAAATATATTTTAATATTACTGCTCAAATATACATACTGCATACAAGTAAATATTTATTTAACTATATATTATATAAGTAAAAAAATCATCTTTGGTGACCAAAAACAGTATTTATGCCTGTTGCAAATTGGAAGACCATATTTTCAAATATGTTTTGTAGTTTTTCATAATTAATGAACTAAATCCACTACAGTATTACAATCCCATTTATTATAGAAGTGTATAATATATTAAGTTGTGAAATACTGATTGCCTTATCTCTCAACTTCAATTTGATACTACCGTAAATGAGAACCAATGGTGAAGTTGTGGTGAATAAACATAAATTAAAATGTAAAACTTGCAAACAAAGTCAAACCAAAACTGGGACAAAAACAATATAAAGTCAAATCTTACTAAAATAAAACTTATGAAATGAAAGAACACAATCCAGGTTGTTTAAATTGGCATCCCTGACTTCCTGAACTTTCAAATGGAGTGAAAAAATTGCCGATATGATGTCTGCCAGCTCATATTTATCATCCAAGAATAGTATAAATAGTTTCAATATACAGTACATAGGCCTACATGTAGACATCACTATTATGAAAATACAGTACAGTACTTTAAAATGCATTGTGAAAGATGAACCAAAGCATACCAATTAACCCTTGTCTAGCGGGCCCTCTGTGGCCGTTTTGGGCCTTTTCAGGCCATTCTGACTGCTATATCAACCATCAGTATGAAAGGAACTGTATTGCGCCAAAAACTAGGCGGAAATCGCTACACAATGACGCCACATACAGCTACGTAGCACTCGTGGAGCACTGACAGTGTTACCTCGAAGATGGAAGTTTAGCTGATTTTGCTACATTGCTCACTTTTAGCGAACTATTGGTTACACTGTCATCCTCCCGCGCGGTGGGGGAACTGGAGTTAGTGTGGGCCGGGAGGCCACAGATGTCGGACGTATGGATCATTACTATTCAACCCATTTTCACTCGATTTTCACCCTTTTTTCACCCGTTTTTTTGCCAGTTTCTTTAACTCGACTTATGTTGCGCGCCGCTAGTTAAGGGTTAACCCTCTGTTCCCGGAAGGGCTCTTGAACGCCCATAAAAAAGCATACACGAGCTACCCGGAAGGGCTCTTAAACACCCATGACGTCAAAGCCTGTGAGCTTGGTGTGCGAGGCGTCGGTCCGACGCATGTAAACAACAGCCGGCAGGACCGACGCTCCGCATCTCCGGCCACAAGAAGGAGAGCGTCGCTTGTTCGTGTGTGCCTGTATGTTGTTGTTAAGTATCGAAAAGTGGTGTAAAGTGGCTGTTTTGGCCATAAAGTTATCTCCAATGAAATCATCATCACAGCTCAACCAGTTGACTTAGAGAGCTCTACTTAATGCCATTCTACAGGTAAATAACACAGCTACGCTTGGGGATGCGCGGGAATGCGGGAAGCAGTCTGATTAACGAATATACGGTAGCCTAGCCTAGACGTTTTTCGGCCAAAACACCCGGTTTTCGAGGAATATATATATAATACATAGCCGGGGCTGGAGGGTTAAGGGGGGTCACCGGCTTTTTATATATTTCTCTCCTTTTCTCTCTTTCCCTGGCTTGTATCCATTGGCCCCATTCAGCCAACTGTTTTAAGATGTTTATCCCCATCCAGGTGTCGATTTATTCGTGGCGAGCGATAGCGAGCCAGCATTGTATGGAGAAATCCGGCTTAAATTTTTCTATCGAAAAATGTACAAATTTAGCTGGCTGTCAAAAAAAAAATACATAAATGCTGGCTCGCTACCGCTCGCCAGGAAAATATTGACACCTGGATGGGGTTAAACGTCTTAAAGGTGGGGGTGCATGGGTTGAGATAAACATGGAATGATAATCGCTAAGCTGTACATAATTATCTTGCAAATGCAATAGCACTGAAATAATTATTAACAATGGTATATAGGATTTTGTGGATCGTCTATACCGGGCCTGTGACGTCACAGGAGTGTTAAGTCCACCATCCAGTCTAGGATAAGGATACTGGTGTGACGTCACAGGAGTGTAAGTCCACCATCCAGTCCAGGATGAGGATACTGGTGTGACGTCACTATGACGTCACAGGCCCGGTATAGACGATCCGCAAAACCCTTTATACCATTGTTAATAATTATTTCAGTGACATTGCATTTTACAAGATAATTACTGTATATGCAGGTTGGCGATTATTTTTCCATGTTTACCTCAACCCATGCACCCCCACCTTTAAACCTTAACTGGCGGCACCCGGCTATAGCCGGGCGCCAATTTGCAGCAAGTTAGGAGCATTATTAAGGCTTTTAAAGGGTTAAAATCGAGTGCAAATGGCCGGGAGTGCAGCGGGCCACACGTCCGATTCCCAGGGCCTAACGCCGCCCACTGACACACCCTCCCTGTGTTCTCGAGAGGCTGGCAGTGTAGCCAGTAGTGAGCATAGCTGGAAAAAATATACCGCTATACGCTAAACTCCCATGTTATGGTACCACTGTATGAGAACCACGAGTGCTACGTAGCTTGTTCTGGTCTCATTTTGAAGCTTTTAGCACCTAGTTTTTTGCTGAATACATTTCTATTCATGCAGATACTTGATTTATCATTCAGGAGGGCCTGAATATGCCCAAATAAGCCCAAAGCCCCCCGCTAGACAAGGGTTAAAACAGTAGGTTGAATGGGGCCGAATGGATACAAGCCAAAGAGAGAGGGAGAGAAAGAGAAAAAAAAGTGAGGTGGGGTCCCTTAAGATTATATAGAAAATATGGAGTGTTTTGGAGCTCCCCCTTCCTCCCATAGTGTACTCTGTCTGCATAATAAAGTTTAGTGTGAGTTATTATGGCCAAGTGCACTTCCTAGTCTCAGGAGGATAGAATATAATAGAGACAGCTTTGTTTGTTTGGTGACAAAATATTAATTTATTATCTTTGTTCAATTTAATGGCAAATCTATTGAGTTGTTTCCTCCTTTTTATTTTGAAACTAAATTAAAACAAATTAAATTGTCACATTTAACTTTAATTTTAAGACTTATTATATTGAGGGTTCGCATCTCGTTCTGATAATGTTTTTGTTACAGGAGATAGCAGTATTGTTAAAGAGTAATTATAAGTGATTATATGTATGATCAATATAAATGATTATAAATGATGGTTATCGTTTATTTATACCTTTAATGTTCTTATTAATGTGAAGTAAGATGAATAGTAATTTAATATTCAGGTTACTTTATAATAAAATTATGCATTTGTAATTGTCCGATTTTAATAGTTTTGTATGGTAATGAAGGGATGCTTAGTTGCTAATTATAATATTAGTTGTATACAGGAATGCACTCAATGTTACAGCGCCTTTATTTTTCACTCTTACTCCGTTGTTAAATTTTGTAATCCTCATAAACGATTATGAAGGACAGAGCTTATGTTACCCTTTAACATGTTGGGTAGATATTTTAAAGAACCTCTCTTAAGTATTGATAAATTCTCTTTGTGATAACATAGTTTGATTATTTGTGTATTGTCTCCTACAGAAATCTTAGTACTGTATCTCAAAAGTTTTATGTCATTGTCTTATTTGTGTTCTTTTATTTATAAAGAATTATTATCTTGCTTAGGCGTTGTTTCCACATTGCGATTTTGACGAGTTGATTTGTCTTTTTATTGTGTTTGTCAAAGTTTTGGTTTGTTTATTTTGCAAGTTTTACATTATAATTATGAAGTTTTAGATGGTATATAGTAAAAGAGTACATTTTTTTATGTATCTGTAGTTGTTTTCTTGAATGCACTAACTCACTTGGATTTTGTGGTACAGTAACATTTTATTAAGATACATTGGTTCGATATCCATAATTCGAGATGGTGAGGGAGGCGAGTTAGAGATTTATCTAATACAGGTACAGTATTTTTATTGTGGTAGTGTTTCGAAAGTGCAAGAACTTTTCAGCGTTTCTGGTAACGTTTCATTACTACACTATTGTTCGATATTTGTAATCCTAGGTGATAAAATTAATGTATTTGTTTGTTGTTGCCTCTAGTAGTAGTCTGGTACAGGAGCACACACAATCCTGCAGAAGTCTTGGTATCTCACTACTCCGCTCGGCGAGATGTTGGCCTCACGGAATATTTGCTCCACTGGAATGGGAAACGCGTTTATTTAATTGTGTTTAATTTTTTCTTATATATGATTTGTATTCTATGAAGGACATAATATGGGGAGTTCTACTGGTGTAAATAAAATATAGACAGGACAACTCTACCACTAGGTCATTTCAATCTGTACTATTAGGTTTTGTTTAATTAGGGTAAATTTGGTTAGGATTTAAATTTGACATAAATTTATTTGGCTCTGATTGAGCTAGTACTGATTGGAATCTACTAATTGGTGGGTTGGTGATAATATGAATTTATAATTATATGCTGCTTGAGCCATCTGGGAATTAAAAATCAATGGCTCTGTTTATACCTTCCTTGTGACTGAGCCGCTCGCCCCAGTGCAGTAGAATGTGGCGCAGCTCCCGGGCGGATATAGTGCCGGTGCGGCCTGGATCGTGGCCCTGGAATGCTGACAGTATCTCCTCAGGGATGCGCTCCACTTGACTGTGTTTGTGCATTACATCCAGGAAGTCGGGGAAGCTCATTTTACCACCTGGTAGGGGATATAATTGTCTGAATAGTAGTTGGTGTACATTATAATATTTGAATTTAGAAAGGTTAATATCACTGAGCTCTATGTAAGAAGTGGAGCGGACTACTCACTCTCTTCTGTGTGACCGCCGCCGCCGTCCTTAGAGAGACATTGTAGTTCTGGAATATAGCCATAAGAACATTGATACGTCTTGAGTTTTCATCTCGTACATTATCACTATGTATGTAACTTACGCCCACTTCTTATCCTACCTATGTTCACCTATGTTGAGTTCGCCACTGCTACTATCACCGAGGAGCGCACCGCCCTACGTGGTTGTTTGAAATTATGCTATATTTAGCTATATTACGTTGTTTACGGTGTCTCAATATGACCTCTGGCCCTTTGGCGGGGGTCACACTCATTACACTTTTGAGTACAGGGGAGAAGTCCAGTCAAGATATATTTCAGGCCTATGGTCAACATATAGACAAATTATGACCCACTATACTATAGTCTAGTATAGTCTATTCATTATAACAAGACCAGAAATTACCCCTAACCTTTTATAGCTTAAAAATGAGAAGAGAAATAAGTCGACTATTCTACCACCTAGAGAGAGTCGACAAGGAAGTATGTGCAGAAATGTACAGCCCATGTGCTCTAGGCTTCTTTTAAGTTGGAATAAGTTAGGGTCAAGAGCTTTGGCCTTGTTATAGTGAATAGACCACAAACATCCTTGTGAAGCAAATTTTAATGAAACTGGAAATAAATAAACCTTACCTTTATCCTTGAAGTAGCGCTTGAGCTCGGAGATAGTGGGACTCATGCCGAGAGAACGCATGATGACTGTTAGCTGGTCTAGAGTGCGAATCTGACCATTCCGAGCATACAGGGAAAAGCACTCACGGAACTCTGAAATAGTCGAGTACTGTATATTAATGGTACGTGTTGGAGACGATAGTAAGTGTTGTTTTTTGTTGGACTCCCTCAAATTAAGTTCGGTGATACGTATTATAGTTTTGCTTTGTTCCCAGCCAGTCCAAATGATGCTCTAGTTATTGTGATAGTAATGAGAATACAGTACTGTAATAATACTCTGGTACAGTACTTCTCATTACAACAACTATTGTATCCTATTGAGTGACCAGGAATACAATAAAACTATGGTCCCTTTACTACTGACAATTATGAGTTTTGTCTATGAATACAGGTCTTAGTCTGAACAAGAGAACCTGCGACACTGAGATAGCCAAGCGATACAACCAAGTTAGACCACAGTAACAGAGACAGGTCTTCCGGTATTACACTAACACCGCTATAGGTAAATTCACCCTCGGAAGTCTGGTCAGTTCTCTTCTATCATTCACAAATCTGCTCATATCCTCCAACTCAATGCTAAGGTAATTTGTGAGAGGTGGGGGTAGTGGAGTAGGTTGTGGTGTGGTGATGGGGGTAATTGTGATTGTGGGTGGTAGGGATAATAGTCACTATGATGGTGGGGGTGATTATGATATAATTGTGGGTGGTAGGGGTGTTGTTGGTATAACAGTGAATGGGAATTATGTGATGATCATGTAGTGATTGTGGTGGTTATGGTGTGGTTGTGATGATTGTGGTGTAGTGGTGATGATTGTAGTGCAGTGGTGGTGATTGTGGTGTACTAGTGGTGATTGAGGTATAGTAGTGGTGTTGATTGTGGTGTAGTGGTGTAATGGCGGTGATTGTGGTGTAGTGGCGGTGATTGTGGTGTAGTGGTGGTGGTGGTGTAGTAGTGGTGGTGATTGTGGTGTAGTGGTGGTGGTGATTGTGGTTTAGTAGTGGTGATTGTGGTGTAGTAGTGGTGGTGATTGTGGTTTAGTAGTAGTGGTGATTGTGGTGTAGTAGTGGTGGTGATTGTGGTGTAGTGGTGGTGGTGATTGTGGTTTAGTAGTGGTGATTGTGGTTTAGTAGTAGTGGTGATTGTGGTTTAGTAGTAGTGGTGATTGTGGTGTAGTAGTGGTGGTGATTGTGGTGTAGTAGTGGTGGTGATTGTGGTGTAGTGGTGGTGGTGATTGTGGTTTAGTAGTGGTGATTGTGGTGTAGTAGTGGTGGTGATTGTGGTTTAGTAGTAGTGGTGATTGTGGTTTAGTAGTAGTGGTGATTGTGGTGTAGTAGTGGTGGTGATTGTGGTGTAGTGGTGGTGGTGATTGTGGTGTAGTGGTGGTGGTGATTGTGGTGTAGTAGTAGTGGTGATTGTGGTGTAGTAGTACTAGACCTAGTAGCTAGCAATAACCATGGGATTATGCACTCCTACGAGCTCTCCGAGACCACCATGTCGGACCACAAAATCTGCGAAGCGTCTCTCGCAATAAATGCCTTGCTCAATAAACCACAGCAAGGTCAGCAAGAAAAAACAGGAATGGCAAAATTAAACTTTTACCACAAAGACATTAAATGGGCTGAAATTAAAGATGGACTGGGCAACCAAAATTGCGGAAGACAGTGCTGCAAATATGCTCTCCAAATTCACCTCAATTTGTGAAGAAATATGTAAAGCCAATGTCCCGACTAAAAGTACAGCTAAGAAAAAACACATCCCACGGGACCGTCTCATCCTTATGAGGAGGAGGAGCCTCTACAAAAGAAAATTGGCAAAAAATCCTCCACATCTCAAAGCCACCAACTTTCACAAGGCCCTCCAGGAGATTGAAAGCAAACTCCTAAAATCCCATGAAGACCAGAGGAAGAGAGAAGAACTACAAGCAGTCCAGAACATAAGCAGTAACTCTAAGTTTTTCTTCTCATACGCTAACAAAAAATCCAAAAACATATCGGCAGTAGGGCCATTAGAAGACGTCGATGGAAACCTGGTGGCCGACCCAGTGGAAATGGCAGACATACTAAGGGCACAGTATGAAAGTGTCTTCAGTCTTCCTAACCCCCACAAAACTGTGGATGACCCAGCGGCTTTCTTCACAATGCAAGAGCCCTCTCCCTCACCAATACTTTTTTTTTTTTTTTTTTTTTTTTTTTTTTTTTTTTTTTTTTTGAGACAATGAACGGAGGAAGGAAAAACACAGATAAAACAAAAAGGTCCATGTGCCTAAAGGCATCCTCCATTCATAAAATGTTTGTAACAACTGGATTTAAACATTTGTAGATTGTAAGTTTGTGGAAAGCAATTCGAGGGAAGTGAATTCCAAAGAGTAGTAGCTCTGGGGATAAATGAATTCTGATAAGCAGAAGTTCTGCATTGTGGAGGAGAAAGTGTAAATCCCAGAAATTAATGATATAATTCAAGCCATTGACGACAGCAGCCGACTCAGCAACAGGTCCAGACGGGTTCAGTGCACAGCTTCTAAAAACCTGCAAAGCTGAACTGGCGCTACCACTGCAACTAATCGCTGCCAAGTCCCTAGCTACCGGTACAGTTCCCTCATCCCTGAAGGAAGGGGTAGTGAAACCTATTCACAAAGGGGTAGCAAAGGACTGGCCAAAAACTATCGGCCCATAGTGCTAACCTCGCACATAACAAAGATAATCGAGTGGGTCGTCAGAAAGAGAATAACGAAACACATGGAGGACCTCGACGCTTTCAACGGGGGGCAGCACGGGTTTAGAAAGGGCCGGTCCTGTTTGTCGCAGCTACTTGCCCACCATGAGGCTCTACTAGAAGACATCAGTAAAGGCAAAAACGTCGACGTGATATACCTGGATTTCGCCAAGGCATTTGATAAAGTAGATCACGGCCTCGTTCTTCACAAGCTGAAAAATCTAGGTATAGGAGGAAACCTCGGCAAGTGGCTGCACAGCTTCCTAACCCATGGGGAACAGAGAGTATCGGTCCAAGGACACCTTTCAGACCCAAGCGAGGTAATAAGTGGCGTTCCGCAGGGGTCTGTACTAGGACCACTTCTGTTCCTTATCATGATAGGGGATATTGATCATGATCATGATCACTCCAAGGCCACCTCATTTGCAGATGACACAAGAGTAATGAGGAGGGTAGAGACAGCTGACGATGTGGCCCTGCTACAAGAAGATCTGAATTGCCTTCTGGACTGGGCAGATTCCAACAACATGAGGATGAACGGCGAGAAATTCGAATTGCTAAGGTACGGCCCTCTACAAACCATCAAAGAGGGCACCAGCTACCAGGCCAATCAAGAAACCATCACTCCAAAAGAACATGTGCGGGATCTGCTAAGGCAGCCTCCCAGAAGCTGGGTGTGCTCAACTGCCTTAGGGGGTTCTTTTCCCCTGCACAGCTTCTTGCTCTGTACAGGGGCATAGTGCGCCCTTGTATTGAGTATTGTTCACATGTGTGGGGAGGTTCCTCTCACACCGCTCTCCTAGACAAAGTTGAAAGGAAGGCCTTTCGTATCATTAACTCCCGTCCACTCACCAACTCTCTGCAATCTCTCTCTCTCCGCCGCAATGTTGCATCTCTCGCTATTCTATCGCTACTATAATAATCAGTGTTCCTCAGAGCTATCCCAGTGCATACCACCTCCTTTACGTAGGGCACGTGGTACCCGTCTTGCAACTCAATCCCACCCCTACTCTGTGCAACTCTCCAACCCAAGAGTGAAACGTTACTCTCAAACTTTCTTCTACTCAACAGCTGAGCTCTGGAACTCTCTCCCAGAATCAGTCTTTCCCTCTTCCTATGACTTAAATTGCTTCAAACTCCGTGTGTCCAGGCATTTTGGCTCGAACGTCCCTTGATTTTGGCCCTGTCACTCTTTCAACTATGGGGGAGGCACTCACTATAGGCAGTTATGCCTTTTGCCTCCCTCAATCACATAGAAAAAAAAAAAAAAAAAAAAAAAAATGAGTACCGATGGAACTTTTTCTCGCCACATCAACCAAACCACCGAGACAGCTAGGAGACTCGCAGGATGGATCCTCAGGACCTTCCAAACTAGAGAGAGGGCCTCTATGCTGACACTCTGGAAGGCTCTGGTCCTTCCAAAGGTGGAATACTGCTGCCAGCTATGGACTCCCCACAAGATAGGTGACATCGGCAAACTGGAGTCTCTACAGAGGACCTTCACCAGCAGGATCTGGGGTCTCCAACACATGAATTACTGGGAACGCCTGAAGGAGTTGCGACTCTACTCCCTTCAGAGACGGCGAGAACGTTACCTATAGTGATTTACGTGTGGAAGTGGGCGGGTGCCCAACCCCGAAAAGGGTTGAAATAGGGGAGCTATCCCCCCGCCAAAGGCGGCTTTCTAGGGCCTTTCCTAGCTGATGCTGAGAGGATTGGGTTCTAGTCATGTGGTGATGGGCTGGTCTATCAGAGTGAGAACTGAGCGCTCTCTGCCATACCCATAGCTTACTCTGACTGTTCCTTTTACTTATATATTTTCTAGATCTCAAGTGACGGCATCTCTTGCGTGGATTGACCTCCTAATCTACCAAGATTGGAAGCCAAAGCGTCACATCTTTCCTTTGCCCCTCAACTTTCTCTTCATAATTGCTGAGGGGCACAGGGCCCTGGGTGGGGCTTTGGTTTCCCGGGCGTTTCCGCACCCTCCTCAGCTCCCCGCCATGGAGTGGCTTCGGTCACCCAGGCTTTATTGTGGTCGGCGGGGAGGGTTCTGTGGGGGCGCTAAGTTATGGCCTTGGCCTTGCTCGGGGCCTTGGGGCTGTTCGGCCAGGCAGCTTGTGGAAAAACAACAACAACAACAACGTGTGGAAGACCCTAGAAGGGCTGGTACCTGACGTGGGACTAGTCATCAACAACCACGTTAGAAAAGGGCGGCTGTGCTACATCAAGAGGTCTGAGGCTACCTCTCAGAAAATAGCAACAGTCGCCCACAACAACTTCAGCAAAAATGGGGCTCGTCTCTTCAATACTGTACCAAAGGCCGTCCGGGAACTGACGGGAGTCACGACCGACTCCTTCAAGCGTCAGCTGGACCGATGGCTGGCTACAGTACCAGACGAGCCCCCAACACCAGGATATCCCAGCACCGCATCCAACTCGTTAGTAAATAGACGGAACGAGGGAGTTGCGGAGCTGCCTGGCTGCAGCGGAGGTCCACTTTAGCTGCGTCCACAGAGGACGGAATTCTACCAAGTATGACCAAGTAAGTAAGTAAGTAGTAGTGGTGATTGTGGTGTATTGGTGGTGGTGATTGTGGTGTAGTAGTGGTGGTGGTGATTGTGGTGTAGTAGTGGTGGTGATTGTGGTGTAGTAGTGGTGGTGATTGTGGTGTAGTGGTGGTGATTTTGGTGTAGTATTGGTGGTGATTGTGGTATAGTAGTGGTGCTGATTGTGGTGTAGGCCTAGTAGTAGTGATTGTGGTGTAGTGGTGGTGATTGTGGTGTAGTAGTAGTGGTGATTGTGGTGTAGTAGTTGTGGTGTAGTAGTGGTGGTGATTGTGGTGTAGTAGTGGTGGTGATTGTAGTATAGTGGTGGTGATTGTGGTGTAGTAGTGGTGGTGATTGTGGTGTAGTAGTGGTGGTAATTGTGGTGTAGTAGTGGTGGTGATGATTGTGATGAAGTGGTGGTCATGTTGTGTACTAGTGGAGATTGGTGTGATGAGATTACGATGGTAGTATACATTGAGGGATGATATAAATATTAAGGGTGGTGGAAATATAGCCTAACTCTGCTGGGAAAATAAATTCAATAACTTAAAATATAGATAGTTGTGGAAAAGGAATAATTATAAAAGTAGATTTAAAGGCCAAGTATGATTTACATGGTTGGAAGTCTAAAAGGAAGGTGGCAAGCATCTTTATGAGCAGTTTTATCAACACGAACAAAATATCTGCAAATTACAAGTATCGCTGTATTTTCTCCTTTTTCACAGCCATTTTTTGTCACCCCACCCCACCCCACCCTTACCAATCGTACACCTCTTAAAAGTTTGTATAATTGCTACTTACCATCAATATCTTGTTCTTTGAAGTGGCGAGCCTGAAAAATACAAGAAAATTATATTAGAAAGACAAATAGAAGGGTTTAAATAGCTGAAATATGTCAATTATCTGCAGTGACATTACTTCCGCTTACCATGGTGTTGACAGGTAAGTACACTATGAGGAATTCGGTTATAGATAATTTATGTTTTTGTATTTTATTCTTATTTCACATACTTTCCAAACCAATGTTAAGCCACTAGCCTGTAATATATAGTACAATAATGCATCTTTAATATAGTTAACAAATATATATATATGTTTTTTTCTCTAAATTTCAGTAAAAGACGAGTTATTCAAGAAAGCGAAATTTCCCCTACCTGGCCCAGGTAGATAACAACATGTGACGTCACGGCTTCCAGGTGAGCTCCAGCCAATCACGGCGCGGCCACCTGTTACTCGGCCTCTGATTGGTTCCGGGATTCAGGTGAGTAGCGCGTATTTCAAAGGCGTAATTCAGGGAAGATAAGTTTAAATTACTATTGTATAATTTGTTCATTAATCTTATGTGTGATGCTCTCTCTCTCTCTCTCCTTTACAATCTCTGTATTCCACTTAGCACACCGTAGCCTACTTGTTCGAAATTAAGGCTGGACTGTCTATTAGGAACCGCATGACATGTGCAGTCGCAATATATCACACACACACACACATGTAAAAGAAGAATGGACACGACAAACTTTGCTCAATCCAGTAAATTACAAATAGGTAAATATAGATACACAAGTCTTTAAATCTTAGCTAAACAACTCAACACTGTACAATGTGACTTACACAGCAATTATCAATATTAATTAATTGAAGATTATGACGCATTTTGATTAATTTATTCTGACTATCATTAGACGATTGTATACAGTTTAGGAAGGATCTATGGTAATTACAAGGGTATAAACGATCTCAATTATTAAATCCATCCTATCCCTTGGTTTATCTTACCCTCCTCTGTTATCCTATCCTATCTCTTGGCGTAACCTCCGCTCCCATATGTTATCCTATCCTATCCCATCCTATGTCCCCTTTTTTTTTTTTTTTTTTTTTTTTTATTATCATTCGCTTCACCGTCTCATCTCATCTACTCCCACCCTTAATTACCTTTCCTTGTCTCTAATCCTATACCTATCTCTTTGCCTCCCTTTCTAATCAATGCCCTCTCCTTTCACTCCTGATTTTCATTACTTGTTTGTATTACCCACACCTCGACGGGTGTTGATAGGACGTTCAGCGGCATGGGTGTGTGTGTGTGTAGAATACGTGTATATGTATGCGTAATTGTATGTAGGCTAGCTGTGATATTCTGTCTATTTCTCTGTCATACATGTGCATTAACCTGTATGTATATCCACTTGTCTTTCTGTTCCATCTAGGCACACATACAAGCCTGAGACCTGACAACCAATAAACCACACATCCATCCCTCTGCAGCTCAACACATACGGTACCACTTAATATCTGCAACGACTTGCTTGCTGCTTCATCATCACACACACACACACACACACACTTGACTCAGCTCGCCCAAACAACCTCAACCCCAACACTCCCATGGTCTCTCTGCTTGTGTTCAGTGTTCAGTCACATAAGGTGTTCATTGGGTGGGTGGTGAGGTGGAAGGATTGTTAACAGATTCACCATTTGTCAGGTTAGTGGTTAAGGGGGGAAGGACGTATTTATTTGATTATATATATAATTTCTTTACAGGCTCACTATCGTTCGCCAGGACAAAAATTGACACCTAAATAGCAAATGGGGAGAACAGTTTTAAAATTGCCAAACTAACTTGGGCCAACGTCTTAAAATCTCAAAGCTAATGGGGCTAAACACGAGGGAGAAGGGGGGCCAGAAAAAAAACCCGGCCAATCCTCCCACGTGCGAGTTTCAGGCTATAAGGAAGTTGAGTTTTTTTTATATCGATATTTAACCGAATTAAGAGCAAACATATGGTTGTATTGCATTTAATAATACACAAGGCCAAGTATAGCCAACTTTCTACCTATCACAAACTTCTATGTATATAATTATGTATGTATGTATGCATGCATGCATGCATGTATGTATGTATATATTCTGGCACTTACCCCAATTTTCCTTTTGTGTTTATGGGGGTGGCCGACTCGAGACAGAGCCCGAACAGGGATCATCACAACACATCAGGGGAAAAAAAAACAAAAAAAAAACACAAACTTACATAACGTTTATGTTGCTGCTAAATATGGATTATTAATGGTGCCAACTTCCTTATAGCCTTAAACTCGCAAGTGCAGTCAATTAAGAGGGGGCGGGGGGGTCTGGACCCCCTTCTCCCTCGTGTTTAGCCCAATTAGTTTTGATATTAGAAGATATTTGGCCCAAAATTGTGGTGATTTTATGAGACCTTTCGTGCCATTTAGGTGTCATTTTTTTTTCTGGCGAACAATAGCGAACCTGCAATTTAGGAGTAATCGCGCCCTTCGGCCAAGACATTTTTCTACTTAACTGCACAAAGTTATCTCAAAGGGGAGTCTTGCTGGTATTTTTAAGTTTGATGAAGGTCTAGGGAGGAAACTTAACACTCTCCGATATATGACGCAATTTTGAGCCTATTAGGGATACTTTAAAGCCATTGTTACCATCAGGGGTATTTAGAAACCTTTAGTTTAGTTATTTCAACCTCTGCAGTTGTCTTTGAGTTAGCTGTGGGCAGAAAACTAATTTTGGAGAGGTAATTATAAGAGTGAGAGAACTCTATTTCTTATTGCTAATCTGGCAACCTCTGCGTCATATGAGTCTGAAGGGGTTAAAAAGCAACATAAATTAATAAATAATCATTCCTCTTAAGCTAGATATACAATTATATATGACAGGTATGATGGTTTTAAATGAGAGTTTATATGTTAGCTATAATATAAGATCGGGTATAATACGTACAGCTCAATAGCATTAGGTGTGATGTATTTTTTTTTTTATTTTTTTTTTGTCTAAGCTCAATATATACGTAATGAAAATAATTGCTAAGAAATGTGAACAGTTGACCAGTCTCTTTGTATTGTAAGGTTTTCAATAATTTATCAATTATAATTTAATTGAGGATGCTGTACCGTGTTTATTTTAATTTATAGTATTGTTTTATCTTCCAGGAAATAAAATGGAACCGTGGATAATAACATTGCAATGAAGGTATTATATACAGAACATTAAATATCGATACTTATTCCTCGATAAAAAGGAAGAGTTCTATCATTTATTGGATGCCTGTAGAAAATATTGGTTAAGCGATCGATTATAGGCCTAAGTATATTTGGGCACAGAAAGGCTATAAATATACTCTTTATAGACTTAACTATAGTGAACATATTGGAAAACCTATGATAATATTGAATATCACGGGGCTCTATTGATTTAAGAGTGCACAAAAGAAAAGAACAAAACAATGGAGGAATGTGGACCTAAAAATAAATCTGAGGATACCCTTGTAGATTTAGAGTTGCCCAAGATGCTAGATAGATGTATGGGGTTAAGTGGTGATGATGGTGGTAGTGGTGACGGTGGTTGTTGTGGTGGTGATGCAAATAAAGGTGTGGCCAGTGAGGATGATAGTGGTGATGGTGGGGATGAATATAAAGGTGTCAGTGATGATGATAGTGGTGATGGTGGTGACGAATATGTAGGTGCTGTCAATGATGATAGTGCAGGTGGTGGAATTGGTGATAGTAGGGATGATTATAAGGGTGTTCTTGGTGATGAGAATATAGATGGTGGCAATGATGATGATGGTGATAATGTTGATGGTAATAAAGATGATGGTAATGGCGGTGGTTGTGAAGATAGTAAAGAATGTGGTAGTGGTAGTATTGATGGTGTTAGTGATGTCAATGATGGTGGTAGTGGTGTCAGGGGGAGGTGTAGTGGTGCAGCAAGTCCCTTTAATAACTCGACTCTCTCGTCAGCACCACATCCTACCGTCAGCAGATCTTCAGAGCTGACTCGTACATCTACTGCCTGTGGAGAGATGGGGAAAGGGGTGATGCATTCCTCTCACCCTGTTCTGTCTCCTCCTTTTGCTTGTTCTTCTGATTCTCCTCCTCTTTCTTCTACTCTAAATTCGCCTCTCTCAATTTTTACTCTTTCCTCTGCTCCTCGTTCTCATTCTACTCTCTCAACCTCTTCCTCTGTTTCTCTTCCTTCTTCTAATCTTTCATTGTCTACTCTTTCTTCTACTTCTCCTCCTCCTCCGTCTGCTAGTCTTCCTTCCACTCTTGCTATCTCCTCGACTCTTTTTTCTCTCAGTTCTTCTGCACTTTATTCCACTCATTCAACTTCTACTCTTCCATGTGCTTCTGTGCCTTGTGTTAATTCGACCCTTTCGTCCCCTCTTTTAGCTTCCACTGTTTCTCCTTCTCCCTCTTCTTCACTCCATTATCTCCCTCATTTTGTATCTGCTCTTTCTCTCTCACTTTCTACTTGTACACTTTCATCAACTCCCCTTTCGTCTCCCTCTTCTTCACTTCCTTCAATGTCTACTCTTTCTACCTCCATTTCTCCTTCCTTCCTCTCTGTCCCTCCTTCTCTTTCTCATTCTTCTCCTCTCCTTTCTGTCCCCCCTCTCTTGTCTACTCGCTCTTCCCTTCCTCTTTCCCTCCTCCCTATCCCTACTTCTAAATCAACCACCTGTTCTTCCCTCCCACCTTCTTCTCCTTCCTACCTTTCTGTCCCCCCTTCCATCTCTACCACTCGTTCTTCTTTTCCTCCATCTCCTTCCCTTCTCTTTCTCCCTCCTTCTAATACCACTACCCATTCCTTCCTGCCTCCTCCCCATTCTTCTTCCTCTCCTTCCCTTCACTCTGTTTCTCCTTCCTCGCCAACTATTCCCTCCCCATCTCTTCTTTCTCTTCCTTCTCCTTCCCTCCTCGCTGCCCCTCCTTCCACCTCTACTACTCGTTCTTCTCGTCCTTCTTACCCACCACCTTCAGTTGTCAAGGAGCGAGGCAAGTCTAGCAAAATCGGAAAACATACCGAAAAAGAATCGCAAGGCGAGAAGGGGATGCAGAATCCACCTCCACTGAGTATCTCCCCTTCGCCCCAAGCCAATAGTATTAGCAGAAAAGCAAACCCTCATTCCCAGACCAAAACTCATGAGTACGAGAGGTCATCAAGCCCAAATCTTCAGCCCAGTCCTACAGCCAATGAATCAACAAACAATGTCTCTCCTCATTCGACATTTAAGTCTAACGTTTCGCAACTAGCCTCTTGTTCACAATCGACGCCCAAGACAAGTACATCTGGAAAAACAAGCCCAGATTTCCAACCCAAAACCCATCGATCCTCAAAAGCAAACATTCAAACCGTAGCTAAAATCTGTGCAAATTCCACATCCACAATTAGTGCCCCTGGAGGAAATTCACACCCATTGCAAGCAGCCCAACCCACAACCCATACCCACGATGAATCTTCACACCCCCACCCACAGCCCACACGAGCCGCCCATGGTCAGCCCACACTCTCAATTGGTCGTCCCAACAGGCGCCGAAGGCCCAATCCAAAGCTTCCTGATTCCTTCCACATGTAAGTACAATACTCTTATAAATAACTGTCTTCGTGGTGCGTTGCATAAGGTGTTGATTTTCGGTGTGAGCATCCTGGGTTCGAATCCACGGACTGCCACATGTGTTTGTAAATTTCATTAATCGATTTTAGGAGTATAGTTGGTTGTTGGAAGGAACATAATAATATATATTGTGTCATGTAAGGAAGGTGAAGATGTAATAACGGATATTTAGCAGAATTCCCAGCTAAAATACGGTTATAGTGCGTATCAAAGTACATCAAATCAAATTCAACACAATTTCTATCCATCACAAACTTACACCATTGTTGTATTTCTGCTATATATATATATATATATATATATATATATATATATATATATATATATATATATATATATATATATATATATATATATATATATCAATGTTTACAGCTCCAACTTCCTTAAAGCCCAAAACTCGCAAGTGGTCAAAGTTCCCTTAGAAAACTATTAGGAATTGGATCATTAAATAGATAACATAACTGTAAGAAGTCGAGTCACTATAATTGGGCCCGAGAAAATACCCCCAACCTCAGTAACTCAAAGAGGACTAGGGGGATTTCCGAAATGGTAGAAATATTAGCTCGATTACTCTAGACTTCTCGCAGCTTTAGTTATAGAGGTCAGAGGTCAAGATTTCTGGCCTAGTTATAATAAATAGACTATGTAAATGACGTAGACTACCAGGATACTCCCCTATAGACAAGACACCCAGACTATATTATAACTGTCCTAGAATACCTCCCATCATAACTCAATCACCACCTCCCGGAGCTGCCAACCGCGGATGGCTGCCGACCCTCCACGGCCGGAGACAAGATCAATCGACCAGTGGAGGACAACCGGATGCCGGCCGCGGGGAGCAGTTTCGGGAGCCAAACCGTCACAACTATCCCCTGCCCCCCCCCCTGGGGGCACGGGTCCTTGGAGTGGCTTCGGTCGCGCCGGGAATTTCCACACCTCTCACACCACACACACACATCACACAGTTTTTCCTACACCGAGAAATTACTCTCCGGCTGTCATTTCTCGAAGACTTCTTCTAGCCGGAGACATTGAGAGCAACCCAGGACCCACGTACACATACATATGTCCAACTTGCTCAAAACCCATCACTTCGAGTCGCCACACTAAGGGTTCAGTTCTCTGCAATTCATGCAGGAACTGGACCCACTTCACCTGTACAACACTTGCCTCCAAGAAACACTACACGAACACCTGGACCTGTTCCTCATGCCCCTCCCTCTCCCAGTCAAATCCCTCGCCTAAAACCCGTCCACCTCTCCTCCCCAACCCACCTAGCCTTCCCATATCATCCACTCCCCCCCCTAAAACCCGTCCACCTCTCCTCCCTAACCCACCTAACCTTCCCATACTATCCACATCCTCAACTCAACACACCACACCCCATCCTAATCCATTCCAACCCCCATCTCCTGCTCCCCAATCCCACCTCACCCATCCCAACCTCCAGCCCCTCCCTCACGCCCACCCCATCCTCGTGCAACAGCACCCAACATACATCGTGCACATAACATTAACATTCTCCAATTGAACATAGATGGCATTAACACAAAGAAACACGAACTCTCACACTTCATCAAACAACACAACATACACATTGCCATCTTACAAGAAACTAAACTCCGCACATCACAAAAAACACCCACATTTCATAATTTCACCACCATCAGACAAGACCGGGCTGTCGGCGGGGGCGGTGGACTCATCACCCTGGTACACAATGAAATATCATACATAGTAACCAGTGTACAAACCAAATCCCTCCTCCCCCCAAATGATAACACAACAGAAATACAATCAATTAAAATACGCACTGGCAACAAATCCAACATAACCATCATAAACACATACATCCCTCCCCAAACATCCCCTACAGTACCAAATGAATACAGACCACACTTACAACACATCACAAACACCCCACACATCATCCTGGGTGGTGACTTCAACGCCAAAACGTCGGCCTGGTTTGTCGACAACCCTGACACAGACAGAGGGCTGGTACTACAAAACCAAACAGATAACCTCATCATCCTTAACGACATCCATCAACATACCCATATTCCTCACCAAGCCCTCTATAACCCATCATCTCCAGACATCACCTTTTGCTCCCCAGAACTCGCCCCCACAACATCCTGGAGGGTGGTCAGAACCTTAGGCTCTGACCACCTCCCGATCATTATCACCACCAAAACCAGACTCACCCCAGCTAGCCACAAACACACATACACCAATTATGAAAGAGCTAACTGGGAAGCATTTACAAATGAGACAGAACAACACTTCACAACTCTAAACAGTACACCCATCACTAACATCAACAATGCTGTACACATACTCAATAAAACTATCCAAAACGCTGACAAGAAACACATTCCAAGAGGTAACAGAAAAAGACACAACCCCAACTTCACACCAGAAATTCAAAACCTCATCAGACAACGCGACACACTGAAACACTCCCCAGCACCCCACACACAAGACATCACACAACAAATTCAAGCACTCAACACCCAAACTAACAACAAAATACAAGAACAACAAAAACTAAATTGGAATAACTTCCTACAAACACTTGATCACAAAACAAACTCCAAAAAACTCTACAAAACACTAAACAGCATCACACTTTCCAACAGCAACACAACACAATCACATGCTGCAATCACAACAACAGACTCTACTCCTTCATGTAAACAACAAGCAAACACTCTCATCAATCACTTCTCACATGTCAGCCACCTAAAACCTCACAAAGACGACCGACGTGTCATCCGACGTAAGAGACAATTCCCCACAGACCCTGACTATACACCCTTCACCAATCACCAGACAAAGCATATCATCAACAATCTCAAGCACTCACCCGCCTGTGGCCTAGACAACATAAGCAACATACACCTCAGACACCTGGGACCACAAGGCATACAAACACTCACTAACATATCAAACTACAGCTATTCACACAACACAATACCAGACATTTGGAAGCATGGTATCATCATCACATTCCCCAAACCCAACAAAGACCCCACGCTACCCTCCTCGCACCGCCCCATTACACTCCTTTGCTCCCCCTCCAAAGTCATGGAACGCCTAGTATTACAACTAATTACACCCGACCTACCCCTAGCTCCAACACAACATGGCTTTAGGCCACTGCACTCCACAAACACTCTTCTCACAGACCTTATACAAAGAGCTTTTGACGGCATCAACTCAGCTAGACCACCACACAGATCACTATTAGCCACACTCGACATTAGTAAAGCCTTCGATGCCATCCCCCGCCACAACCTAACAAACAAAATCTACAACACAAACATGCACAACAACACAAAAAGGTGGCTGGCCAACTTCCTAGCAGGCAGATGTGCACACGTATCTTTTGCCGGTCAGTCATCTAAAATCAGAAACTTTCCAAACGGAGTCCCACAAGGATCCGTCCTATCGCCCGCACTCTTCAATCTGTACATGCACGATATAACTACACCCAATACTCCCCAAATAAACTTAGCCTCCTATGCAGATGACATAACACTCACATGCACACACCATGACCCAAGAAGAGCAACAGATCTCCTTCAACCCTATCTCAACACACTACATGGCTGGTGCACTACAAACAGACTTAATCTAGCCCCAGCCAAATCCACCGCAACCCTGCTCACAAGCTGGACAGGTGAACACGAATACATCCCTCAACTCACCATAAACAACACACCCCTAACACATACACACACACCCAAAATCCTAGGAGTAACATATGATACTCATGACATTCAAACAGCACACCACAAGCATTAAAAAGAAACTGACTTAACGCCCTCAGGTCACTTGCTCACACAAAATTTGGACACAACAAAGAAACTACCACCACAGTATATAAACAATACATAAGATCAATAATGGAATACGCAAGCCCAGCCTGGGCTTCTAACCTAGCTGAAACACATCATAAGACCTTACAGACTATTCAAAACAAAGCCCTGAAGATCATTACAGGCTGCACAGCTACTACACCCACAGATCATCTACATCAAGAAACAAAAATCCTCAAAGTCAAAGACCATCTGGACATGAGAGGCACTCAATTCCTGGCAGCAGCCTCCACGAACCAAGACCACCCACTAAACTACATGGCAACACACCCACAGACACCAAGAAATATCAAAACAACACCCAGCACACGGTATCACACACAATTATTGTCCTCTCTCCCTCCCTGCCCACCCCGAACCAACTTCCAGAAGCACATCCATACTCATATCTCTCGCCAATCCATCCACTCACTCACAGACAACACGCAGCTGCATGCACGACCTCCCGAAATCCATCCTTCCGAATCCTCCCTCCCTCGCGAGGACAGAGTCCACCTGGCCAGGCTGAGATGCGGACACCATCCAGCTCTCCTGAGCTATCAGAAGAGACTGGATGACTCCGTTGTCGACGCCTGCCCGGGATGTAACACAGCACCCCATACCATTAAACACATCATAGAAGACTGCATTTCACACAACCACTTACGCCAACAACACAACCTACACTCAATGAGAGCTCTGTGGGAAAGCCCGATCGTGGCCATGGCCTTCCTCAGGGACTCGGGGCTGTTCGGCCAGGCAGCTTAAGGAACAACAACAACAACAACAACTCAATCACTACACTAATTTTTGCGATATATCGGATCAGCAGACAATATCTTCCTCATTCTGATACAATCCCTCACACTTTATGCTGTTAGTGAGTATTCCTTTGAATCCTCTGTAAGTCACCAAGCATAAAAAAGTGTAGAATGCTAGAATATTATACACATGGAGCCTACAGTTCAAATATCGCGCGGCTAGTGACTTGCAGTAGTGAAAAGGACCAGATTTGGGATTACAAGTATTTCACACTATTTTAGCTTTTAGCTTTAATTTAAATGCCAATATTCGTATCATAGTAACGGCTATATCATGTTTAACCATACATTCATATCATGATAATGTTAATTTAGATATTTGTTTCCGTCCTTAAAACGAGACTGTACTAGACATCAGCATCATATCTTTTTCTTCTTCTCTTCATTGCTATTCTCCCACGCCGCCACTGCCCCGAGGAGTAAACGTTTGTCTGTAGTATCCCATTTTCAACGTGAATTAACCTCGAAAATGAGCAAGGCACATCCCCCAGAGCTTAAGAAGTGAGTGGAATCATATGAAGGTAGCCTATATTAGATAAATGCCTGTGTGAGTAGTAACAAGCTAAAAACACAATTATTGGAAGTGGCACTAGGTAAGCGTTTCCTTTATCCATGCCTTGTCCAGGCATGTCCAATGCGGAGTTTGTAAAAGCCGCACCCGCTAATTTTCATTAATTATATTCCATATTTCTGTAGTTAGGCTAAAAATGATGTGGCGAGTTAAACAAAAATACGGTATTATTGAAGCAACCTTTCGCGCGATATCCTACCCACGCTTTGGGTCACGACCGATACGCTAGCTTCTAGCCTATTTTGACCAGTTTTGGGTTGAGTCCCCTCAAACCCCAGGACTTATTGTGGTAGCCTAATTCCGCGGAACAACTAGGCCTAGCCTACTGTTTTTTTTTAGTAGGCCTAGCCTAGGCTAATTTTATTTTTTTTATTTTTATAGGCTAGGCTAGCCTAGTTTGGTAAAATTCTAGGGTCAATATTTACAAGCCGCACCCGCACCACAGCTGGGATCTTATTTATAATGGTAGTTTTGGGGGTAAACCTGACTTTTTGGACCGACAGCTATTTCAGTAAGTTTTAGGCCTAGCCTAGTTTGTATTTTTTTATTTTTCCTTCAGATAGGCTATAGCCTAGGTGGTTAGGCCTAGTGGGTTTAATTCTAGTTTCGCTTTCACAGCATAGGCCTACTCATCAATTTCTATGGCTACTAGAGTTGTCATATACCATACTTAATTCCTATATATGTCCAAAGCGGCGGAAATGCATTAGGCCTATAAGGAATTATAGCTACTGTAAAAAAAAAAAAAAAAATCTCCCCATATGCGGCACCATAGCTATTACATAATACTAGGTTAGGTTAGGTAAGGTTGTTAGGTTAGGCTAATGTCGTTAATGTAGTTTATTATCATTATATTACGTCTTTTTACCCAGCAATTTCCCCGATCTTCATAGTTGGTCGGGAAGCTATGCCTTTACAACGGCACCTCCCTTTTGTCGCTGTGTAAGTGAAACTAGAATTTTACCGGCCTAGTGTTGTTTTTTACTGAAAAGGAGCTGAAATGGGTAAAAATTTAAGAGACCCCGGACTGTCGGACAGCGTTTTTACTAGGCTAGTTAATTTTAGTTTTTTGTTTAGGCCTAGCCTATTTTTCTTTGATATAGGCCTAGGCTACAGTGTTGTTTAATACCGAGGACCATTGCATTTTAGTATTTTCAACATTAACCTAACCGAAAACTAACCGACTTTCTAAACCCAGCTCATGTTCCCTGTTTATGGGTGCGCGACGGTCTAAACCCAGCTCACGTTCCCTGTTTATGGGTACGCTACGGTCTAAACCCAGCTCACGTTCCCTGTTTATCTGTGAACAATCCAACAGTTTCTCGTATTTCACTTATAGGCCTAGTGAATTTGCGACGGTAATTACATGTACACCAACATAGTCAATGAAACTTCTAGAACACTGATAATTATCATAATCCGGGTTGTCTTCAATTTTAACCCTGAAATGAATATTTACCCATTAGCCTAGGCCTATCCAACAATCTAAAAACACGCCCCCCACTAGTGGGGAGGGCTATGAAGTTCAGGGAAAATGAGGGGTTAAAAGCGTAAAAATACAATAATATAGCGTTTTGTATCAAAACTTGGCTCGGGTTTTCCCAAATTGCAAACCCATAAAACCCAATTTTGTGAATACCCGAGCCAACTTTTGACGAAAGCTGGCTCGGATTTCACTGGGTGGAGTGGGTAGCCTAATATCTTATGTTATAAAAATAGTCAATTTTGGGAAGACATTCGCCTAACCTAACAACCTTACCTAACCTATCCTGGAAAAATGTTATTTTAATACCACAAATTTTCCGAGTGTTTTTTATAAAAGAAATTGTTCATTTGCATCAATATATAGTGTTTGTAATTACAGTACTGTAATTAGAAATCTCGGGAAAACCTATTTTCCCCATTAGGCCTATTGATCGATGTTGAGACACGCCCCCGATAGTGATTTGAAAAGACATTAGCCTAACCTAACAACCTTACCTAACCTAACCTAGTATTATGGGTGGGGGCTGCTGCCCCCACACCTCCGCTGGTTGAGTACTAATCCCTTGGTAAAAAAAAAAAAAAAAAATTGCTGTCGATTATACGAAGGTGAAAGAAAGTCGATGAAGTCTACGGTGTTTACTCTGCAATCTTCAGCTTTGATTGTACATTGCTAACGAGAAAGTACCGTATTGACAACCTTGTTACGAAACTTAAATTTTAGTACCATACTTTTATTAGAGTTTTCCGAGTGTTTAACACATTTTCATATGATCTTTAGATAACTGGAAGTACCGTATTGACAACCTTGTTACGAAAAAGACATTTTAGTACCATACCTTTTTATTAAGTTTTGCTGAGGGTTAAAACAAATTTTCTTATGATCTTTAGAGCATATAGATTCAATATTTATCTTCAAATATATCAACAAAGTTCGTGGTATTAAAATAACATTGAACCCCTATCCTAGTATTATGGGTGGGCGCTGCCGCCACACACCCCCGCTGGTTGGGTTAGGCTATTTTTTTTTTTTTTTTTTTTTTTTTTTTTTTTTTTTTTTTTTAAATGTGCTAGGCTATTAGCCTAACCTAACCTAGTATATGGGTGGGGGCTGCTGCCCTTACACCCCCGCTGGTTGGGTACTGGCTGAAAAACATTAGAACATAAGAAAATGGGAGTCTGCAGAAAGCCGATTGGCCTAAGCAAGGCAGATCCCTGTCCCACACAACCCCAAATCAATTACAAAGCCCAATTATAGGCTCAACACTCCAATACCCTGAGGATCATCCTACCAAAACGGTTAGAGATTAACGCAGGATTATGGGGGTCTGCAGAGCGCTGATTGGCCCAACCCGGCTGATCCCCCTTCACACCCAACCCTTCTCGTCCATATGCTTATCCAATTTTATCTTAAAGCTCCCTACAGTTTTAGATCCCACTATAGCACTTGGTAGTCCATTCCACCCATCTACAACTCTGTTACCAAACCAATATTTGCCTATATCTTTTCTGAAACGAAATTTATCTAATTTGAAACCATTGGTACGAGTTCTTTCGCTATCACTGAGCTTTAGTACATTGTTTTACCGTATACTGTATTTTAGCGTTTTTTTATATTTTGTTCTCCCTTATAACACATTTCAGCTCTTAACCCTTAATTAGCGGCGAGCAACATAAGTCGAGTTAAATAAAGCTGGACTATGTGGCGGTGCTCGACATAGGTCGAGTGGCAATTTCAGCACGTAATGTTGCTGAGAGAGAGAGACAAGTGGTGGCAGGAGAGTAGCGAGCGTATGACTGCTCCAGACCACCGCGGCGAACCTACTGACACGAATCCCTCCTCCCTCTCTCACTCGCTATATACGGAATTGTATGGGGAAAGTGCCTAATTACATGCTTTTTGCACTCGCGTTGCACGGTTATTGCAAGAAAACTAGCCATCATAAAAGGATCGTTATGGTGTCATTCGAAAGCTCTGTTTATGCCCTTTCAGGGATAGATACTTGTTTTACGTTCTGGGTCTTATTTAGGCATGAAAATGATCACGTAAACAGCCCTATTTTGGCTAAAAACACCCCGCTGGGCGGTACATATAAATAAACCGCATAGGCCGCTATTAAGGTGTTAATGACATATATAGCAATGATGTATATGCTCTACTGGACCTATTAGGCCTAAAAAGATCGATAGCTAACTTCCGGTCCAAAACATCAGTATAACCGTTTTGGGTTCCTATCTTTTTTATGCTTCATTGCTATAGGCCTATAGGCTAATTTTTATCAACCGGAAAAATATTTTTTCTTGGCAGGATATTCAAGATATACAGGATATTCAAGACGGAGAAAATGTAGACGTCATATATCTAGATTTCGCCAAAGCTTTTGACAAGGTGGACCATGGGATCCTTCTACATAAACTCAAATCACTGGGAATAGGGGGAGACCTTGGAAGATGGCTCCACAGCTTCATCACCAACAGAAAACAAAGAGTCACGGTTCAAGGAAGCCTATCAGATGCAGGTGGGGTCATCAGCGGAGTACCACAAGGATCAGTACTGGGACCTCTCCTATTCCTCATCATGATAGGAGACATCGACAGGGACCTGGAACACTCAACAGCCACATCGTTTGCAGACGACACCAGACTCATGAAGAAAATCACCTCACAACATGATCAACAGCTACTACAACAAGACTTGGACAAAATCCTGAAGTGGGCAGAAGAAAACAACATGGCCCTAAACGGAGACAAGTTCGAGCTTCTAAGGTACGGGAACAAGAGAGCACTACAAACATAAGAACATAAGACATAAGAAAATGGGAGTCTGCAGAAGGCCGATTGCCCTAAGCAAGGCAGATCCTGTCCCACACAACCCCAATTACAAAGCCCAATTATAGGCTCAACACTCTAATACCCTGAGGATCATCTTACCAAAACGGTTAGAGATTAACGCAGGATTACGGGGGTCGCAGAGCGCTGATTGGCCCAACCCGGCTGATCCCCCTTCACACCAACCCTTCTCGTCCATATGCTTATCCAATTTTATCTTAAAGCTCCCTATCGTTTTAATCCCACTATAGCACTTGGTAGTCCATTCACCCATCTACAACTCTGTTACCAACCAATATTTGCCTATATCTTTTCTGAAACGAAATTTATCTAATTTGAAACCATTGGTACGAGTTCTTTCGCTATCACTGAGCTTTAGTACATTTGTCATGTCCCCTTGTTAATCCCACTAACCCACTTGAACACCTCTATCATATCCCCTCTAACTCTGCGTCTCTCTAACGAATGTAAGCCTAATTTCTTCAACCTTTCTTTATACGGAAGATTTCTAATATTATGGATCATTTTTGTCATTCTACGTTGTACTCTCTCCAATGAATCTATGTCCATTCTGTAATAAGGACACCAAAATTGAACAGCATAATCCATATGGGGTCACCAACTACAAAAGTGGACAGCAAGAAATTACCGCCAAGGACACAGTGAAGGACTTGGGAGTAAATATGAGCAGTGACGCCACTTTTTCCCAGCATATTACCAAAGCCACAACAACAGCAAAACAAATAGCAGGCTGGATCCTGAGAACCTTCCACACAAGAAATGAGAGGTGTATGCTAACACTGTGGAAGTCACTGGTCCTACCACGACTGGAGTACTGCTCCCAGCTCTGGTCTCCCCAAAAAGTAGGAGAAATAACAGAAATTGAAGCCACCCAGAGGACATTCACCAGTAAAATCCATGGGTTTCAACACTTTAACTACTGGGAGAGACTTAAGGAGCTGCAGCTGTACTCACTTCAAGACGTAGGGAGAGACATCATCATCTACGTCTGGAAGATTTTGGAAAAAAAGGTACAAATCCAAACATCCAAGAGACTCAGCACCAAAGGCGAGGGAGGCTGTGCTATGTGAGGACTACGCCGGGATCAACACAAAAAATCAAATCCCTGATCCATCACAGCTTTACATACAATGGAACCAGACTGTTCAACTGTATACCAGCCCCTCTCAGGAACATAACCGGGGTGTCTCCAGACACCTTCAAGAAACACTTGGACATGTGGCTGGCCAAAATACCGCACCACACCAGGATACCCCAGCACCAACTCCAACCGACTTCTGGAATGGAGAGTGGAAGAAAGGGAGCTGCCTGGTCGCAGTGGAGCCCCAGCTCAACTGTGTCACTAACGGACGGAATACAACTAAGTGTAACTAAGTGTTACACTTACACTTAGTTACACTTAGTTGTATTCCGTCCGTTAGTGACACAGTTGAGCTGGGGCTCCACTGCGACCAGGCAGCTCCCTTTCTTCCACTCTCCATTCCAGAAGTCGGTTGGAGTTGGTGTTGGTGGCCGGTCCGGTATTTTGGCCAGCCACATGTCCAAGTGTTTCTTGAAGGTGTCTGGAGACACCCCGGTCATGTTCCTGAGAGGGGCTGGTATACAGTTGAACAGTCTGGTTCCATTGTATGTAAAGCTGTGATGGATCAGGGATTTGATTTTTTGTGTTGATCCCGGCGTAGTCCTCACATAGCACAGCCTCCCTCGCCTTTGGTGCTGAGTCTCTTGGATGTTTGGGTTTGGTACCTTTTTTTCCAAAATCTTCCAGACGTAGATGATGATGTATCTCTCCCTACGTCTTTGAAGTGAGTACAGCTGCAGCTCCTTAAGTCTCTCCCAGTAGTTAAAGTGTTGAAACCCATGGATTTTACTGGTGAATGTCCTCTGGGTGGCTTCAATTTCTGTTATTTCTCCTACTTTTTGGGGAGACCAGAGCTGGGAGCAGTACTCCAGTCGTGGTAGGACCAGTGACTTCCACAATGTTAGCATACACCTCTCATTTCTTGTGTGGAAGGTTCTCAGGATCCAGCCTGCTATTTGTTTTGCTGTTGTTGTGGCTTTGGTAATATGCTGGGAAAAAGTGGCGTCACTGCTCATATTTACTCCCAAGTCCTTCACTGTGTCCTTGGCGGTAATTTCTTGCTGTCCACTTTTGTAGTTGGTGTCGTTTTGTAGTGCTCTCTTGTTCCCGTACCTTAGAAGCTCGAACTTGTCTCCGTTTAGGGCCATGTTGTTTTCTTCTGCCCACTTCAGGATTTTGTCCAAGTCTTGTTGTAGTAGCTGAGCATCATGTTGTGAGGTGATTTTCTTCATGAGTCTGGTGTCGTCTGCAAACGATGTGGCTGTTGAGTGTTCCAGGTCCCTGTCGATGTCTCCTATCATGATGAGGAATAGGAGAGGTCCCAGTACTGATCCTTGTGGTACTCCGCTGATGACCCCACCTGCTTCTGATAGGCTTCCTTGAACCGTGACTCTTTGTTTTCTGTTGGTGATGAAGCTGTGGAGCCATCTTCCAAGGTCTCCCCCTATTCCCAGTGATTTGAGTTTATGTAGAAGGATCCCATGGTCCACCTTGTCAAAAGCTTTGGCGAAATCTAGATATATGACGTCTACATTTTCTCCGTCTTGAATATCCTGTAGGATTTTGTCGTAGTGTGATAGTAGTTGTGAGAGGCAGGAGCGGCCTTTTCTAAAGCCATGTTGCCCCTCGTTGAACGCCTCATTATCTTCCAGGAAGCTGACCATCTTAGCTCTTATTGTTCTTTCTATGATTTTAATAAGGTGTGACGTCAGCACCACTGGTCTGTAATTTTTGGCTATACCTTTACTACCCCCTTTGTGTATTGGTGTGACATTACCTTCTTTTAGGGATTGTGGTACATATCCAGTTTGGAGGGACTTGCTCCACAGCAGTTTTAGAGGCAGGGCTAGCTGATGTTTGCAGTTTTTTAGCAGTTGGGCATGAAAGCCGTCTGGTCCTGCTGCAGAGTTTGGTCCAATCTTGTCGATGGCTGCTATTATGTCCTCTGTTGATACTGTTACCGAGGAGAGTTGATGTGGTGTCTCTGGAGCGTTGCCAAAGAAAGTCGTTGCATTCTCGATTTTCTTGTCTTCATTTGGCGGGCTGAAGACACTTTCATACTGCTGTTTGAGTATCTTGGCCATTTCGGTTGGGTCACTCTCAAGTTCGCCCGTAGGTTTTGCAAGTGGTCCTATTGTTGTGGTGTTCCTGAGTCTCCTTTTTGCATATGCATAGAAGAATTTGCTATTTACTCGTATGTTTGCAACTGCTTGTAGTTCTTCGCGTGTTCTTTGCTCTTGGTGTGACTGGATGAGTTTACGTTCAACTTCATCAAGCTCTTCTTGTAGTTTGGTGATATTGTGCGCATAGCTGGTCTTCCTTTGCTTGGCTCTCAAGTACGTCCTTTTCTTCATTAGTATTTTTCTATCTCTGGGAATCTGCTTGATCTGCTTCCTGCTTGTTTTGGGTGGTATGGTGTTTTTACAGGTCTCCAGGCATTGTTGCTGGAGGATACTGAGAGTTTCGTCGACGTTTTTATCTTCGAATAGTGCCCTCCAATCCGTTCCTGCCAGTTCTGCTCTCAGTCTGTCCCAGTCTATATCTTTGCTGTAGAAGTTGAGATCTTTCAGAGAGGTGCAGGGTATTTGGCTTGATTCCTGTTGACATCTTCTGTAAGTGTAAGTGTAACTATAGCTCACGTTCCCCGTTTAGTTTTCGGTTAGGTTAAGTTAGGTTAGGTTAGGCTAATGTTGAAAATACTAAAATGCGACGGTATTAAACAACACTGTATATCAGAGAAAAATAAACAAAAAAATAGAATTAACTAGTAAAAAGGCTGTCCGTGGTCTCTTCAATTTTTACAGCTATTTTTTTTTAGTATAACATTTATATATTTAGCTTTTTCTCAGAGGTTTAGCTTTTTCTCAGAGGTATATGAAGCAGTAGATAGTGACAAGTCATATGATATTATTTATTTAGATTTCAGTAAAGCTTTCGACAGAGTCCCTCATGAGAGATTGATGAGAAAGGTTGAGGCACATGGAATAGGAGGATCGTTGTTGGGATGGATTAGGTCATGGCTAATTGGTAGGAAACAGAGTCGGCATAAATGGTACCAAGTCAGAGTGGGGAGCAGTCAAAAGTGGTGTCCCCCAGGGATCGGTATTAGGTCCCCTGTTGTTGTTCCCTAAGCTGCCTGGCCGAACAGCCCCGAGTCCCTGAGGAAGGCCATGGCCACGATCGGGCTTTCCCACAGAGCTCTCATTGAGTGTAGGTTGTGTTGTTGGCGTAAGTGGTTGTGTGAAATGCAGTCTTCTATGATGTGTTTAATGGTATGGGGTGCTGTGTTACATCCCGGGCAGGCGTCGACAACGGAGTCATCCAGTCTCTTCTGATAGCTCAGGAGAGCTGGATGGTGTCCGCATCTCAGCCTGGCCAGGTGGACTCTGTCCTCGCGAGGGAGGGAGGATTCGGTAGGATGGATTTCGGGAGGTCGTGCATGCAGCCGCGTGTTGTCTGTGAGTGAGTGGATGGATTGGCGAGAGATATGAGTATGGATGTGCTTCTGGAAGTTGGTTCGGGGTGGGCAGGGAGGGAGAGAGGACAATAATTGTGTGTGATACCATGTGCTGGGTGTTGTTTTGATATTTCTTGGTGTCTGTGGGTGTGTTGCCATGTAGTTTAGTGGGTGGTCTTGGTTCGTGGAGGCTGCTGCCAGGAATTGAGTGCCTCTCATGTCCAGATGGTCTTTGACTTTGAGGATTTTTGTTTCTTGATGTAGATGATCTGTGGGTGTAGTAGCTGTGCAGCCTGTAATGATCTTCAGGGCTTTGTTTTGAATAGTCTGTAAGGTCTTATGATGTGTTTCAGCTAGGTTAGAAGTCCAGGCTGGGCTTGCGTATTCCATTACTGATCTTATGTATTGTTTATATACTGTGGTGGTAGTTTCTTTGTTGTGTCCAAATTTTGTGTGAGCAAGTGACCTGAGGGCGTTAAGTCCTGTTGTTTCTTATATACATAAATGACCTAAATTTAGGTATAACTAGTAGGATAAGTAAATTCGCAGACATAAGAACATAAGAAAATGGGAGTCTGCAAAAAGCCGATCGACCCATACAAGGCAGATCCCTGTCACACCCAACCCAAATTACAAGGCCCAATTATAGACCCATCTCACTAATACCTTGAGTACTGACCCCACCAAAATGGTCAGAGATTAACACAAGATTACGGGGGTCTGCTGAGCGCCGATTGGCCCACACCTGGTAGATCCCCCTCACACCCAACCCATCTTGTCCATATGCCTATCTAATTTTATCTTAAAGCTCCCTATCATTCTTGATCCCACTAGTATGTAGTCGATTCCGAATCAATAAGGGAGTTTGAAAGTAATCTTGATAAAGCATGGGGAAGACAAGATTTGAAGTTTGATTATAAAACAAAAATACAGAATAGTAAAAATGTTGCGTCTGCTACCGCCTCCGCCAACACCGTGAACGACCGCAGCAGTGCAAGTACTGGTACTGAGCTGGATACACAGGCATAGTTTGCCTTTTTCCAGAGGATCTACTGTAAGAAACTGTAAGAAATATCACTTGGTAGCCTATTCCACCCATCTACAGCTGTTATCAAACCAATATTTGCCTATATCTTTTCTGAAGCAAAATTTATCTAATTTGAAACCATTTGTACGAGTTATTTCTCTATCACTGAGCTTTAGTACATTTTTCATGTCTCCTTTATTAATTCCACTAACCCACTTGAATACCTCTATCATGTCACCTCTAACTCTGCATATCTCTAACGAATGTAAGCCTAATTTCTTCAACCTTTCTAATATTATGGATAATTTTTGTCATTCTACGTTGTACTCTCTCCAATGAATCTATGTCCATTCTGTAATAAGGACACCAAAATTGAACAGCATAATCCATATGGGGTCTCACTAATGACAAGTAAAGTTTTAAGATAACTTTAGCAGTTCTGTTTCACACTCCTAGATATGAACCCGAGAATCCTGTTTGCCTTGTTACGAACGCTTATACATTGTTTTCTAGGCTTCAAATCATTGCTAACAAACACACCTAGATCTTTCTCACAGTCTGAGTTTTTTAATTCCATATTAGCTAGTTTATATTTAAAATTTGTAAGCATCTTCCCTATCTTTAATACCTTGCATTTGTCAATGTTAAACTTCATCTGCCATTTTACTGACCATTCGTGTAAGGTATCTAGATCCCTTTGCAGACACACTATATCTCTAACTGAATCAATTTTTCTCCCCATTTTGGTATCGTCTGCAAATTTACTTATCCTACTAGTTATACCTAAATCAAGGTCATTTATGTATATAATAAACAACAGGACCTAATACAGATCCCTGGGGGACACCACTCTTGACTGATCCCCATTCTGACTTAGTACCATTTAATACGATACTAAATGGGGATACTAAAATGGGGAGATCAATTGATTCAGATAGCGATATAGAGTGCCTCCAAAGGGATCTAGATACCTTACATGAATGGTCAGTAAAGTGGCAGATGAAGTTTAACATTGACAAATGCAAGGTATTAAAGATAGGGAAGATGCAAACAAATGTTAAATATAAACTAGCTAATTTAGAATTAGAAAATTCAGACTGCGAGAAAGATCTAGGTGTGTTTGTTAGCAATGATTTGAAGCCTAGACAACAGTGTATAAGCGTTCGAAACAAGGCAAACAGGATTCTCGGGTTCATCTCTAGGAGTGTGAGTAACAGAACTGCTGATGTTATCTTAAAACTTTACTTGTCATTAGTGAGACCCCATATGGATTATGCTGTTCAATTTTGGTGTCCTTATTACAGAATGGACATAGATTCATTGGAGAGAGTACAGCGTAGAATGACAAAAATTATCCATAATATTAGAAATCTTCCGTATGAAGAAAGGTTGAAGAAATTAGGTTTACATTCGTTAGAGAGACGCAGAGTTAGAGGGGATATGATAGAGGTGTTCAAGTGGGTTAGTGGGATTAACAAAGGGGACATGACAAATGTACTAAAGCTCAGTGATAGCGAAAGAACTCGTACCAATGGTTTCAAATTAGATAAATTTAGTTTCAGAAAAGATATAGGCAAATATTGGTTTGGTAACAGAGTTGTAGATGGGTGGAATGGACTACCAAGTGCTATAGTGGGATCTAAAACGGTAGGGAGCTTTAAGATAAAATTGGATAAGCATATGGACGAGAAGGGTTGGGTGTGAAGGGGGATCAGCCGGGTTGGGCCAATCAGCGCTCTACAGACCCCCAAAATCCTATGTTAATCTCTAACCGTTTTGGTAAGATGATCCTCAGGGTATTAGAGTGTTGAGCCTATAATTGGGCTTTGTAATTGAATTGGGGTTGTGTGGGACAGGGATCTATCTGCCTTGCTTAGGCCAATCGGCTTTCTGCAGACTCCCATTTTCTTATGTTCTTATAACTATATAACTCAAATGGTTTCAAGTTAGATAAGATAAGTTGGATTAATACAGAAACCAGGCATTTTTTAGCAGAATTTGATATACCAGGATATAGTTTGTTTAAATATGACCGAACAAGTAAGAGGGGTGGCGGTATAGCAGTGTTTGTCAAGAGTACATTAAAAAGCTGTATTAAATCAGGTATTAGACTAAATAACGATAATGAAAGTGTTTGGGTAGAGGTTAACGAAGGTAGTGAGACCATAGTTATTGGAGTTATGTATAGACCGCCAAATATGAGTAGAAATGACGGAACGTCATTATGGGAGGAAATTAAAATGGCATCAAGGTTTAGCAATGTGTGCATTATGGGGGATTTTAATTTTCCGAATATAGATTGGCAGCATCAAATAGGAGACTCTGATTCTGAGGAGTTTATAGAGGTAGTACAAGATAGTTTTTTATTTCAATTCATAGATACGCCGACTAGAGGTAATAATATTCTCGATTTAGTTTTCAGTAACAATGAACATATGGTAAATAATGTAGAGATAGGGGACCACCTAGGAAATAGTGACCACAATTCTGTGTATTTTAATATTCAATGGAAAGGTAATACCAGAGAGAATACAACATTAATACCTGACTTCAGAAAAGCCAATTATGGTGGGTTAAGAAGAGCCCTATTAGCTGACCCTATGGTCTAAAAATTAAGTCGATCCAGGTGTCCAAATGAGTGTACCCCTTCTCAGGCACCTGTCATCTTAAGTCAGGAAGAAACGTCAACCTTGGTAGATACATACGATAATTTTATCAAGTCAGTATTCAATGCACAAAATAAATACATCCCCAAAAGAAAATTTAGATCAACACAGAACCAACCCAAATGGATGAATAATAGACTATTAGATCTTCTAGGACAAAAGAGAGGAATATATAGAAAAATTAGGAAAGGCGAAATTTACCTACTTGCTTACTATCAGAATCTATCAAGACAGGTAAAAAAGGATATTGGGAAAGAAAAAAGAAATTATGAAATTAAGGTTGCCAATGACTCAAAAAATAATCCTAAAGCTTTTTACCAACTATATAAATCCAAGGTTAGAGATGTAATTGGTCCCCTTAAAACTTTGATAGGAGAAATGACAGAAAATGATTTAGAAATGTGCAGTACATTAAATAGTCAATTTCTTTCCGTTTTCACTAATGAAAATTTGGCACAGTTTCCAGAAGTCCGTAAGGTATATAGCGATAGTATCGAAAATAGGTTAAGTACGGTTACTATAAGTAGAAATGATGTGCTTAAGGAAATTGACAGACTGAAACTCATAAATCGCCTGGTCCTGATGAGGTATATGCTAGAGTATTAAAAGAATGTAGGGATGAGTTAAGTTATCCATTAACATTTTTATTTAACAAGTCATTGGAGACAGGTATAGTTCCAGAAGCTTGGAAGCTTGCAAACGTAGTTCCGATCTTCAAAAAAGGTGACAAATCAATAGCATCCAATTACCGTCCCATTAGTCTTACATCAATCATAGGAAAGCTACTAGAGTCAATTAGTGCTAGTAAAATTAGAAACCACTTAAATACATTTAATTTAATAAATTCTTCTCAGCATGGATTCACTCAGGGACGTTCTTGCCTTACTAATTTGCTTAGTTTTTTCTCAGAGGTATGTGAAGCAGTAGATAATGACAAGTCATATGATATAATATATTTAGATTTCAGTAAAGCTTTCGACAGAGTCCCCCATGAGAGATTGATGAGAAAGGTTGAGGCGCATGGAATAGGTGGGGCGTTGTTGGGATGGATTAGGTCATGGCTAATTGGTAGGAAGCAGAGAGTCAGCATAAATGGTACGAAGTCAGAATGGGGAGCAGTCAAAAGTGGTGTCCCCCAGGGATCTGTATTAGGTCCTCTGTTGTTTGTTATATACATAAATGACCTTGATTTAGGTATAACTAGTAGGATAAGTAAATTTGCAGACGATTCCAAAATGGGGAGAACAATTGATTCAGATAGAGATATAGAGTGTCTGCAAAGGGATCTAGATACCTTACACGAATGGTCAGTAAATTGGCAGATGAAGTTTAACATTGACAAATGCAAGGTATTAAAGATAGGGAAGATGCATACAAATGTTAAATATAAACTAGCTAATGTGGAATTAGAAAACTCGAATTGTGAGAAAGATCTAGGTGTGTTTGTTAGCAATGATTTGAAGCCTAGACAACAGTGTATAAGCGTTCGAAACAAGGCAAACAGGATTCTCGGGTTCATCTCTAGGAGTGTGAGTAACAGAACTGCTGATGTTATCTTAAAACTTTACTTGTCATTAGTGAGACCCCATATGGATTATGCTGTTCAATTTTGGTGTCCTTATTACAGAATGGACATAGATTCATTGGAGAGAGTACAACGTAGAATGACAAAAATTATCCATAATATTAGAAATCTTCCGTATAAAGAAAGGTTGAAGAAATTAGGCTTACATTCGTTAGAGAGACGCAGAGTTAGAGGGGATATGATAGAGGTGTTCAAGTGGGTTAGTGGGATTAACAAAGGGGACATGACAAATGTACTAAAGCTCAGTGATAGCGAAAGAACTCGTACCAATGGTTTCAAATTAGATAAATTTAGTTTCAGAAAAGATATAGGCAAATATTGGTTTGGTAACAAGTTGTAGATGGGTGGAATGGACTACCAAGTGCTATAGTGGGATTAAAAACGATAGGGAGCTTTAAGATAAAATTGGATAAGCATATGGACGAGAAGGGTTGGGTGTGAAGGGGGATCAGCAGGGTTGGGCCAATCAGCGCTCTGCAGACCCCCGTAATCCTGCGTTAATCTCTAACCGTTTTGGTAAGATGATCCTCAGGGTATTAGAGTGTTGAGCCTATAATTGGGGTTGTGTGGGACAGGGATCTGCCTTGCTTAGGCCAATCGGCTTTCTGCAGACTCCCATTTTCTTATGTTATGTTCTTATGTTAAGTTTAGATTTAGGAAAGCACTGGTTTGGAAATAGAGTTGTTATCATGTGGAATGCACTGCCCAGAACAGTTGAAAGCATTAACCCTTCCTACCCGGTCTGCCTTAGGTAAGGACAGCACGAAAGAAGGGCCACTACCCGGTATGTCTTATCTAAGGCATGAGCTTAATAGCCTAATTAAGCTTGGTCCGAACGCCGTGCGTACGACGTATGTCAACAAACCCAAGCGTTGCGTCACCGCACCTCCGAAAACAAGAAGGAGAAGACTTCAATGTTATTGTTCTGACGTCAGACGAAATTAGTGTCTGAAAAGCCCCCATATTGGCAACATCTCTGCAATATTGGCTCCACTGAAATCGTCATCACAACTGAACCAGTTGACTTACAGAGCTCTACTCAACGCCAAAATACAGATTGAAAACCGCACTACGATTATAGATGAGTGGGAAAGTTCTAGCAGTGAAAATAAACATAAATACGGTAGCCTAGTCCTAGACGTTTTTCGGCCGTATCGCCCGGGTAGGGGCGACCGTCATTGGGTAAGACAGCCCGGGTAGGAAGGGTTAAGCATAAGTTGGATTCCCATATGGGTGATATGGGCTGGGTGTGAATGGGAGCTGCTTCATGTGGGCCGCATGGCCATATGCAGTTTCCCGCGATCTTATGACCTTATGTTGTTATATAATTGGGGTTGGGTGTGAATGGGATCTGCCTTGTGTGGGCCGATCGGCTTTTTGCAGACTCCCATTTTCTTATGTTCTTATAAGTTGGTCACCAATTATTTTGCAATATTTGAAAACAAATATGGATTTTTTATGCTTTAAACATCATATGAAAATGTGTTTTAAGCCTCGGCAAAACCTAATAAAAATATATGGTACTAAAATGTTTAATGTTTTCGTAACATGGTTGTCAATACCTTCCTATAGACGGCACCGATTCGTACACACGCCATTTTCACCTGTCTCCCGAGGTCTGTCCACCAGCTTTTTAGTCAACACTAACTCCACCTGCCCATCTCTGTCGAAACTACAGGTGTTCATTTCCACAGCTTTGCGCATCACGTCACGATACACTACTGGGTTCCTATTGTTTTTTTTGTGAAGACGTCATTATAACGCATATGCTACGTCACGCTCTGGTCACGCATACCCTCGGGAGCCAATCATGTTGATTACGTCATTGCAATCGGTCAATCACAGATACCCACCTTGATTTACCTGAAAATTGCCAGTCGAGTCATGGCGGTAGAATGCAAAGGATGTTCACCTCTGCCACACTCTATTATTGTAGACACTACACAAAATAATACTGTTGCTCTGAAAGTATTCACAGAACATGGATGTTTGCCGACTGATGTGACGTGTAAGAGGTGTGATGAAGCCTGTTATTTTTATGAGCCCTTAGAACAGTGGCGTTGCGGTAACTACTACTGATGTGACGTGTAAGAGGTAAGATTTTTTCGCATAGGTTTAAACTTCCGGAAATTAATGAGTAATAAATACCACGTACTGAGTACTATGAATCCGCTGTACCTAGCATGCAAGGGCTAGTTTAGTATCCCACGTACTGGGTCTAGGTTAGGTTGTTTGGTTAGGTTAATATACTAGGTCTCAGAAACAATATTTGTAGTTGCGGTAGTACCGTAAACTGGGGTAACTTCGGAATTTTTTTGAGTTTTTTTAACAATTTCTCTTGAGTGTAAACACATTATAGAGATTTAACTAGGTCAAGTGATGTATGGTGATAGTGCGCCGTAATCCAGGAAGCCTCCTAAAATTATCCCCCATAATAAGAGGGCTATCCTTATCCTAAATGATGTCCGAAGTTTGCTTGAAAAGTTGAAAACTTCGGACATAGGTGATTTCTTATGGAAAATAATTGCCAAGAAAGATGGGATAACTCCGGACAAACGGAGGAGAACTTCGGACATACGTTCGTGGCCTTATTTCATTCATTTTTCGGCTCCTACTATTTTATATTTTATTATTGCTGCTTATTCCTGTCTGATGTTTAAGTGGAAAATGCACAGTCAATACTTTTAGGCCTGTATAATCAGTATAGGAGGGGGATATATAAGATGTTTAACATATATTCTGTTTGGATCTGTTCTCGTTAGGCATTGAGCTCACTCTTAGAAAATATTGAGCAGGAAAAATAACCAATTCTGTCTAATCAATAACTCTAAAATTAACTAGGCCTAGTGAAAATATATAGGTATGTATACTATATCACTGCATAATTATACACTTTTATGAATTTGAGCATTTTTTATAGGTACTGTATAACGTATTTGTTGGTGTTTCTTTCGGCAGATAATTTTTTTTTTTTGGACAAGATATATGCCTCTCCTAATTTATATATATTATATATCCAGAATTATCCGAAATACATAAATCGGTTAGCATATTATCATATTTTTATGGGTTTTTGGACTCGGAGAATTATTATTTGATCTTTTACCACCATGTTAATGATGGACAAGTATTATGAATGATTTTCATAGGGCAAATAATAACAAACGATTGTTTTGTTCCATGTCCGAAGTTAGCAATTTTTTTTTTTTAACACAATCGGTTAAATGATAAGTGTTCTAGCTAGAGCGTTATACAAGTGTAACAAATTTCCTTTGGTGGATGTTGTCTCTGGTAATGTTACTACAAAATTATATCAGTCACAACATCATTCATACAAACAAATTTCTCAGGGTGATAGAAGTTTGGCAGGGTAGCGAAAAATTACATATTTTCGTCATATATATAATATTTTTTTAGTGTACATATACTAATGTCAGTTTCCTAGGACTCTTACATGCTCTTCCTTTGCCATTTCTCTAAATGGACCCCCCCAAAAAAAAAAAAAAAGCGTTTCCATTATATAATGACAATGTCTAATTACTTATTATCGCCGATGTCCGAAGTTATCACCGCAGTACGAAGTTACCCCACTTTACGGTATTTACAGATACGCCCGAATACTAAATGGGCGGCGGCCCAACCACCATGGCACCGGTAAGGGTTCGTGTTGTATCCCACGTAGGCCTACTAGGTACTACGGACACATCATCATCATCAAATATGATGCCCCGCTTCCAGAGGTAGCACCCCAAAAGGGATGGCCACATTGTAGGCGTTAGGTGTGGATTAGGCTTGTATCCAATGTACAGTACTAGGTCTATGTTACTGGATATTTATGATTTAAATAAGTGCTACGTTTTCGATAAATCTGGTTATATGGCTTTGCAATTAGGGAAATCATGAGCCGATTACCGACATTTCGTTAGTCTTTTTCGATTTTCAAAATACGATCCAAGTTTTGCCAAAAATTGGCTCGGGTTTTCCAAAATTATGCTTTTTGGGGTTTGCAATTTAGGGAAACATGAGCCAAAATTCTAAATTAGGTTACTGTAATTTGTTTACTTTTAAAACTCGCAAAATCCGAGCCAAGTTTGCAAAACTTGGCTCGGGTTTTCCAAAATTTGGGTTTTATGGCTTTGCCATTTCGGGAAACCTGAGCCAAATTTCTAAATGAGGTTACTGTAATTTTTTTGTCTACAAACTCTAAAAATCCGAGCCAGCTTTGGCCAAAACTTGGCTCGGGTTTTCAAAATATTGGGTTTTAGGCCTTTGAAATACCTTAAAACCCGAGCCAAGTTTTGCTAAAATACGTTTTATTCGCCGTTTTACGCATTTAGCCCCTCATTTTACCTGTACTTCATAGCCCTCCCCACTATCGGGCGGCGTGTCTTAAGATCGTTGTATAATGAAGAAACCGGGTTCGCCGAGGGTTGTAATTATTTCCAAACACTATACTGTACTGTATATTGATGAAAACTAGCAGGGAAAAATAAAGAAATCCATGGGAAAATTAGTGACCATCTTATTTATTTTTTCCTTTTTTTTTTAGTATTAACCTAACCTAATAGCCCCTAAATACATGTAGGTTATGTTAGGTTTTTTGGTTAGGTTAATGCAAAAAATAAATAAATAGGCCTAAAGCCAAGAATTGTTTTTTTTTCCGGTGGATAAAAATTATAGGCCTATAGCAATGAAGCATAAAATGATAGGAACCCAAAAGTACCATTATAAATGAGATCCCAGCTGTGGTGCGGCTCGTAAATATTGACCAATTCTAGCAATGGATCCAAATAAATTTTAAGCATAGGGGCCTAGGCCTAGATTTGATAATATTCAAGACCTCTTTTGCCGCCCTATTAGAAATAATTTATTAGGGAAAATAGGCTAGGGACCTATAGACTCACCATATTTGTCTCATTATAGTCTGCATGGAAGAATTTCGGGTAAGAATTGTATCGGGCGTACCACTACCAACATACAGCATAACTCTTCTCTAAAACATTAACCTAACCTAACCTAGTATTTATGTTGTATGTCGGTAGTGGTACGCCCGATAACACAACTCTTACTGAATTTCGTTATCGACACTTGAATAAACCTGATTACATCAAAAAAAACACCAAAATAATAAGTCCCGGCCGTAAGCAAAGCATTGCGCACAATGAATCCTTCGACTTGACTCTCCTTGTTTTGAACGATGGGGTGGGTGCGATTCACCCAATAAATGGCGTGAGCATTACTCACAAAAACGAAATGCCATCAACCTGTTTTTGCCTCTTTACTGATCTACATATATGAGGATGACAATAAATCAAGGGGGGGTTTGAGGGAGGCAACGCCCCCCCTCAACCCATCGTGTATCCAATTTACTCCACAATTTCCCTTACCTACTGTACATAAGAAAATGGGAGTCTGCATAAAGCCGATCGGCCCATACAAGGCAGATCCCTGTCACACCCAACCCCAATTATAGGCCCAACTCACTAATACCTTGAGTACTGACCCCACCAAAACGGTCAGAGATTAACACAAGATAACGGGGATCTGCTGAGCGCCGATTGGCCCACACCTGGTAGATCCCCCTCACACCCAACCCATCTTGTCCATATGCCTATCTAATTTTATCTTAAAGCTCCCTATCGTTCTTGATCCCACTATGTCACTTGGTAGCCTATTCCACCCATCTACAACTCTGTTACCAAACCAATATTTGCCTATATCTTTTCTGAAACAAAATTTATCTAATTTATAACCATTTGTTCGAGTTCTTTGGCTATCACTGAGCTTCAGTACATTTTTTATGTCTCCTTTATTTACCCCACTGAACCACTTGAACACTTCTATCATATCCCCTCTAACTCTGCGTCTTTCTAACGAATGTAAGCCTAATTTGTTCAACCTTTCTTCATATGGTAGATTTCTAATATTATGAATAATTTTTGTCATTCTTCGCTGTACTCTCTCCAAGGAATCTATATCCATTCTGTAATAAGGACACCAAAATTGGACAGCATAATCCATATGAGGTCTCACTAATGACAAGTAAACTTTCAAGATAACATCGGCAGTTCTGTTACTCACACTCCTTGAGATGAATCCCAGAATCCTGTTTGCCTTGTTACGTACGCTTATACACCGTTTTCTAGGTTTCAAATCGTTGCTAACAAACACACCCAAATCTTTCTCGCAGTCTGAGATTTCTAATTCAGCATTAGCTAGTTTATATTTTGCATTTGTATTCGTCTTCCTTATCTTTAATACCTTGCATTTGTCAATGTTAAAATTCAATGGTTTGAATGTGCAATGTATCAATGAGTGATAATGAATGGGAGTTGCAGGTTCTGGTAAATGAGTTTGGAACAGTGTGCGAAAAACGGAATTTGAAGGTAAATACGGGGAAGAGCAAGGTTATGGTCTTCGAAAGGGGTGAAGTCACAGAGTGTGAGGTGAAGCTGAACGGTCAGGCTATGGAGATCGTCAACTCTTTTAAGTATCTGGGCAGTGTGTTGAGTAAAGATGGGACTATGGATGAAGAAGTGCGGGAGAGGGTACAACAGGGGAAGAGGGTTGTAGGAACGCTAAAAGCAGTAACAAGAAATAGGGTGGTCAGTATGGAAGTGAAGAAGTCCTTGCATGACAGTGTGGTAATCCCGACACTGACTTACGGAAGCGAAGCATGGACGTTGGTTGAGAGACTCAGACCAAGAGTGAGAGTAGTGGAAATGAATTACTTAAGGAGTGCGTGCGGAGTTACATGGAGGGATAGACAGACTAATGAGGAAGTAAGAAGGTGTGGTGTGGAGGTAGATGTGCTGGAAAGTGTGAAAAGGAACAACTTGAGATGGTTCGGCCATATGGAACGTATGGAAAGCGAGAGAATGACTAGGAGGGTGTACGAGAGCGAGGTGGAGGGACAGAGAGGGAGAGGTAGACCGAATATGAGGTGGAAGGATGGAGTGAGGAAGTACATGAACGAGGGCGGTGCTGGGTGGGGGGAGGGGCGTCGACTGACTGGGGACAGAGGTGCATGGGGACGGTTCGTTCGTGGCCACCCCTTCGGGGATCACGGCGTCAGGCAATAGATAGATAGATAGAAAATTCATCTGCCACTTTACTGACCATTTGTGTAAGGTATCTAGATGCCTTTGGAGGCACTGTTTCGCTATCTGAATCTATTGGTCTCCCTATTATGGTATCGTCTGCAAATTTACTTATCCTACTAGTTATACCTAAATCAAGGTAATTTATGTATAAAAGCGCGATTCACCCAATAAATGGCGCCATTTGACGTCGTATCTTCAGATTAATGAATAAGGGGTAAGTTAATGCAAATCCTCCACTTCAACAATAAACACTATATTCTTTGAACAAAAATATACAGAAAACTTGGTAAATAAGGCGGCTCTAGCTGTCTTGAATTTTACCCTAGATTCTTCTTTAATTCCCTAGTTTTCCTTCATATTTCCTGTTTTGTGATATAAATAGGTGCAATTAAGTTTGGTCAATATAAAGTTTATGTAGGCTTAGCCTAATTAAATTGATTAAAAATAGTTTTGACGTGGGTATTTGCACCCGACCGTGAAAATAACACTGTCCGGTATTTGCACCTGATGGTCGTCTATTATGCGATACCGACATTAACCCATGGGATCCGGGGGGCCTCATATGAGTTTTGGTAAAATCAACTTCATAATTCAGTAGTTACTGATTGAGACTACCTAGAGCAGTCAATGTTTTTGCAAATTGTAGAACTTTTTGTTGTCTGTAGAATGCCGTAGAGATGACGTCGCTACAACGCGTGGTTGCCGAGTTCTGATGATTATAGCGGCGATTTTTTTTTTTTACCATTTTGCCTCATAAGAGGCCTCTCGGATCCCAAGGGTTAATACATTAAAACAGACACACTAATAATTACAAGAGGTTTCGATTTTCATAAAGTACCGTGTACCTTATAATTTAATTATTTAAAGTTAAATACTGGTATTAAATTATAATACTCTTCGTTTTCATGTTGCATTTCCAGACCACCAACGAAGTTATGCAACACCGTTTTATTTTTCAATTCAGTGCTGTCCTCTGTAGCCTAGCCTAGTCCATTGTAACGCATAAAATCTCTTATTAAAATTCACTCCTCAAAATCGAATCACATACAGTAGCTAGGATACTTTTTTTTTCCTCTGTGAGTGAGGGAGACAAAAGGCAGAACTGCCTGTATCGAGTGCCTCCCCCAGAAGTTGAAAGAGTGACATGGCTAAAATCAAGGGAAGTTCGAGCCAAAATGCCTGGACACACGAAGTTTGAAGCAATTTGAAGCAATCCTGAGCGCAGGGAAAAGCATCGATCGTCAGTGTAACAATCGGTCGATTTGTCAGTTCAAATACATGACTAAATCCATCCTGAGCGCTTGGAAAAGCAGCATTGGTCAGCGCATTAATATTGATTTGTGCGCTCACGGTCGATTCATCTCGGGTGTAGCGCTATCGATCGATCGTGCAGATCCATCCGCAGCGCGTAACATTATATAGTCTTGCATATGGTAATGTCTTGTATCACTGTTGAGGCTGGTGTGGTTTGCAGATTCTGTAGGTGCTGCAGTGGGACTTCGTTGAGTGTAGCTGAAGCGCAGTTAGCAATGCCAAAATCTGCCACAGTGATGACATGATGGGGCAGTGTTGTGACGGGTCTTTACTATATTGCATTCCAACTGCGGAAAGGCAACCCCGTCTGAGCCGTTACAATGTGTGTAATGAAAAATTATGCTAAACCATTGTATGTATGTATGATATACACTGTTAAGTATGTTAATACCCTCCTAATATTTCAGGTACATGGATAAGCGCGTCCAGACCAAGTTGAATGGAGGGCGTGTGGTGGAAGGGACCCTGCGAGGTTTTGACCCTTTCATGAACCTGGTGGTGGATGATGGTGTTGAACTGCGCAAGACTGGGGAACGGGTCAGGATTGGAGTCTCGGTAAGTTACTATGTCAAGCATTGGTTATAATTATACAGTACAGTATATCAATCAAAGGGTACCTATATAGTACAGTATATCAATCAAAGGGTACCTATATAGTACAGTATATCAATCAAAGGGTACCTATATAGTACAGTATATCAATCAAAGGGTACCTATATAGTACAGTATATCAATCAAAGGGTACCTATATAGTACAGTATATCAATCAAAGGGCTCCTATATAGTACAGTATATCAATCAAAGGGTACCTATATAGTACAGTATATCAATCAAAGGGTACCTATATAGTACAGTATATCAATCAAAGGGTACCTATATAGTACAGTATATCAATCAAAGGGTACCTACTCCATCATGACACGTTACTACAATCACATTATTCTCCTCTAATAGGGATCTCTCTGGGCAAGGCTCCAGAATGCAATTAATTTCATCCATGGTATCTCTTAACATGATGATCAACTTGGCTCGGCCATGGGACATGTGGTGTTTCCAGTGGTCGCTCCATTCATGGGTGTCGCCCACCAAAATCAGCACATGAATAGTCAACTATAGTACAAAGGAAATAAAGCAACAACAGGTCTAGTGACCCTTCTAGTCTGCTTGTCCTCCAAAACACTGAGGATCAAGTGTCCAAACAGTGGTTTAGAGTGGGTAAGGGAACATTGGAAAGGGAACTAATGTCTGTGGCAGGATTAGGAAGTTAGTAGGGGACAGATGGGTTAGTAACTGAGGGGAGGATAAAATAAAGTTATTCATTTACAAACGCAGTCAGTCGCGTGTTTGATGCGAGATATTTGTCTAAGCGGAGTTTAAATGAATCAACGGTGCTGCAGTCTATAACGTCTCGGGGAAGCCCATTCCACAAGTTGACAACTCGATTGAAGAAGAAATTCTTAGATTCGTGCGAGTTAAAAGATTTACCAATAATTTTGCAACCGTTTCCCCGCGTGTAATTAGATTGGTCGATAGTGAAGTACTTACTACAGTTCATATTATCGATGCCTTTGATGATTTTGAACACTTGAATTAAGTCACCTCTTAATCTGCACTGGGTTAAAGGAAATATATTTAATTCTCTAAGACGCTCTTCGTATAGTTGGTTCTTTAGGCTAGGTATCATTTTGGTAACTCTACGTTGAACTCGTTCTAGCTTGTTTATATCTTTTTGGTAATAAGGGCACCAGGATTGAACGCAGTATTCCAGAAGAGGGCGGACTAAGGAATTGTAAAGGGTTAGGATAACTTCTTTGGATTTATGCTCAAATGACCTGCCTATAAAGCCAATTATTTTGTTTGCCTTCTTAACAACTTCTGAACATTGTTGACTCGGTTTTAGGTTACTCGATATTGTTACTCCCAGATCGGTTTCTCTGTTTACATTCTTAAGCTGAGTGCCATTCATCGAATAGTTTGCTTTCTCATTTAGGTATCCGATATGTAGTACTTTACATTTATCCGCATTGAAACTCGCCAAATTTGGCCCAACATGACAATTTATCTAGATTGTGTTGCATCTTCAACTTGTTCTTTTGAGAGTACGCTATTTGCAATTTTTGTATCGTCAGCAAATTTTGAGATTGTACAGGTGAGACCCTCATCTTTGTCGTTGATGTAAATTAGAAAGATAGTTGGTCCTAGTACTGATCCCTGGGGTACCCCGCTACTTACATTGGTCCATTTAGATGCCTTACCGTTTATGACTACTCTTTGCTTTCTGTCGCTGAGCCAATTTTCTATCCATTTCAACACACCGTCTTGTATTCCATGCGCTTTTAGGTTTAGCAGTAAACGTTTGTGGGGAACTTTGTCAAAGTCCTTTTGAAAATCAAGGTATATAATATCTACAGCTTTACTCTCATCATTGTCGCTGAGATGATAAAAGCCTCGGGGGAGATTGGTGTAAACTTAGTCACTGAGTTGATAAACACCATTATTAAAGATGAGAAAATCCCAGAGGATTGGCTCAAAAGTGTAATAGTAAATATATACAAAGGAAAAGGGGATGCGCTAGATAGAGGAAATTATAGGGGCCTGAAAATGCTTGACCAAATCATGAAGGTTTGTGAGAGAGTCCTTGAGGGTTTGATCAGGCAAAGCATCTCTATTGATGATATGCAGTTTGGTTTTATGCCAGGACGTGGTACAACCGATGCCATCTTCATAGTCAGGCAGATACAGGAAAGATACTTACTAAAAGGCAGGGATCTTTACTTTGTGTTTGTGGACCTGGAGAAGGCCTTTGATAGGGTACCTAGAGATGTTGTACAGTGGGCTATGAGGAAACTTGGTGTGGAAGAGTGGCTGGTGCGTGTGATAATGAAGATGTATGAGGATTCGCGAAGTTCGGTGAGAGTGAAGGGTGTACTGAGTGATGAGTTCGCAGTCCGTGTTGGAGTCCATCAGGGTTCAGTGTTAAGCCCCCTCCTCTTTATTATGGTCTTGGAGGCGCTGTCTAGAATTTTTAGAGGCGGACTCCCGTTGGAACTGTTTTATGCAGACGATTTAGTCCTAATAGCTGACAGTATGCAGGATGCTGAGGCCAAATTCAGAGAGTGGAGAGAGGGCATGGCGAGCAAGGGTTTAAGAGTCAATATTAACAAAACCAAGGTTATGCATTGTAGTTTGAGACGAGGCAATGTGGAAAAGAGCGGTGCATACCCATGTGCAGTGTGTGGAAAGGGAGTGGGCGTTAACTCAATTCAATGTAGCATCTGTCGATGTTGGGTACACCATGGGAGTAAGCGCTGTAGTAGAATAAAGAGGCCCCTGCCGAAGGATAAGTCAGAAATAGAGAAATTTGAGTGCGTAGTGTGCAAAGGCGAGCTTGTGTTAAGTGATGATCCTGTGGCTGTGAATTTTGGAAATGAGTCTTTGGAGCTGGTGAACAAGTTTTGTTACCTAGGAGATACCATCTCTGCCGGTGGTGGGGCTGAGGCTGCCACTGTTGCTAGAATTAGGTGTGGCTGGGGGAAGTTCAGAGAATTGATGCCAATCCTGACCATGAAAAGAATGCCTCTCCCCCTGAAGGGAAAGGTGTATGCCTCATGTGTTAGAAGTGCAATGACGTATGCCTCAGAAACATGGGCCGTTAAAGTAGAGGATGTCAACAGAATGGAGCATAATGAGATGAGAATGGTGAGATGGATGTGTGGGGCCAGGCTACAGGATAGAATAACAAATGTTGAGCTGAGGAGACGTTTAGGTATAAAGAGTATTAGCGAGGTGATGCGTACAAGTAGACTGGGATGGTATGGACATGTGGAGAGAATGGATGAACAAAATTGGGTGAAAAAATGCAGGTCTGTGATTGTGGAGGGAGCTGCACCAAGGGGTGGACCGAGGAAGACCTGGGATCGGACTATACGCGCCGATCTCAAATCCAAGAACTTGACAAGTGAAGCAGCCCTTAACAGGGTTGCCTGGAATGCCGCCATTAGGACAAGAGACTGAAACTGCACTTATGTGTGGAACACTCAGTCTTAAAATTTTATGTATGTATGTGTATGTAGAGGTTGAGGATATCATGGAAGAAGTAATTTTTTGAGCTTTTTGATTGGTTTTTCATGGTTTTTCCTTCATTCCTAACCCATTCGCTATTGTTTCTGGAAAAAAAAAATCAAAACCTGCTGGGCCCTGGTGGTACATTTATTAATAACTAGCTGGGGCTCAGCGGGTTAAACAGGAAAGTTTTTGACGAAAGCCGTGTTGAGTATCTTTAAGTATGTTATTTTCCTCCAAGTGATTTATGAGTGTCTCTTATGACCGTTTCTAGCATTTTACATACAACTGAGGTTAAGCTAATTGGACGATAGTTACTGGGTAGGGATTTGCTGCCTTTTTTAATATCGGTGTTACGTTGGCTAGCTTCCACTGATCAGGCATAGTTTCAGACTGCAAGGATTTATTGAATAGTAATGTCAGTGGTTTGGAGAGCTCATCCTTAGCTTCCTTTAGAACTCTAGGCGAGATTGTATCAGGTCCAGTCGTTTTATTTACCTTGAGTTTATCTAAACGGTTCAATTCTTCCCTCTCTGTAACGGTGATATTGCTTAGAACATCTGAATTATCAATCTGAATCGGCGATGGTGTAGGGATATCACTGAGGTCTTCTGTTGTAAAAACTGATGCAAAGAAGGTATTGAGGGCATTACTCATTTGTACTTCGTCTTTGGTGTGTTCTCCATTTTCATCGACTAACGGTCCAACAGTTGAAGTAACTACTTTTTTCTTTCTCATCATCATCATCATCATCTCCGACGCCTTGCTTCCCCCTGGGAAACCCCCACTAGAGGATGGCCATGACAGAAACGTCTCCAAGCTACTTTGTCAAGACATGCCTCCTTTGCCCGTGTCACAATGCCCCTTCCACTACGTGGAAGTTTTTCTTCAATATATTTTTCCACTTTCTTTTCCCATACCATAGGTGGTCTTCCACTACTAGCGGTTCCACTCACCTGACTCCCATATATCTTTCTTGGCATTCTGTCTTCATCCATTCTCTGAACATGACCATACCACCTCAAAGTACTTCTCTTTATCCACTCAACCACACCACAATCAATGCCCAAAGCCTGCTCTTCCATTCCAAAGGACTCGTACACTTCTCTATTACTTGGCCCATCTAGCCTATTCATGCCAGCTGCCATTCTGAAAAAGCTCATCTCCACAGCTCTTAGTTTGAAGAGGTCCTCGTCACTTGCCGTCCATGTCTCGCTTCCATACGAGAGTGTTGGGAGCAGCACACTGTTTCTCAGTGACTTTTTGACTTCCTGGCTAACCATTCTTCCTTTGAGAATACTATCAAGTTCTCCAATCACTTTTCTCCCTTGCATTTTTCTCTCTTTGATCTCACTCTCCATTTTACCATATTTGCACAGTACAGCTCCCAAATACTTGAAACTTTCAACCTCTTCTAGTACTTCATTTTTCAATTTTATTTTACAACTTTTCTTGTGTTCTTTCTTGATTCTATATTTTTCCTTAAAATCTATAGTTTCATGCATTCTTCTCTCAAACACCATTACCTTACATTTCCCTACATTGACCTTTAACTTTCTCTTTTCACATACCCTGTCAAAGTCAGTGACCACTCTCTGAAGTTCTTCAGCATTTTCCGCCAACAGGACTGCATCGTCCGCATATAGGCATGTTAAAATCTTCCATGTTCTTCCCTCTGATTCCAGTCTAGCTCCCATACCCATTGATACAGCCCTACATTCCCTAATCACTCCATCCATGTATATATTGAACAACCAAGCTGACATGACATCCCTGTCTTACACCTACATTGACCTCAAAACTTTCACTTAACTTATCCCCTACCTTCACATTTGCCATTGCATTCCTATAAAAAGATTTTATCTTTCTGATATAACTATAGAATTCTTTCGGTTTTGTTTTACTTTTATTCGCAATATGTAACTCTAGGGTCTTTTTACTTTGCTTAATTAACTTTTTGGCTTTGCGTCGTAGCTCTACAAATTTCACCCATTCTTCGTCATTTTGTGAGGATTTTAATCTATCATTAGCAAAAATTTTAGCAACCAGACAGTTTGAAATATCTTTATTCCACCATTTGGGCTTATTATTATGGCCTGGACGCCGTATTTTCGATGGTATGCAGTCTTGCACTGCTTTTAGGTAAATGGTTTCGAATAACTTCCAAGATGTATTTATGTCGTTATTGTTAATTAAAAAGCTCCAGTCAGTTTCTTTAAACATAGCTCTAAATTTATGAAAGTTTGCTTTCTTGAAATTAGGGACTTTTTCGATGCTACTATTTGGTTCGTTACTAGTACGATTTGTTCGTGGCCACCCCTTCGGGGATCACGGCGTCAGGCAATAGATAGATTATAGATAGATAGATAGACTAGTAAACTTTAAAGTGAAAGTTATTGTACGATGGTCGCTGTTACTGAATTCATCACCAACATTCAAATTCTCTATTAATTCTTCTTTTGTTGCAAGTACAATGTCAAGAACGTTATTACCACAGGTCGGCGTTCGAACAAATTGATAAAGCAAACTCTCTTGCAAGTTCGTATAAAAGTCATGTCCGGAGTGTGAAGAAAGAGTATCGCCCCACTTGGTCACAGGTAAATTAAAGGAAGATAAAGAACCATGTACCACTGCATAGCTAAGTTGGCAGTCCCAAACTACAGTATACAACCAATAACAATGTCTAAAATCAGTTTCAGAGAGTAGATGTAGGTTTGATATGTGGTCATGCCAGTTATAGCTCATGATCCTGAGGAGACATTTGGGTATGCAGTATATTCATACTTGTATACCTCAAAGCAATTACTGATATGTCAGTCAGTTAGTTAGTATCCAATCCTGGAATCCACGAGAAAGTTAAAAGGGGGATCAGGCAATCCTAGGATAAAGAATATAAACATTAATCATATCAAAGGAAATTGAACCTCCCAAAAGCAAGCAGCATTCATAAGCCTTAGGGGGCTTATGAATGTTACTTGCTTTTGGGAGGTTTAAGTGGTTTCACATCATATATTATGAATGTCCATAACAAAGCTGCTTCATACCTGCATGGAGCATAAGCAATTCTCAATTTCTCAAAATTTCTAACATATAATTGATTAATATATTTTCCTCTATCAGTAACTTAGATTCTGCTACTTAACTCCCTTTATTGGCTACCGGTACTTCTTAATAGCTATTGCAGGTTTTCTGCTCTAGCTAAATCAGTAGTCGTGTATAAAAAAAAGCACACTTGGGAAATTTATATCTAGTCAGCCCAAACTGACATTGGGAAGGATGTAGTATCCGGGCATACGGCAGTCATGTTTACATAGGTCGATCGCTCGCGGTTAAGTGCCCGTCTATTTTGAACGCTATTTTTTCTGTTATTTTCCCCCTGCTGGCAATATATATAATGATGACAATAAGTAATGGGGGGTTGAGGGGAGCAAAGCACCCCCCCCCCCCCCCCCCCCACAACTCATTATTGTATCCCACGGCAGTCAAAATAGACAAGAACATGATCGCGAGCGTCTGCGTAGTGTAAACAAGGCGGGTGGTACGCCCAAATACTACATACTTGCCCTGACATTTTCACATTCTCAATCATCCAGAGAGTTGATAGAGGTTTCTCATGGGGTCTCATAAAAATATTCTACTAATTTTGAATATAGGTTGGTGAAAACTTATATGAATTTATAAATAGAACGCCGACTGATAGAACAAAGGTGCATGGAGTAGATTCATTCATGGCCATCTTCTTGGGGATTAGAGTGCCTGAATAGACAAATAGAAAAAATCTTTGTAAATGCCTGATTCAAATTAGTAGAATCAACATGAGAAACTTTCAACTCTGGATTGTTGAAATTGGTAGGAAAAATGTCCGAACTGACAATGTGAGAACCGGTACTGTATAAAACAAAAGGTATATTATAAGGATAAGATTTAAGCAGTACATGTCCTGTATAATACTTACTGTATATGTGCCATGAGTCTAATTTGAGTCCTATTTTTTCACCAGGTTATCCGAGGCAGCAGTATCGTCATGTTGGAGGCCCTTGATCGTATATCATAACTTTCACCTAACCAAACCTTCCTAGGTAAGTAACTTTCTCTGTACGGTGATTTTATTTCCACCTCCAACAGTCGGCACGTCCGTCAGTGCACTAAGGTCCCAGACCCGGGTCTCAGCAGTGCTGCCAAAGGCAAAAAAGAGCTACATTGCTAATAAATAGCGAGTTTTCCCCAATGTCTATGGTAGCGCTGCGGGTGAAACCCGCAAGCTATGAAGCTCATTCTAGTATTATTTTGAAGCTATTTTCGTCTAGTTTTCGGCAGAATACATTTCCTTTCATGTAGACACTTGATTAATCATTCAGGAGTGCCTGAATATGCCCTAAATAGCCCAAATATGCCCGCAGAGAAAGGGTTAAGAATGCAAAACTATTGAACAAACTTAAAAGTATACTGTACATGCATACATATTAAGGAATACCGGTAATAAATTTTGTTTCATTGCTTTTTTATTTAGGCACTAATGAAGTAACTGTCCTTATCATTCTAATCTCCACCTCTCTATTCACAGGTTGTCCAAGGTCCTGTATTAGTATCACCAGTTCACCTTGTAAGACAACCAAGATGGCATCCCTGCTAACCTTCATCCCTACAATAGACTTTTAGGTATAAGCCATGTATTTGGTAACTTTGGACATTTCATGATCTGAATAAAAAATGAAAATAACTATTTATGGGTTATTTACCATGTTTTTTTAATTACTTCAATGAATTACTGATCTGGAGTTATTATTAAATAGTTTTGTGATCAAATTATGAATGCTTTTGGTCATTTGATAATGTGAGATGGAATATAAGAAAGCATTCTTGAAATTGTTTCGTATTGGAAATTTAATCACTTTCATTGAAAATTTAACTGCAATGCATACATTTAACTTTGCTGCATGTTAAATTATAATGACTAAAAAGAATGGACTTGTTTTTATATAGTCTTGCTTGACAGTATGCTTTGTGATTTATCTAAGTTGGTGAAATTATATATTTTGTTTTGTAATATAACTGAATCGCAGATAAATAATCTCATCAAAATTTAAATGCAACTTTTCACCGAGCTGTAAATTTGAATAAAATTTTCTGACATATTTGTCATTACAGTAGTTTGAGGGTTTTGATATCTTCTATTCCTGGAAGAAGTTTGTAACATGTATAGTACAATAATATTCCTGAGAACTTTGGAATTATTAGAAGTGAGTTTAGTCTTACAATATACAATGACACTTTGAATAGTGAATATAAAATAGACTATAATTTCAGGCTGTATAATATTTTGATCATAATTATAATAAGAATAAGTTGCCCATCATTTTTATTGATATTTAATCTACAGTAATTTTTGCTGTGATAATTTTGGTTCCTTTTACCATATATATATTCATATTTTTACCTCATCCGTTCATTTGTTTTTTTTTCATCCACTTTCCTTCCTGTAGTATTTGATAGGTTTCGGTAGGCTATATTGTCATCCCTATGTAATGGTTTCATATCAGGTATCAGTATATTTTTAGTTTCTTTCTGTTTTACCATAATCTGTAATAAATGACAACCTATTCTGAAGATTTTATATGACCCAATAACTTTATGATACTCGGTATAGTACTAATTATTTTTATTAATAATTAGTAATCTATATCGTTTAGTATCAAGTATTTTTATTGATAATTAGTCACCTACTATATCTTTCACTTTTACACACAATACTACAGCTTTGGACTGCCACCTTTATTATGTAAAACTTGCAAAATAAACAAACCAAAACTGGGACGGCGCAAGATAAATGCAAAGGAACTAATCAAAATCGCTATACAGTAGGCTCACATATCTCGATCAATCTCATCTCGATATTTCGCATCTCGATGCCACCTTCAAGCTCTCCCCAATCACAAATCTCGATGAAAAAACGTTAATCTCGATAGCTAATAGCTAAATATCGATGCTAGATGCTTATATACTAATATAAACAGATTAATCTTGACCAAATCGATGTGTGAACCTCACAGTCATTGTGTTTTGTTCACCTGTATACTAATGTACCGCTAGTATCGATCGTCTCAAGCGGTAGTCTAACCTGTCTCTGCCGCTTTCATTTACGTAGTAATATAAATTACTTTACCATGTTTTAATATACATTATTATTTGTATGAGGAAAATCTAGTAGGCTACCATAGTGCGGTTGGGAATATGAACATGATTAGATTAATATCCAGTATTCGAGAATGGATAATAAGTCGTAGGCGTGTGCATAAACCTTTAACCGTCCTGGTGGTGTAATGGTTAAGGTGGCAAAAATATGTGTGTGATAACCCGGGTTCGAATCCCGGTGGATCATATATACTTTAATTAATTTCATTGGGGGTGTGGTGGTGAGATTAATAAAAATAATATAATAATAGTAAAGACAAAAGAAAACTTGATTAAACTTTATACCATGGAAAATTTATTGAAGTCGGTAGATCTAGCGGCCACTTGGTGTACCAGTCACACATCCGCCATTCGCTTGAAAACTTGTATTGTGAAGTCGTCTACCTGGACCTTTTTTTATCGCATTCATAAAATGCCGGTACTAGTGGTGACAGGGTGAGGGAAGCAATTGCAAGAATTGTTGACGGTGACTGTGCGCCGGGTGCGGAGACGCAGTAACCTAACTGCGTTCGCCTCGGAACCAACAATCAACCACACAAACCTCTTTATCAATAAATATAAGGTAAAAATAAAACTTTCATTATTAATTTTATCTATTTTAACATATTATATATATTGCATGTGATTGTGGGGGGCAAATGTGAAAATTGACAGATTTGATGTAGGTTAGTCGGCAAGTGGCTGGAACCGATTGTATTTTTTCCCATAAGAAGTTAACTTCGCATCTCGATATTTCGAATCTCGATCGGTATTTGTGGGAACCAATTATGATCGAGATTGGAGATTCCACTGTATGGAAATAACGCTTAATAAAATAAAATTTGAAATGAAAGAACACAATCCACCATCTGCCATAATTTGATTTGCTGCCACTTAGCCCCTGCCAGATTATGGAATTTTCGTGTCACCGGGGCATAAAATGATATCAAAACTAATACTTACTTCCTCCTTGGCAAACCCCTAGTAAAGGACAGCCATGGTAGACACACTTCTGACCTGTATCATAATGGTTTTCCTTTATATAGGTACTGTATACTTTTTCACTTCTTCCATACTATTGATGGTCTTCCACTACCAGTTGTCCCTATCACTTGGCTTTCATGTACAGTATTTATTATCTTCTCCGCAAATTATCATTGCACCACAAAGAATATTTCTAAAATATTTCGTCGCGAGGCCGGTCTATATGATCTGTGCCCCATGAATATTCTTTCCTCTCACTTAAACATTAGGCTACCATAGCGCGGTTGGGAGTATGAACATGATAGATTAATATCCAGTATTCGATAATGGATATAAGTCGTAGGCGTATGCATAAACCTTTAACCGTCCTGGTGGTGTAGTGGTTAACCCTCTCACCACGGAAGGGCTCTTGAACGCCCATAAAAAAGCATATAACAGGTACCCGGAAGGCCTCTTGAACGCCCAGTGGTTGAAAGCCTGTGAGCTTCGTGTGCGAGGCGTCGGTCCGACGCATGTAAACAACAGCCGGCTGGACCGACGCCCCGCATCTCCGGCCACAAGAAGGAGAGCGTCGCTTGTTCGTGTGTGCCTGTATGTTGTTGTTAAGTATCGAAAAGTGGTGTAAAGTGGCTGTTTTGGCCATAAAGTTATCTCCAATGAAATCATCATCACAGCTCAACCAGTTGACTTAGAGAGCTCTACTTAATGCCATTCTACAGGTAAATAACACAGCTATGCTTGGGGATGCGCGGGAATGCGGGAAGCAGTCTGATTAACGAATATACGGTAGCCTAGCCTAGACGTTTTTCGGCCAAAACACCCGGGTTTCGAGGAATATATATATAATACATAGCCGGGGCTGGAGGGTTAAGGTGGCAAAAATCTGTGTGATAACCCGGGTTCGAATCCTGGCGGATCATTTATACTTTAATTAATTTCATTGGGGGCGTTTGGTGTTCTGGTGAAATTAATAAAACATATATTATTGCATTTCATAGTTATGATTGGTGCTTTTACAATTGTGGATCCTATGAGGGAGGCTTTATAATCAGATTTACATATAAATACTTGCATACTGTTGAAATATTGACCACATATTGGTTCACGTCATCTTTGTCACATTTCCTTATTCTATCTTACAAAACATTTCCTTGACCTATTTCCTTTTACTTGTACAGACACACTGCTCTTTCCACCCATGTTGAACCCTGTAAAACCCGCAGTACCTTCACGCTTCTGGCTTCCCTTCAAAGGTATGATACTTAAGTATTCTTTACCCAGGCTAGGGTGGAAGTATGGTACAAGATATGATTCAAACTCCTAAAAAAACTGTCAGTGGTAAAATGGATAAAGCGTCTGTATGTGATGTCCTGGGTTTGAATCCCCGGAGGATCATATACTTTCATTAATTTCATTGGGAGTTTTTGGTGTTAAGAACTATTTTAGTTAATAAATATTGAACCGTACTGAAGTACGATAATTTAAAAAAAATTTCCATAATTTCTTGGCTCATATCACAGGAATTCTATTTAAGCCGAATATGGAGGTATAATATTTACAGCTAAGTTTATTACAAGTCAATAACGTGAATATTCGTTCATTGAAGTTAAGTTGATCCAGTCTGCGATAATACTGTACAGTATTTGTGAATAGCTCACAGAACCGCAAGTTGATTATGTAGCGACGTGTGTACACATACAGTAGTAGTAATCCAGGAATAATATATTATTTACGCTGCACTTCTTAGGTGCATCAAGGAGTATTATTGATAATTTTGACCTTGTATTATTCAAATAGGGAATTTTGATCTTGTATTATTCAAATTATCACCAACCCACTATTTAACTTGCAAATAAACCTAATTAATGAAATCAATGAAACTAATTGAATACATGTGGTACTCGAAGGATTCGAACCTAGGATACTTCCACTGAAATTCTTCGCACTAACCAGTACGCTATCAAGACAGTATGGCATCCTCTACCCAACCTTAGCCGTTTCTGTATCTCTTTTACTATCCTACTTTTCTTTGTGGGGGCAGGGGCTAGAAATCTTCCCCTTTCTAAATTCACCTACTAGACGAGCCATAGAAAATGGCGAGGGAACACTTTCGTGGTCCTGGGCCCTAAGAATTGGAACTTGAAATTTTTTCTTTTCGGTCCCTGTCTCGAGTCGGCCACCCCCAGATATAGGGAATGTTCCTGAGTATATAGTGTACATACATACATTATGATTAAGTTGTAAAGGCTATCCTAATACCATTTCCCAGACTGTTCTGATACAGTAACACCCCGATTTTCCGACACTTGGGGGGGGATTTGAAAAGTCCGGTTAGTTGAACAATACTCCTATAAATGCCCATAAACCCCAAGAAAATACCCCCTAATGGCTATTTTTATTATGAGCCTTAATATAATAAACAAACACACATTACTATACCATTTTAATAGTAATGTTCTCAACTCGCCAATTTATAAGTACAGTAGAAGTTGGAAAAGGCGTCCAGCTGTTGTTGTCGGCGGCGTATCGTCGTATGCGAAGGCTAGGCCTTATTGGGAGGGAGAGTTCTGCAGCACATTAAAAGTTTTGACAGTAGAAAAACGAAACACTAATATCAAATTGTTTTTGTTCTTTTTAGTTTCTTAGGTTTCTCACTTAACTAAAACTTATTTATGAAGTGGATGCTTTGGGAGAGGCAGCAAGGGGTGGATGCTTGCCACTCATCCACAGTTGTAGAGGTGGATGATGTTGCATCATCCACCTCTCTCCATTTGTTTGGATATTTGTATTTTTTGTTCCAAGGTCAGAAACACTCTTGCACTTCTTGTCACTATTGGCTTTCAGTTTGTCCGACTTTGCCTTAATCTTTGGCATGATAGCGATGAATCGAGTATAATATGTCCAATATGAGAATGTTTGTAGCCTATATATGGATCGATCGGGCAAGGCTGAGAGGCCTATTCCCGCGCTTTTGTTGTTGTTGCTTGTTCTACTGAAGTCGCAGTTACCCGCTTAGAACCACGGACTATTTTATATATTTATATTTCTTATTGGTGCTTTTTAAATAGTTTTTCCCTAATATTATATGTATTTATTATTTGTTATGATGAAATTATGCTGGTAAGACGATTTTTTTTTTTTTTTTTTTTAAATTTTAATTTTAATAATTTCCTAAAAACTGGTTGTTTGAAGTTACCGGATGCTTGAATGCCGGAAAATCGAGGTGTTACTGTATTTAAAAATAAGATGCAGACTCGATTGGACCTACTGTACTGGTAATACAGTACCTTATTAAGTAAGGGGAAATTGCCATAATTATTTTTATTCCAAGATCATATTGACAATGTACAGTTGGTCAAAGTTCCATCTGACCCACCCTCGCTATGGGGCTCGCAGAATTAGCTGGCAATACTGGTGTAGTTGCCAATCAGTGGATATAATTACTTGAATATTTAAGCAAATCTACGAACTTTAGGTGAATGTTCGGGATCATACATAGCGATGGCTGCATTTTTTTTATAGATAGGCTTACTTTCCCTTGTTTAGTACGGTATATGTTCTAACAATAATATAGCCAAAATCAGATCTACCAATCCCAATTTTTGTAAGACTTCCTACACCAGTATTGCCAAATAATTCTGCGAGCCCCAGAGCGAGGGTGGGTCAGCTGGAACTTTGATTACCGTAATTTTGAACTGTTTCGTTGAGCCACAATCTGTGGCATGATCAGTAGCACGTATGACTGCTGATCGAAAGGTCGACAGTTGGATCCCACGCCGTACCATTGGTTGTTGTTGTTGTTGTTCCCTAAGCTGCCTGGCCGAACAGCCCCGAGTCCCTGAGGAAGGCCATGGCCACGATCGGGCTTTCCCACAGAGCTCTCATTGAGTGTAGATTGTGTTGTTGGCGTAAGTGGTTGTGTGAAATGCAGTCTTCTATGATGTGTTTAATGGTATGGGGTGCTGTGTTACATCCCGGGCAGGCGTCGACAACGGAGTCATCCAGTCTCTTCTGATAGCTCAGGAGAGCTGGATGGTGTCCGCATCTCAGCCTGGCCAGGTGGACTCTGTCCTCGCGAGGGAGGGAGGATTCGGAAGGATGGATTTCGGGAGGTCGTGCATGCAGCTGCGTGTTGTCTGTGAGTGAGTGGATGGATTGGCGAGAGATATGAATATGGATGTGCTTCTGGAAGTTGGTTCGGGGTGGGCAGGGAGGGAGAGAGGATAATAATTGTGTGTGATACCGTGTGCTGGATGTTGTTTTGATATTTCTTGATGTCTGTGGGTGTGTTGCCATGTAGTTTAGTGGGTGGTCTTGGTTTGTGGAGGCTGCTGCCAGGAATTGAGTGCCTCTCATGTCCAGATGGTCTTTGACTTTGAGGATTTTGGTTTCTTGATGTAGGTGATCTGTGGGTGCAGTAGCTGTGCAGCCTGTAATGATTGGTTGTTGTTGTTGTTGTTCCCCAAGCTGCCTGGCCGAACAGCCCCAAGGCCCCGAGCAAGGCCAAGGCCATAACCGAGCGCCCCCACAGAACCCTCCCTGCCGACCACAATAAAGCCTGGGTGACCGAAGCCACTCCATGGCGGGGAGCTGGGGAGGGTGAGGAAACGCCCGGGAAACCAAAGCCCCACCCAGGGCCCTGTGCCCCTCAGCAATTATGAAGAGAAAGTTGAGGGGCAAAGGAAAAATGTGACGCTTTGGCTTCCAATCTTGGTAGATTGGGAGGTCAATCCACGGAAGAGACGCCGTCACTTGAGATCTAGAAAATATATAAGTAAAAGGAACAGTCAGAGTAAGCTATGGGTATGGCAGAGATCGCTCAGTTCTCACTCTGATAGACCAGCCCATCACCATTGGTACCATTGGTAGATGGCAAGAGTTTGGGCAGCTCAGTCTAGCAATTTGTGGCAAATGTCCAGTTAACTGCCTGTAACAAGGTCACGCTCTAGCCCTGTCAATCAAGAGAGAGCACAGCATTAATAGCTACTGTACAGTGTGTACATCACTGCATCATTATCTCTACCTTGTTTCCTCCTGCGTTTATTTTGTGTTGTCCCAGTTTTGGTTTGTTTGTTTGCAAGTTTGATATAATACATACATACACAAATTTATAGACCGAGTGCTCCATACGAAGTGCGGTTCCAGTCTCGCATCCTAATGGCGGTGCTCTATGCAGCCCTGTTAAGAACTGCCTCACTTGTAATTTTTTTTTTTTATTAAAGATCAAACCATAAGGTCTTTTCCCACATCTTTCTTCCCAAATTGACTAATTCCTTGAATGTGATGATAGTGCGTTGTTATGTGTGCGATTAGTTTGCTTGGGAAACAGATTAACTTGCTCATGTAGTAATGTACATCCTGTGTGGTGGATTGTGTTCTTTTATTTTAGTAAGCGTTGTTTCCACATAGCGATTTTGATAAGTTATTTTGCCTTTATATTGTCTTTGTCCAAGTTTTGGGTTGTTTAATTTGCAAGTTTTACATTTTAATTGGTCTGCCCCTTGGTGCAGCTTGCTAAAGGATGGCCATGGCAAAATACCAGATATGATTTTTTACCCTTGCCATTATGCTCTTTCCACTTCTGTACTTGGAAGATGATCTTCAATATACTGTACTCTATTTTTCCACTTTCTTCTCCAATACCATTCATTGGAGGTCTGCTATTCCACCCACTTGACTTATATTTATCTTTCTTATTTTACCACATATCATATATAAAGTGTATATCAGACGTCTACTGTAGTGTTAAAGTAATTGAAGAACTTTTTCATAATACTGTACAGTAGTTGATTATGATATATTTTTGTATGCTTATATGCTAAAGAACAATATAAGCAATGTAACAAGGTGGGGTTATAGAACTTCTAAGTGCCAACTGTACCACTTGATGATTTAGTCAACTTGGGGAAACACCTCAACAAAGTCGGTACCAATTCCCAAAATGAGGTAGAAGAAAATAATTTTATAATTTTCCCTGGCAAATTGGTAGGTCAGCTCCAAGGCCAGCCCTATGAGAGTCTCGTAATGTGGCTCAGTGGTCTGGTTAAACTACTGTATTAAAAACAAAATGGTAGGTCAGCTTCTGCATTTTAGTTGAAACAAGGAATTGGAATGATTAGAATGATACTTTCTGGCACCGAGTTGCTGGGCTGCGTTCAGTCACAATTAGCTATGCAATTCGTAAGGCAGCATATTGCTGTGTACCAACACTGGCATTTGTTGAGAGACACAGTACGGTATTGATTAGCACAATAAAGAAAGATAATTATTCAATAAACTTTTGGTAATTGGTTATACAGTATAATTTCAATATCTGTTCTTCGTCGTCCTCCGTGTCTTGCTGATATTCTCTCTGAGTCTCCCTCTTTTTCTATTGATCGAGTGCTGTCTTTCCTTTATCTTCTCCATCTCCTTAACGATATTTAGGTTGTTGTTCTTCTGACCCATTCCGTTTTCTACATTAGTTCCATATGGCCTTAAGTCGCCGGGCGCTAGGAATCTATTAATGTAATGTTATATAATCAATTGCCAAAAGTGTATTGCAGTGTCTTCTGGAAGCAGTGTCAAATTTGTATTGATTCCTTATACCTCTGAATATATAGTATTGTCTGGCATGTTGGTACACAGCAATAAGCTGCCTTACGTATTGTATTGGCTGAACACAGCCCTGGTAACAATGCAGAAGAGAGCCAAAATATTGGCAGAGTAATTCTGCCAGTCTAGAATGTACAGAAAAAGTGCTCCCTGTAACTTATCTCTATATGGCAAACAGCAACTGGTGTAATACAGTACTGTACAGTAATTAGAGGAGTGAACGATGAAAGGCCCATTAAATAAGTAACACCCAGTTCTCAACATTAATCATCAATTACAAACCCCAGTGTACTTAAATAAACTAATGAAAGCATATGGTCCTCCCGGGATTCGAACTCAGGACACCACACCCAAAACAAGCACCTAAACCATTACACCACCAACACAGTTAAGGGTTGAGTACACAATCATGCTTATTTCAGTCACCATTAATTCAGAAAACATAACTCAAGGTGACCTACAGAAGCACAAAATACCTACAGTACAAAGGAAAATACAGTAAATGAAAAACAAAAGAACAGTAACACTTGCTCGTATCCTCACTTTCTGTTTGGAATAGCAATAACCCAGCATTTGAGAAAATAACCAGCTTTCTTATAACCTAATTAATTATAATGTAGTCAACATTATTAGTTTGACGAATATTTTACTCATAAGTTGTGAAATTTTCAGTTACTACAAGTTTTCTGGGACAATCCTCACATGTTTCTAATAGTTTGTGACTGACTTTGTTTTACATCATAGAAATGGGCAAATGGCGAGTTAATATAACTAGATTTCGCATAAATAATCGTCAAGGTTTTTGAGCTATTGATTTTGCCTGTACCTTCGTTATAGTACAAAATTATATTTAGGAACTTGAATAACAACAATATTGAGCTTTATATATATATATTTCTTTACTCATAGACATTTTGTGATATGGTACAAGTTCAAGACATATAACCCAAATATAATTAACTACTGTAGAAATTGGTAAACATAATATAGAAACCCATTTTTTTTTTTTTTTTTTTTACATGTGTATGTTGTCATCAATTCATATAATCTGTAATGATTACCGTTTTTGGTTCTCTTGTTTTCATGTATAGCAAAATTATCTTTATAATACCGTACCATATTGTGTATGAATTTTAGTGAATATCTTTCCTCATTTACAGTATTTGATGAGTAAATAAGTTACATAGGCTACACTGTACTGTACTTGTTAGATTAGATAATGTACCCTGTGTGTTTGATAATGTTAGTAGGTTATTTAAGAGTAATTTTGTGTTTGTTCCTTTGACCAGTTAGACCCTTGTGTCCTTAATCATCCTGACATGAGCAAAATAGATGTTTACCCTTAGAAGATTATGACACATTTTGACAGTTTATTCTGGCTATTATTAGACAATTTCTTACAATTAAGGAAGGATCTGTGGGAGTTATAAGAGTAAAGACTATCTCAATTACCCCTCTGACTCCCATATACCCTTCTTAATCTTAATCAAATCATCTCATAGTACCCAGATATATTGTAGACTAGTAGATTATATAAGGGATAAATAATTCAGTATATATATTGCATATGGGATCTGTTAGCCACTAAGAACCTAGACCATCTCCCATTATGTCCCAAAGAAAACATTTAGGATTAATTACATTATTCATTCCAGCCAGGGCAGTAGTCCAATTGGCTATAGAACAATGTTATTATTAACCCTTAGGCGCACAATGACTATGTGCGTCATTAGGGTATTTTACCCCTAAGCGCACGATGACTATGTGCGTCATTAAACTTAAAAATATTCGCCAAAAATTAAGTTTTCGTCTGACGTGCGTCATATTTGGCACAGATACTCAGTATTAAGTCTAGTTCAATGGGTACAATTGGCAACCCCTCAGTTTAACGGTTGACTCACGGCTGGCATGGGAAGAGAGCAGAGTACAGCTCAGCCTGTTTTCGATACTTTCACGTTTATTCGTGTAACTATTTGGTTTATAGTAATTCTGAAGTTACCAGTGGAATCCTCATAAAATTCCACTTCCATATAATTATGTATGCAAATCAAAAATATTGTGGGCAAAATTTTGAGCTAGCGCGAGTTGGAGATAAGGTATTTCGATTTTTTGTTTACAATTCTTATTTCGGAGTGCCCCAATGTGGTTGTTTTGTATTTATTCTATGTTTTTATTTGCTTATCTTCAAGTTCAATCAATAACGAAGCCGATGGTACCTCATTTATCCAAATACAGTACAAGGATTTTTTGGTGGATAAAAATGTCACAGAAACAAATTATCGCCGGGCACAAAACTGGCTCTGAGTGAGCCGAGATATACTTAGGGAGTGGGAAAAAAACTTGATTGGAAACTATAGGTGCGCCTAAGGGTTAATAATAATGATTTTTCAGTTGATATTAGTAATATTGCCCAGTCTGTTAAATGATCTATGGTTATTAGAAATCTTCCGTATAAAGAAAGGTTGAAGAAATTAGGCTTACATTCGTTATAGAGAGACGCAGAGTTAGAGGGGATATGATAGAGGTGTTCAAGTGGGTTAGTGGGATTAACAAAGGGGACATGACAAATGTACTAAAGCTCAGTGATAGCGAAAGAACTCGTACCAATGGTTTCAAATTAGATAAATTTAGTTTCAGAAAAGATATAGGCAAATATTGGTTTGGTAACAGGTGTGTAGATGGGTGGAATGGACTACCAAGTGCTATAGTGGGATTAAAAACGATAGGGAGCTTTAAGATAAAATTGGATAAGCATATGGACGAGAAGGGTTGGGTGTGAAGGGGGATCAGCAGGGTTGGGCCAATCAGCGCTCTGCAGACCCCCGTAATCCTGCGTTAATCTCTAACCGTTTTGGTAAGATGATCCTCAGGGTATTAGAGTGTTGAGCCTATAATTGGGCTTTGTAATTGGGGTTGTGTGGGACAGGGATCTGCCTTGCTTAGGCCAATCGGCTTTCTGCAGACTCCCATTTTCTTATGTTCTTATGTTCTTATGTTATGATTGAATATGATATCCTGTAACCAGTTAGCTCCTAGTACATTTTCCATTGTGACAGAATAATGACTATCACTAAAACAAAATATTATGATGGTAGTAGATTTTAGTACCCAGTCAATTAAATGGTATGGTTATGAATATGTATTTAATGTCCCATAGTTATTTAGATTGCAGTACCCTCTCCCACCATGAAACAATGAAAATAATATAGCTCTGGTAATAATATTACAATAATGATAATGAGAATAATAGATTTTAGCACCCAGTCCATTAAGTAATCTATGGATACGATTGTGAATATGTTCTCCCGTAGCCAGTTAGAACCTTGAACCCTCCCCCGTGGTGACACAGTTGTGGTACTGCCGCAGCTGTAGTAGTGACACAGACTCCCGCCACAGGGCCGGGTCCTGTTGTACACGCCACGCCAGTTCCTCCGCAGTCACAATCTCTGAAACAAAAAGATTGTGGAGTTACTAATAATATAAGCTAGTGTTTTCTGTTATCATACATGTCAGTTCTCCACATCAGCAGATTCAGTTGTGCCCACATTATGGAACTATTCAAAGATCCCAAAGTTTAAAATATTTATTTATTTATTTATTTATTTATTTATTTATTAAGATTTAGAACTTGCAAAGCAAAACAATAACCGCATAATATAAAGACAAAATAACTTATCAAAATCATTATATGAAAATAACGCATTAATGATATAGGAAAACAATGCTGTGAAATAAAAACCACAAAACCACTTGGATTGGGTAGCCAAGTCACTGTCCTGAATGACAGCATGATAGAATCTTGAATCTTGTGTAGTAGTTCATTATCTTGATTAGTCTGATTAGATGAAGAACAGGAATACACAGTACAATTCCCTGAAACTTATTTGTACCCTTGACCATGTTTCAATATTGTATAGCATTACATTTCTCACAGAACATACCTTTTGTATGCAGAGCTCTTATTAATTTTGTTTACAGTAAGGGGGAGCCGTTTCTAAAATGTCTACCTCCCAATTCTGATTATTGCAGAAAAGCTAGATTTTGCACTTGCTTTATTAATTTCACCCAAGCATCAATAAGTAATCTTCCACTAAAGCCGAGTATCTCTGGTATCTTTGCATGCTACACTATGTATATGTCGGTTGAAACTGCAGTTTCATGTTTTACAGGAATATAATTTGGTTAGTTGATGGCCACTGTCCATGCTGCACGATACCTGCAGCACCATTGTCAAGTCCCCTAACTTAGAGATCCTTCCTCAGCACCTCACCCCAGATCAGGGTGTCAAACAAAAGCAGAGTCCATTATTTGTAGTTATTATTATTGTATATGTATAGCTAGAACTATGGTTTAATTTATGTTTTTGGAAGTTATACCCCCCTGATACTACTCTCCTTGTCGCGGTTGGGGGGCTTCGGGGCCTGCGACTGGAGCTTGATGGGGGAGGGGTGTGGTTGTTTCCCTCCCTCTCTCCCCTCTAGCTTTCGTCCTCAGCTTGAGTAGTTTTTCATTCCTCATTCTATGTTTTTCCCCTTCTATTCTTATTCTGTCCCATCCGGCTGCCCTCGGCAGCCTATATCTCATGTCTCCCTGGCCTGGCTAGGTGGTTGACTCCTGACCCGTTCTGTCTCTTCGGTTCTGATGTGGCTGAACTGACTTGATTCCCTTCGGTAATGCGTTTTTTGCTTCTCGATGTGATTTTTTCTACCTTCGACCTGATCTTTCATTCTTCGCCCTGATCACATCTTGGTTGGTGTTGCGGTGTAGCAGTTCTTGCCTCATCCTTCGGCTCTGCCCTATAAGAGCTCTGATATGGAGCTCATGTGGTCCGGCTGAACTGATGAAATGGCGAGAAATTTCTGCGTGTCTTCACCTTCCTCGATTTGTTCCCCTACTGCCCTTCCCTATCTATCTTGACTCGTTTAGTTATATATCTTGATCGAATCCTTCGGGCCAACCCTATGAGAGTTCTTTTGTAGAGCTCAGTGGTCTGGTTAAACTAATATTTAAAAAAAATTGAAGTTATAGAAAGGCCAAAACAATGCTAGTTCATGCTAAATTTCCAGTATTCCTTCTCATATACTGTACATTCAAGTCTTCCAACAAAATTACTCCAGTGCGACACCCTGCCCCATATGTTCCTCACCTTTTTTACCCTCCACTTTTGTACTATTAGCATATTTCACCCAAGTATGTTCAGGTGTTAGTTACTTTCTGTTTAACTGCTCACATCAAGTTACCATATAGCAGCACACTTCTCACACATGCAGCATACAGTTTCCTCTATCATTCAAAATTAACATGTAAAACTTGCAAAACAAACAAACCAAAGCCAGAAAGCACGCAATGTAAAGACATCAAAATCACTGGAAATATCATTAAAGATATAGCAAAACAATATTATGAAATAATAACCACAAAATCACCGTAAAGAAGAATACAGTAATCCACTAAATGAGCAAGGGAGTTTGTTTCCCAGGCAAACCAGTTGCATATATGTTAACATACTCTCGCATATTGAAGGGATTGATCAAATGAGAAGTCGAGTTAAATTTCCTTTAAATAAATAACCTACAATTCAAGTTCAAGTACTGGGTATTCTATTGAAACTAGTTAAACAATTTACTGTACCATACAGTGTTTTACTTACCTATATCACCAATTTAGTGTCGTGCACCAAAGCATACCTTATATGAATTATGTATTAATTCCTTTCTTGCATATAAAGTAGAACAAAGCCACTAATTTAGCTAACTTTACCTCTCTTATACAGTGTGTATGTATGTACTGTATGTATATACTCGGGCACATACTCGGGCACATACTCCATTGCTGGGGGTGGCTGACTCGAGACGAGCCCGAACAGAAACCTGTAAAGTTCCAATTCTTAGGTTCCGGGACCACTTTCGCGTTCCCTCACCCCTTTCTCTGTATCGTTGAGTAGGAGAATTTTACAAGGGGAGGAGGATTCCTAGCCCCTGCTCCTTGTACAGTACATGTAGAAATTTAGAATGATCTAGTTTTCAATACTATTTTCTCTCCACTTAATCAGCATTATGGTTGCCTAACACTGGTATGAGAAATGTTCTCTTGTAGCAAACATTTTACACTTTACAGTACTGTATAGAATTAATAATGTTCTACAATCCCACAGAATTGCTATTCTGTAGAGCATCTTTCCGCCTTACCTCCGGTCACCTCGTACAAAATCTGGGCTAGTCTAACAAAGGGATTTGGTCCACAGCCATCCCCAGCACTCCTCTCCCGCCTCACTAGATTGTTTCTCTCTTCCTGCCTCGACTCCTGCCTCACAAGCTCTTGTCTCAACCCCTGCCTTCCCTCCTCCATTACTGTGGTTGACTCGCCGGTTACCACCATCGCCACCGCCACAACTACCAATATCGCACGTGTTCCTGTCATGGTGGGGAGGAGACGTCTGTTGCTGCTAACCAGACTTCCAGGCCCTTTTATATACACATTTCTTCATTCTCCAGATAGGTTTCTTTTTGTTTTCTGTCTATTTTCAGCCCTCCAGACATAGGTGTTTGGATGTTGTCAGTAATTTTCATATTTTCCCCTTCATCATGTAAAATATAGACACTATCTAATAGTGATAGACTTCATGTATTTGTTTTTCTAAAGTTTATCAATATAATATACTGTACTATATATTTTCAGGAGGATATTTGTATATAATGAATCAGCCAGAGCTTTCAGAGACCGAACTTAACTGAAATCTTTCGTTCTGTTGACCTACCAGATGGCAATTAACAATCAAGGGGAATTACCTGACCCTTTATTTTCTATCTTTAGTTGTTGCCTCCCACTCTGGGTTTGTTTCTGTGTGTGTGTGTCTCTCTCTCTCTCTCTCTCTCTCTCTCTCTCTCTCTCTCTCTCTCTCTCCTCTCTCTCCTCTCTCCTCTCTCTCTCTCTCTCTCTCTCTCTCTCTCTCTTCTCTTCTCTCTCTCTCTCTCTCTCTCTCTCTCTCCTCTCTCTCTCTCTCTCTCTCTCTCTCTCTCTCTCTCTCTCTCTCTCTCTCTCTCTCTCTCTCTCTCTCTCTCTCTCTCTCTCTCTCTCTCCTCTTCTTCTCTCTCCTCTCTCCTCTCTCTCTCTCTCTCCTCTCTCCTCTCTCTCTCTCTCTCTCTCTCTCTCTCTCTCTCTCTCTCTCTCTCTCTCTCTCTCTCTCTCTCTCTCTCTCTCTCTCTCTCTCTCTCTCTCTCTCTCTCTCTCTCTGTCGAACTTGCAAGAGAGTTCGCTTTATCAATTTGTTCGAACGCCGACCCGTGGTAATAACGTTCTTGACATTGTACTTGCAACAAAAGAAGAATTGATAGAGAATTTGAATGTTGGTGATGAATTCAGTAACAGCGACCATCGTACGATAACTTTCACTTTAAAGTTTACTAGTAACGAACCAAATAGTAGCATCGAAAAAGTCCCTAATTTCAAGAAAGCAAACTTCCATAAACTTAGAGCTATGTTTAAAGAAACTGACCTGGAGCTTTTTAATTAACAATAACGACATAAATACATCTTGGAAGTTATTCGAAACCACTTACCTAAAAGCAGTGCAAGACTGCATGCCATCGAAAATACGGCGTCCAGGCCATAATAATAAGCCCAAATGGTGGAATAAAGATATTTCAAACTGCCTGCTTGCTAAAAAATTTGCTAATGATAGATTAAAATCCTCACAAAATGACGAAGAACGGGTGTGAAATTTGTAGAGCTACGACGCAAAGCCAAAAAGTTAATTAAGCAAAGTAAAAAGACCTTAGAGTTACATATTGCGAATCAAAGTAAAACAAACCCGAAAGAATTCTATAGTTATATCAGAAAGAAAAGAGTAGTTACTTCAACTGTTGGACCGTTAGTCGATGAAAAAGGAGAATACTCCAAAGACGAAGTACAAATGAGTAATGCCCTCAATACCTTCTTTGCATCAGTTTTTACAACAGAAGACCTCAGTGATATCCCTACACCATCGCCGATTCAGATTGATAATTCAGATGTTCTAAGCAATATCACCGTTACAGAGAGAGAAGTATTGAATTGTTTAGATAAACTCAAGGTAAATAAAACGCCAGGACCTGATACAATCTCGCCTAGAGTTCTAAAGGAAGCTAAGAATGAGCTCTCCAAACCACTGACATTACTATTCAATAAATCCTTGCAGTCTGGAACTATGCCTGATCAGTGGAAGCTAGCCAACGTAACACCGATATTCAAAAAAGGCAGCAAATCCCTACCCAGTAACTATCGTCCAATTAGCTTAACCTCAGTTGTATGTAAAATGCTAGAAACGGTCATACGAGACAGACTCGTAAATCACTTAGAGGAAAATAACATACTTAAAGATACTCAACACGGCTTTCGTAAAAAACGTTCCTGTTTAACAAACCTCTTAGACTTCTTCCACGATATCCTCAACCTCTACGATGAGAGTAAAGCTGTAGATATTATATACCTTGATTTTCAAAAGGCCTTTGACAAAGTTCCCCACAAACGTTTACTGCTAAAACTAAAAGCGCATGGAATACAAGACGGTGTGTTGAAATGGATAGAAAATTGGCTCAGCAACAGAAAGCAAAGGGTAGTCAATAAACGGTAAGGCATCTAAATGGACCAATGTAAGTAGCGGGGTACCCCAGGGATCGGTACTAGGACCAATTCTCTTTCTAATTTACATCAACGACATAGATGAGGGTCTCACCTGCACAATCTCAAAATTTTGCTGACGATACAAAAATTGCAAATAGCGTACTCTCAAAAGAACAAGTTGACGATATGCAACACAATCTAGATAAATTGTCATGTTGGGCCCAAATTTGGCAAATGAGTTTCAATGCGGATAAATGTAAAGTACTACATGTCGGATACCTAAATGAGGAAAGCAAACTATTCGATGAATGGCACTCAGCTTAAGAATGTAAACAGAGAAACTGATCTGGGAGTAACAATATCGAGTAACCTAAACCGACGTCAACAATGTTCAGAAGTTGTAAGAAGGCAAACAAAATAATTGGCTTTATAGGCAGGTCATTTGAGCATAAATCCAAAGAAGTTATCCTAACCCTTTACAATTCCTTAGTCCGCCCTCTTCTGGAATACTGCGTTCAATCCTGGTGCCCTTATTACCAAAAAGATATAAACAAGCTAGAACGAGTTCAACGTAGTTACCAAAATGATACCTAGCCTAAAGAACAAACCATACGAAAGAGCGTCTTAAAGAATTAAATCTATTTCCTTTAACCCAGCGCAGATTAAGAGGCGACTTAATTCAAGTGTTCAAAATCATCAAAGGCATCGACAATCTGAAACTGTAGTAAGTACTTCACTATCGACCAATCTAATTACACGCGGGGGAAACGGTTTGCAAAATTATTGGTAAATCTTTTAACTCGCACGAATCTAAGAATTCTTCTTCAATCGAGTTGTCAACTTGTGGAATGGGCTTCCCCGAGACGTTATAGACTGCAGCACCGTTGATTCATTTAAATTCCGCCTAGACAAATATCTCGCATCAAACCCGCGACTGACTGCGTTTGTAAATGAATAACTTTATCCTCCCTCAGTTACTAACCCATATGTCCCCTACTAACTTCCTAGTCCTGCTACGTTAGTGGCAGGGCAGTAGTTCCCTTTCCAATGTTCCCTTACCCACTCTAAACCACTGTTTGGACACTTGATCCTCAGTGTTTTGGAGGACAAGCAGCCTAGAAGGGTCACTAGATCTGTTGTTGCTTGATTTCCTTTGTACTTTGTACTCCTTTGTACTTTGTACTCTCTCTCTCTCTCTCTCTCTCTCTCTCTCTCTCTCTCTCTCTCTCTCTCTCTCTCTCTCTCTCTCTCTCTCTCTCTCTCTCTCTCTCTCTCTCTCTCTCTCTTATCCAGGATTTTCTTTTGACTCAACACGTAAAACAGCCGACGCGAGACAGGAATATATTGGACCTCGTAATCACTACCCAAGAAACTCTATTATCAAACCTGGATGTAGGTGAACATCTGGCAACGTCCGATCATAAAATCTTAAGAATCAACGTTATAAGCAAATATTCCACAGTAAAAACAACAGGAATGGTTTCGGACTTTAAAAACGCAAATTATGAGTGAGGGGAGATCTCCACTTGAGGGATTTTTTTCTTGACCCCTTTCTCCCTCTTGTTTAGCCCCATTGCTTTTGATATTATAAAACGTTTGCCCCATTAGTTTAGCACTTTTAAGAACTTTCACCTCATATTAAGACCTTTCGTGCCATTCAGGTGTCTATTTTATCCTGGCGAGCGATAGCGAGCCTGTAATTTAAGAGGAACCGGCCTTTGGCCGGGAAATTTTTCTACCGAAAAATGTACAAATTTATCTTGAAAGGGACTCAAGGGGTGTAATTTTAAGCTTGATGGAGGTCTAGGGAACAAACTAAATACCTCCCCTTAAGGAATCGCTATCAAACATACACTCAAACCTCATAAATATAAACGAAGTAAATGAACTATGGGGACATGTTAAGTCCACAATTACAGAAGCGCATAAACAATTTGTACCCATGAAACCAAAACATAATACGGAATCAAGTATGCCCCCTTGGTACAGTAGAGACATTGGCAAGGCAATAAGGAAAAGGAATCAACTCCACAAACTTGTAAAAAATAACACAAACACTGAAGTAATTCAAAACTTGTACAAAAATAGTAGAAGAGAAGTGAAAAAAATAATTAGAGCGAACAAACAAAATTACGAAATGACTATTGCCAGAGAGAGTGCCACAAACCCCCCAAAATTCTACAGTTACGTAAATAAAATTAACATATCAAAAGCGGAATCGGACCGCTAATAGAAGATGGCCAGACGATAACAGGTGACACAAACACGGCAAATATGCTCAACAAATATTTTGGTTCAGTTTTCACAGAAGAAGTTATCGATGATAGCCTACCCCTGAAAATAACACCTCAACTCATGTGATAGGAGATTTCACCATCAGTGTTAGCGAAGTACAAAGCAAATTGAGTAATTTAAATGTAAATAAGACCCCGGGACCCGACATGCTCCACCTGAAAATAATTAAGAATATTAACCCGGGAACTGCGGGGAGACTCTTAAGAGTTCCCCCGGCGGACTGCGGGGAGACTCTTAAGAGTCAGAGAAAAAAAAAATCAACTTTTGACATCGAAAAAAAAAATATATATATTTTTATTTTTTTTATTTTTTATTTTTTTGTTGGCCCCTGGGCCATGCAAAATCTCAGTCCTCTACCTCCCCTCCTTCCCCACTTTCCTCCTCTCCTTCAGTTATCACCTATTTTCCCTGTTATTCCCTTATTCTGAGGTATATTTTCGTGCTAACATTAGAAATCCGGTTGCAGGGTGTGGTCATCACTGATAGCAAGCGAATGCAAGAGAGAGAGAGAGAGTATCGATCGACTGTGTCTCAGTGGCCTTGGGGGAAAATTGGCGGGAAAGCAGCTTGCCTCACCCATACATTATACAACTCGCGGGCTATATCTCGGATTTTGACCATCCAAACGCTGTTTTCACTCGTTTTATTGTTGTTTCAGGTTAATACCTTTATAATCAACCCATAATAGGCGCATATGGATAAGTATTAATGCTATTAATGGTACAATGAATATTTTAGTGACGGAAACACCTCAAATACATGCGCACTGGGAGAGGTGTCTAATTACCCCCATGCGCACTTCAGAGGTTAAGGACGAAATAGCAAAACCCCTGACACAACTATTTAACTTATCATTACTACAGGGGATTGTACCGAGTGATTGAAAAGATGCGAACTATACGCCAATATACAAGAAGGGTAGCAAGGCCAAAGCAAGTAATTACAGACCAATTAGTCTAACTTCAATTGTAGGAAAAATCATGGAAAAAATCCTTAGAGATAAGATAGTAGATTACCTCGAATCAAACAACCTAATAAAAAATAGTCAACACGGCTTTAGATCAAATAAGTCATCCCTAACAAATTTGATTGAATTTTATAACAAACTATTCACATATAACGACATGATGAAATCACTAGATATAATCTTGGACTTTCAAAAAGCTTTCGACAAGGTGCCTCACCGAAAACTATTGGCTAAACTGGAGAGGATAGGTATCAAAGGTGAAATTCATTCTTGGATAAAAAATTGGCTTACAGACAGAAGACAGAGTGGTGATAAATGGAGTGGAATCCGAGTGGGAGCCTGTCACTAGTGGAGTTCCACAGGGTTCAGTCCTTGGACCGGTCCTGTTTCTCATTTACATTAACGATATTGATGTAGGGGTAAACAACACCATTTCAAAATTCGCCGACGATACAAAAATAGGAAATACAGTCCTGAACGAAGAAGATAGAAATGCGTTGCAATCTGATTTAAACAAGATATCAGAGTGGTTGAAAAAATGGCAGATGCCCTTCAATGTAGATAAGTGTCAGGTGCTGCAGGTTGGTAGCAGAAATATGAAATACAAATACAAAATGAATGGCAAACAAATAAAAACGCAACGGTAGTAAAAGACCTAGGGGTACTAATATCTGAAAACCTAAACACTTCCGACCAATGTATAGCAGCTGCAAATAAGGCAAACATAGCATTGGGCTTTATTAAACGAAAATTTACATATAAGCACGAGAACGTAATAGTGCCACTGTTCAAAAGTATGGTGAGGCCCCACCTTGAATATGGTGTGCATTTCTAGTCAGTACAGCGTAGAGCGACGAAGATGATACCCTCATTAAGAAATAAACCATATGAAGAAACACTTAAACGATTGAACCTGTTCTCATTAAAAAAGAGGAGGTTGAGGGGTCAGCTTATTGATACTAAAAGGTTTCGACAAAGTCGATGTAAATGCACTATTCACATTAAACAATAATACTCAAACTCGCAGAAATGGAATGAAATTAAAAACCAAAAAGGCAAACCTAGATGTCACAAAGAGTTTCTTCACCTACAGTGTGGCGACAGAGTGGAATAAACTACCAGCGAGAGTGGTGGAGAGCGACACAATAAACGCTTTCAAGGGAAGGCTTGACCTCTATCTATAGAGGGCTGGGGTGATATAAAAAATAAATATACCGGTATATATACTGTATATATACTGGTGTATATATATATATATATATATATATATATATATATATATATATATATATTATATATGTATGTGTATATGTATTTATATGTGTGTATATGTATATATGCATGTATGTGTGTATATATGTATGTATGTGTATGTATGTACAGTACACTGTACAGTATGTATATGTACATATGTACAGTGGTATATATATCTATATATATATATATATATATATATATATATATATATATATATATATATATATAGTTTGTAAGGCCAGACTGCCTAGTAAGGACCTTGAGGTCTGTGTGGTCTGTGTATCTATGTAACTCTATATAGCTCTCATTTGGTTATTATCTTTCATCTTCTTACCCTAATGATTTCTAACCTTTAAACATTTCTTGTTCTTGGATAAAAATTCCTTCTTCATACTTTACTGTAGTTAATTTCATATTTTGTTAAACTTTCTTTTATAAATTTGTATTACTCTGCCACACTATTTCTTGATTTTTTTTTTTTTTTGGTTCAGTTATTTGATCATATTTATATTATCCATCATATTAACTGACAGAGGGCCTCGGAGTCGGACAGATCCTAAATTGAGTGGTGAATCCTGTAAGTCCTTCACTAAACTGGCTCGGGTTGTCCCTCTCACAGGGAATAGGTCCGCTTGGGGGCATTCTGTGTATGGCCACCCTCGTAAGGGGAGTAAGGCGTCCAGCAATAGATAGATAGATAGATAGAACTGACCATCCTTAGAACATAAGAACATAAGAAATTGGGAGTCTGCAAAAAGCCGATCGGCCCATACAAGGCAGATCCCTGTCACACCCAACCCCAATTACAAGGCCCAATTATAGGCCCAACTCACTAATACCTTGAGTACTGACCCCACCAAAACGGTCAGAGATTAACACAAGATAACGGGGTCTGCTGAGCGCCGATTGGCCCACACCTGGTAGATCCCCCTCACACCCAACCCATCTCGTCCATATGCCTATCTAATTTTATCTTAAAGCTCCCTATCGTTCTTGATCCCACTATATCACTTTGTAGCCTATTCCACCCATCTACAACTCTGTTACCAAACCAATATTTGCCTATATCTTTTCTGAAACAAAATTTATCTAATTTATAACCATTTGTTCGAGTTCTTTCGCTATCACTGAGCTTCAGTACATTTTTCATGTCTCCTTTATTTACCCCACTGAACCACTTGAACACTTCTATCATATCCCCTCTAACTCTGCATCTTTCTAACGAATGTAGGCCTAATTTGTTCAACCTTTCTTCATATGGTAGATTTCTAATATTATGAATCATTTTTGTCATTCTTCGCTGTGCTCTCTCCAAGGAATCTATATCCATTCTGTAATAAGGACACCAAAATTGGACAGCATAATCCATATGAGGTCTCACTAATGACAAGTAAAGTTTCAAGATAACATCGGCAGTTCTGTTACTCACACTCCTTGAGATGAACCCCAGAATCCTGTTTGCCTTGTTACGTACGCTTATACACTGTTTTCTAGGTTTCAAATCGTTGCTAACAAACACACCCAAATCTTTCTCGCAGTCTGAGTTTTCTAACAGTTTTCCTTAACAGTCTCTTATTTGTTTATGTCCCTGCATGTGTGTGTGTGAGACAGAGAGAGAGAAAGAGGGGTGTTGGGTGGGGAGAGGAGGGGATAATTGCTAATTGGGCCTCTTTCACACCCACAACAACCACCACCAGCCTATATTTCATCAGATTCGTCCCCAACTACCCACACACCACCACCACCACCACCACCCACACTCACCCCCAGCACATTCATCGTTACCCAACTTCAGTCATCACCAATACCACCCACATTCACCACTACATCCAAACACATTCATCGCCACTCATCATCATTCCTCACCACCACCACTAACACCCACAATCACCACCCCCATATCCAAGCACATTCATCACCACTCCACACACTTGACCACTTGCAAGTTTCAGGCTGTAAGGAATTTAGACGTATAGACATTGATTATAGTAGAATTAACAAGTAAAACATGGTCATAGTAAATATATAAATACATAAAACCAAAATAATCATACAGTACTTTCTATCCATCAGAAACCTATATTATTATTGCTTTTCTGTTAAATATATATGTTTATGGCTCTATTTTCCTTATAGCCTGAAACTCGCAATTACTACCATCACAATTCATCATGTAAAGTGGGAAGGACTGTGTCTTTAAGACCCTCAATTATTTTTACTTTACTATTTACAATTGTATTTACAATACAGTATTACCATAGCATTTTTTTTTATTTTTTTTATTTTTAATATTAGTTTAACCAGACCACTGAGCTCTACAAAAGAACTCTCATAGGGCTGGCCCGAAGTATTCGATCAAGATACGTGTATATAACTAAACGAGTCAAGATAGTTTCGGAAAGGGCAGTAGGGGAACAAATCGAGGAAGGTGAAGACACGCAGACATTTCTCGCCATTTCACCAGTTCAGCCGGACCACATGAGCTCCACATCAGAGCTCTCATAGGGCAGGGCCGAAGGATGAGGCAAAAACTGCTACACCGCAACACCAACTAAGAAGTGATCAGGGCGAAGAATGAAAGATCAGGTCGAAGGTAGAAAAAATCACATCGAGAAGCAAAAAATGCATTACCGAAGGGAATCCAGTCAGTCCGGCCACATCAGCAACCGAAGAGACAAATCAGGCCAGGAGTCTGCTACCTAGCCAGGCCAGGGAGACATGAGATATAGGCTGCCCGAGGACAGCCAAATGGGACAGAATAGAAGGGGAAAATCATAGAATGAGGAATGAAAACTACTCAAAATTAGTCAAGCTGATGACGAAAGCTCGAGGGGAGATAGGAAGGGTAAGTACCACAACCATCCCTCATCAAGCTCCAGTCGCCGGCCCCGAAGCCCTCCAACCACGTCAAGGAGAGTAGTATCAGGGGAGACCATAGCAGCTAAACTCGTTAGAAATCGCCTCCTGAAAATATGTTTGAGGAGTTATCCTAGGAAGGGATTTGAACCCGGGTCCTCCCGCATATAAGGCGAGTACTACAACCGTGAGGAGTTGTTGTAGTAGCCCCAAGATGCACTTTATGGGAATCCTGCGGTATCCAGGTACTGTAGTCCCAAGAACCGTACCTCCCTGAGGAGAGATAGGGTACCTGTATAGTGTATAGGATACGTGGGGCATATTCTTTTCCTCCACAATACTGTATTATTAGGTTACCTTCACCAACCGACTTTACTCCTAAACTCAATTAATGAAATCAACAAATACATGTGGCAGTCCAGGGATTCGAACCTAGGATGCTCACACCGAAATTCAGTGCATGAAGGTCCCCCTTACCCCCAGGAGTAACCGTGAAGAGTTATCCTGGAAAGGGATTTGAACCCGGGTTCCCCCCCCCCTCCGCATATGAGGCGAGTACTACAACTGTGAGACTAATTAGCGTACCGCACTTGGGCTGGCAGCTCAAATATATTTCTGCATCTAGTTTTCTGTTTATGCTATTGCGACAATTTTACTGGCATTATATCACTTCATTGTCACGATAGCGGAGACTCTGAATGAGAAAAAAAAAAAACGAACAAAGTCTGAGTGAATTGACATGGGTCCAATGTAAGGAGCCACGGCACCCAGGGAACACACACATACATACACACTGTACCGCGCCTGGTACACCTGGCCCAGCAACAACAAACACACACACACGAGTGTCAACACTCCCAGTTTTCTCCTCCCTCTGCGACTTATTACTTTCACAGAGATCCCACCTCATATGCCACCAGTGTAAGGTGGGAAGGACTTTATTTTTGAGACTCTCAATTATTTTTAAAGTATATTACTATTTACAACTTTACCATAGTAGCTAAGCTTCGTTAGCTTCAGTTATCGCCTCCCCAAAAATAGTTGGAGGAGTTATTCTGAGAAGAGATTTGAACCCAGGTCCCCCCGTATACCAGGTGAGTACAGTACTATAACGAGAAATCAATAAAGATACCTCACTTTGGCCTGCAGATCAAGTATATCTCTGCATCTAGTTTTCCATTTAGGCTATTGCCACAATTAGACTGATATAAAAATCATCACTGCCATCCTGATTACTGTACTAATATCCACATTGCGCATAATATTTCTCAAAACTTAATGCTATGAAACACACATACAGTACATAATTACACACGCTATCAAATTTCTGATACAGTATACTGTATTGTAATAACTTACCTCTACAGCCACTCCATTTTAGTTGACCAGAACTGGAAAGAAGGAAATTCATATTAAATAATCTGTGTTCCTTGAAAGTAGTTTGATGTTTATATTTTATAATTAAGTTTGTAGTACAGCATATCATTCAATGGAAAGGCAACTAGGTTTCCATTATACTGACTCAACTTTAAAGTAATGACTGCCCCCCTGTAGAACTGTCGGGGGGTAAACACAGGCCGAGACATGCCATCGGGGATGTAGGCCTTTTAATTGCATATATTTAATCAGATACTGTACTGTACATTATTTAGTGTATTCAGGTAGGAGTAGTTTTAGTTATTATGCTACTCTTTGAACAATTGACTACAACCTTATATTACTTTGGTGATGGGCTGGTCTATCAGAGTGAGACCTGAGCGATCTCTGCCATACCCATAGTTTACTCTGACTGTTCCTTTTACTTATATATTTTCTAGATCTCAAGTGACGGCGTCTCTAATGTGGATTGACCTCCCAATCTACCAAGATTGGAAGCCAAAGCGTCACATTTTTCCTTTGCCCATCAACATTCTCTTCATAATTGCTGAGGGGCACAGGGCCCTGGGTGGGGCTTTGGTTTCCTGGGCGTTTCCGCACCCTCCTCAGCTCCCCGCCATGGAGTGGCTTCGGTCACCCAGGCTTTATTGTGGTCGGCAGGGAGGGTTCTGTGGGGGCGCTCTGTTATGGCCTTGGCCTTGCTCGGGGCCTTGGGGCTGTTCGGCCAGGCAGCTTGGGGAACGACAACAACAACAACAACAACAACAACCTTATATTACTTGTAGATATTTTTATGCAAGTCTGTATAAATGCATAAGGTTTAAAAATCTACAACCTTGAAAACATGACTTAGGTCAGTAGAGACCATTTTTATGACATGGATAGTAGAGGTGTTCTTCATGGAGATTACGCTGGCCAGGTGGTGGCTTGAATTTATATACTGTATATACAGTATGTATTTTTGTATTATTCATATCTTCTCTTGGTATACGAATTATAATTTTTTTACATATTGCGATTCTGTTTTGCTATTTATTGTGTTCAAGACTTAATGTTAATGTTTTGTTTGCTGTTTTTAACATGTATTTCTAGTTAAATTGTCGAGTTTAATTAATTTACTGTAAGAGTGTTCCGAGAGCCTGCAGTTGCTATTAGGCTAGATACTATCCTGTTGCCAACCCACATGTGAAGACTTGTTTGCAAGGAAAGATGTTGTTGTTGTTGTTCCCCAGGCTGTCTGACCAAACAGCCCCAAGGTCCCGAGCAAGGCCAAGGCCATAACCGAGCACCCCGACAGGACCCTCCCTGCTTACTACTAAGAAATTCCAGCCGCTCCCAGGCTAGGAGCTGAGGAGGGTGCGGAAACGCCCGGTACACCAAAGCCCCACCCAAGGCCCTGTGCCCCCTCAGCAATTATGAAGGGAAGGTTGAGGGGCAAAGAAAAAATGTGAACTGCTGGTTAAACTGAAGGTTTCTACTTACCCAAGCTATAATAATTAACTTCCTACCATTGTCAAACGGTTACCAGGGGTTGTGAAAACTATAAAAAGGCATACAAGGAGTGGGTGATAAGTGTCCCATTAAACTGCTTGTTTTACCTTAACATAGGCAGGGACGCCTATCATCCACATTTTGTGGCCAATGTGTTGGCCACAGAATATATCTTTATTGGAGAGTATATCAGGTCAGTGACCTGTTACACTTTCCAGCATCACATCAAGGTGGTTGACAATATAGCCTGGAGTACCAGTAAGGATATACTGTACAGCCCTGTAGTTAGGACCAGTGTACTGCTCTCCGCAATCTCATATGGTCCTTGGATGTAGTACAGTACTGTGGTGCTGGAGCCAAGGACTCTCACACACCTTATGTGTTGTAGTTAAAGATTTCCTCTCTATTCCCACAACCCAGATGGTGAGTTATCTGCTCAACAGGTGGCGTTGTGTGTGTGTAAGTGTGAGGGTCCGAGTGTAGGTAGTGGGACGGTGAAGCACGGGAGCGAGATGGCTTCAGAGATGGGGTCGTTTCGGGCCATGAGTGAGCGCCGTGCCTCATGTGAAGGCAAGATGGCAGGTGCTCGTTGTGCTCTACGTGCTTCACGTGTCTCACTCCCTAGACTGGAACAAGACCTCACGGGCTTCACTGTTCATTGTAAAGCGGTGAATGTTAAGGCTCTCAGCCTATGCCCGAGAGGAAGTAAGTTGGAATATAGAAAAAAAAAAAAAAAAAAAAAAAAACCATCCTTGGGGTAACCAGAGCCCAAACATGCATGCATGTATCTACCAGATCCTCTGCTAACTATTGTTGCTCGCCTGGTTAACTTTGGTGATATTGTAGTCTCTTACCTTGGACATTTACCATTCAAGGATTACTTTTATGTCTAGGATTGTATCAAAGCTGTCAGAGAGTTGATTATTTATTTTAATAATGATATGGATGTATATTATGTGTGAATAGCTGCTACTTAGATTCTCCACATTGCAACTTGTAAGTAGTAAATTATAATTATGTTCTCACCTCAGAAGATAGCCTACTGTCAGAGTAGGTCCTGTCAATTTCTTCCATTTCGTCTTTCATCCATTTCTTAGTTGGCGATATGTATCCCTTGTTCTTATTTTCGAACCTCCCCTCACACACCACATATATCGCAGCCACCACCACTATCCATGTGAACTCTGAAAAACCAAATAGCTTCTCCAAGATCTTGTAGACGAGGGCATATTGGCCGAATACCCACAAATCGAAGGTAGGGAACCGTAAGTGTGTCGACATCATTGCAAGTTGTGGTGTTTAGTGCACTTTATTACTTATTGTCTATTTTTTGATGGGAGGTCAGTATAATGAGTAAATCTTGTCTTATATCTACAGTATTAAGTATTTTAAAGGGTTGTAGGAAGTTAAAGAAATATTTCCCAATATACTGTATTTTAATTGGTGAGAACAGAATGCTGTGGTGTTAAATTATGTGCGTGTTTTACCGAGTTGAATTTTCTATAGACTGATTACTAATTTAAGATTTGTTCAATGAATTTTCAAGAAGAAAGGTAAGGAATGGGTGAGGAAGATGGCTTCAGGTGAGGAACTGAAGACGTAGTGATATTAAGGTCACTTACACCAAACTTAATCACGTCTTATCTCTCCTATCTTTATCTTTCTCATACAAACATCTCTTATCAAATCACCTTGAGCCATGAAACTTTTGAAAGGGTTCTGAACCAAATACTGAGGTCAATGAATGTTTGATATAACTCTCTCTCTCTCTCTCTCCCACACCAAATTGCTTGTTAACTTGGCAGATGCCTTTTAATGTTATTAACCCTTAAAGGTCTGGTGACATCTGGAAATGTTTCTGTGGCAGGCTCCAGGTAACTTTCTCAGATGTTCTGTATTTCCCGCTGTAAACAATGCTTCGGGGTGACATGTAGTGGTACCTAGCGGTTGTCAAGGTTGCTACAACACAGCCGGGATGACGGCCCAGACGGCCTGCATTCCTTCAGTCATCCACGAACCATTGGAGTGATCATATGTGTTGCAAGCAAGCAATAACTTGATCCGGGGCTATCTCGCAAAATTACCTCCACTTTCTATCATCACTGTCAAGACCATAGACTAGCTGGGAACAAGTTTTTAGTGTCTCCGTACAGGCCAGAACACTTACTTTCTTCCACACATTTTGTTTTCTTCCTTATCCCGCAGAGTGCCGCCATGTTATTGACCTTGTGTCACCCCCAAGTGCCAGCCAATTTGCCAATTTTTGTTTTATTGGCTAAATCTATCATGTTGAATGAAAAAGGAAGGATAGTGATAAAAAAAGCAACCATCTAGTCCATTTTCGCCTAAAAATATGTAAACAATGTTGTATTTAGCGAGTTGAAAGTACTGTACATGTATCAAAGTTGTTGTTGTTGTTGTTCCCTAAGCTGCCTGGCCGAACAGCCCCGAGTCCCTGAGTAAGGCCATGGCCACGATCGGGCTTTCCCACAGAGCTCTCATTGAGTGTAGATTGTGTTGTTGGCGTAAGTGGTTGTGTGAAATGCAGTCTTCTATGATGTGTTTAATGGTATGGGGTGCTGTGTTACATCCCGGGCAGGCGTCGACAACGGAGTCATCCAGTCTCTTCTGATAGCTCAGGAGAGCTGGATGGTGTCCACATCTCAGCCTGGCCAGGTGGACTCTGTCCTCGCGAGGAAGGGAGGATTCGGAAGGATGGATTCCGGGAGGTCGTGCATGCAGCTGCGTGTTGTCTGTGAGTGAGTGGATGGATCGGTGAGAGATATGAGTATGGATGTGCTTTTGGAAGTTGGTTCGGGGTGGGCATGGAGGGAGAGAGGACAATAATTGTGTGTGATACTGTGTGCTGGGTGTTGTTTTGATATTTCTTGGTGTCTGTGGGTGTGTTGCCATGTAGTTTAGTGGGTGGTCTTGGTTCGTGGAGGCTGCTGCCAGGAATTGAGTGCCTCTCATGTCCAGATGGTCTTTGACTTTGAGGATTTTGGTTTCTTGATGTAGGTGATCTGTGGGTGCAGTAGCTGTGCAGCCTGTAATGATCTTCAGGGCTTTGTTTTGAATAGTCTGTTTGGTCTTATGATGTGTTTCAGCTAGGTTAGAAGCCCAGGCTGGGCTTGCGTATTCCATCACTGATCTTATGTATTGTTTATATACTGTGGTGGTAGTTTCTTTGTTGTGTCCAAATTTTGTGTGAGCAAGTGACCTGAGGGCGTTAAGTCTGGGTGTCAGTTTCTTTTTAATGTTTGTGGTGTGCTGTTTGAATGTCATATGAGTATCATATGTTACTCCTAGGATTTTGGGTGTGTGTGTATGTGTTAGGGGTGTGTTGTTTATGGTGAGTTGAGGGATGTATTCGTGTTCTGTCCAACTTGTGAGCAGGGTTGCGGTGGATTTGGCTGGGGCTAGATTAAGTCTGTTTGTAGTGCACCAGCCATGTAGTGTGTTGAGATAGGGTTGAAGGAGATCTGTTGCTCTTTTTGGGTCATGGTGTGTGCATGTGAGTGTTATGTCATCTGCATAGGAGGCTAAGTTTATTTGGGGCGTATTGGGTGTAGTTATATCGTGCATGTACAGATTGAAGAGTGCGGGCGATAGGACGGATCCTTGTGGGACTTCGTTTGGAAAGTTTCTGATTTTAGATGACTGACCGGCAAAAGATACGTGTGCACATCTGCCTGCTAGGAAGTTGGCCAGCCACCTTTTTGTGTTGTTGTGCATGTTTGTGTTGTAGATTTTGTTTGTTAGGTTGTGGCGGGGGATGGCATCGAAGGCTTTACTAATGTCGAGTGTGGCTAATAGTGATCTGTGTGGTGGTCTAGCTGAGTTGATGCCGTCGAAAGCTCTTTGTGTAAGGTCTGTGAGAAGAGTGTTTGTGGAGTGCAGTGGCCTAAAGCCATGTTGTGTTGGAGCTAGGGGTAGGTCAGGTGTAATTAGTTGTAATACTAGGCATTCCATGACTTTGGAGGGGGAGCAAAGGAGTGTGATGGGGCGGTGCGAGGAGGGTAGCGTGGGGTCTTTGTTGGGTTTGGGGAATGTGATGATGATACCATGCTTCCAAATGTCTGGTATTGTGTTGTGTGAATAGCTGTAGTTTGATATGTTAGTGAGTGCTTGTATGCCTTGTGGTCCCAGGTGTCTGAGGTGTATGTTGCTTATGTTGTCTAGGCCACAGGCGGGTGAGTGCTTGAGATTGTTGATGATATGCTTTGTCTGGTGATTGGTGAAGGGTGTATAGTCAGGGTCTGTGGGGAATTGTCTCTTACGTCGGATGACACGTCGGTCGTCTTTGTGAGGTTTTAGGTGGCTGACATGTGAAAAGTGATTGATGAGAGTGTTTGCTTGTTGTTTACATGAAGGAGTAGAGTCTGTTGTTGTGATTGCAGCATGTGATTGTGTTGTGTGATGCTGTTTAGTGTTTTGTAGAGTTTTTTGGGGTTTGTTTTGTGATCAAGTGTTTGTAGGAAGTTATTCCAATTTAGTTTTTGTTGTTCTTGTATTTTGTTGTTAGTTTGGGTGTTGAGTGCTTGAATTTGTTGTGTGATGTCTTGTGTGTGGGGTGCTGGGGAGTGTTTCAGTATGTCGTGTTGTCTGATGAGGTTTTGAATTTCTGGTGTGAAGTTGGGGTTGTGTCTTTTTCTGTTACCTCTTGGAATGTGTTTCTTGTCAGCGTTTTGGATAGTTTTATTGAGTATGTGTACAGCATTGTTGATGTTAGTGATGGGTGTACTGTTTAGAGTTGTGAAGTGTTGTTCTGTCTCATTTGTGAATGCTTCCCAGTTAGCTCTTTTATAATTGGTGTATGTGTGTTTGTGGCTAGCTGGGGTGAGTCTGGTTTTGGTGGTGATAATGATCGGGAGGTGGTCAGAGCCTAAGGTTCTGACCACCCTCCAGGATGTTGTGGGGGTGAGTTCTGGGGAGCAAAAGGTGATGTCTGGAGATGATGGGTTATAGAGGGCTTGGTGAGGAATATGGGTATGTTGATGGATGTCGTTAAGGATGATGAGGTTATCGGTTTGGTTTTGTAATACCAGCCCTCTGTCTGTGTCGGGATTGTCGACAAACCAGGCCGACGTCTTGGCGTTGAAGTCACCACCCAGGATGATGTGTGGGGTGTGTGGGGTGTTTGTGATGTGTTGTAAGTGTGGTCTGTATTCATTTGGTACTGTAGGGGATGTTTGGGGAGGGATGTATGTGTTTATGATGGTTATGTTGGAGTTATTGCCAGTGCGTATTTTAATTGACTGTATTTCTGTTGTGCCGTCCGTCCGGCTGGCTCAGTTGATAGCGTGCCTGATTCCCACCTTGAAGGTCTCGCGTTCAATCCCCGCTCAGATTGAAAAGTTTTTCTGGGATACAGCCGGCGGTTACCATCTCCCCATGAGCAAGGGGGATGGGTAATGGTCTCTGGTAGACTAAAGAAAGCCAAGCGCTTGCGAATCCTCGAAGGAGGAGAGACGGGCGCTATATAAGTAACCAGAAGATTATTATTATTATTATTATTATTATCATTTGGGGGGAGGAGTGATTTGGTTTGTACACTGGTTACTATGTATGATATTTCTTTGTGTACCAGGGTGATGAGTCCACCGCCCCCGCCGACAGCCCGGTCTTGTCTGATGGTGGTGAAATTATGAAATGTGGGTGTTTTTTGTGCTGTGCGGAGTTTTGTTTCTTGTAAGATGGCAATGTGTATGTTGTGTTGTTTGATGAAGTGTGAGAGTTCGTGTTTCTTTGTGTTGATGCCATCTATGTTCAGTTGAAGAATGTTAATGTTATGTGCACGATGTATGTTGGGTGCTGCTGCACGAGGATGGGGTGGGGGTGGGGGTGAGGGAGGGGTTGGGATGGGTGAGGTGGGGGTGGGGATTGGGGAGCAGGAGATGGGGGTTGGAATGGATTAGGATGGGGTGTGGTGTGTTGAGTTGAGGATGTGGATGGTATGGGAAGGTTAGGTGGGTTAGGGAGGAGAGGTGGATGGGTTTTAGGGGGGGGAGTGGATGATATGGGAAGGTTAGGTGGGTTGGGGAGGAGAGGTGGACGGGTTTTAGGTGAGGGATTTGACTGGGAGAGGGAGGGGCATGAGGAACAGGTCCAGGTGTTTGTGTAGTGTTTCTTGGAGGCAAGTGTTGTGCAGGTGAAGTGGGTCCAGTTCCCGCATGAATTGCAGAGAACTGAACCCTTAGTATGGCGACTCGAAGTGATGGGTTTTGAGCAAGTTGGACATATGTATGTGTACGTGGGTCCTGGGTTGCTCTCAATGTCTCCGGCTAGAAGAAGTCTTCGAGAAATGACAGCCGGAGAGTCATTTCTCGGTGTAGGAAAAACTGTGTGATGTGTGTGTGGTGTGAGAGGTGTGGAAATTCCCGGCGCGACCGAAGCCGCTCCAAGGACCCGTGCCCCCAGGGAGGGGGCAGGGGATGGTTGTGACGGTTTGGCTCCCGAAACTGCTCCCCGCGGCCGGCATCCGGTTTTCCTCCACTGGTCGTTGATTTTGTCTTCGGCCGTGGAGGGTCGGCAGCCATCCGCGGTTGGCAGCCTCGGGAGGTGGCCCCACGGCGTAGACGCCGCCACATCAGGACCAAAGTTATTTTTAACACCGTAGATTGTATAATTTTGTTTTGTTATGTTATTCCGGCCGACTTCCAAGTGCTCCCACCATCTGGTTTCGACGAATGCAGGCATTTTAAGTACGGTAGTGTTATGTTGAGTATGGACTACCTTTAGTACGCACACATATATTTGTGATGTAGGTACACGCATGAGAGGCACCATGGTTACGCAAAGTAAAATTAATATGCATTTTGTAAAACAAAATTTGGAGTTAATTATTTATGTACTGCTGTATATACTTAGGCACATACCACATAGCTGGGGGTGGCCGACTTGAGACAGAGCCTGAACAGAAACAACAAAATATAATATAAATAGAAAATTCACACACATCTAGGTAGCCCAGGAGAAGACCCAGAGACTAAGGACTAATGAGGGGTAACCAGCAAAAGATTCCCAGGGCCCAGATCTCCCGGAGAGGTTCCGGTGTCAGCAGGCAGACACCGCAGTGGAAATACACCACAATGTCCGCCCACATCCTCTATAAACCGGCTCCCCGCGCCGGGCGCCTGACAGACTGTTATCTAGTCCAACTGGCGACTGACCCCCACTCTCTACGACCGCGTTATCACTCATCTATTCACTAGCATTCTCCACTCTTTCCTATTCTTTTTGTAAGCCTTTCATCAACCATTCGTTCAACATGTCCATACCAGCATAGCACCCTTCTTTCCACTCTGGCCGAGAAGGGTTCTTGCTGTCCCACTCTCCTGTGTACCTCTTCATTTCTCAATCTGTTTATGCATCACTCCATACATACTCCTCAAGCATCTCATCTCCATGACATCTAACCTTCTTTTCTCTTGTACATTCAGACCCCATGTCTCAGCCCCATACATCACTGTTGTACAACTATCCCTTGCATTCCGAAAACTTTCCTTCCCTCTCACATATGCTTTCATAATTCCATTGGGAGGTGTTTGGTGTTGGGAGTGAAATTAATAGATTAGATTATTTTACCTCCATTCCAACACCTGCATCCCTGCTTATCACTCTTAGATATTTAAAACACTCCACTTGTTCCAGCATTTCCGCCCTACGAGCATCTTTATTACACACCATGATCACCATCAATTTACTTTTATTGACATTCACCCTCAGCTTCCTCCTCCCACATGTATGTGTGTATGTATATACTCAGTCACATACCCCATAGCTGGGGGTGGCCGACTCGAGACATCATCCAAGGTGAAGTTTTTAGCGAAAGTTTGAGCGAAGAGTTCAGCTTTGTCATAGGAAGACGCGGTGATGCCGTCGGAGTGGGAAAGAGGAGTAAAAGATGAGGAAGTAAAATTTTTGGAATTTTTTTTGGCTAGATGCCAGAAGCTTGGGAAGAGCTAGAGTTGGAAAGTTCAGAACATATGTTATTGATGAAAAAGTTTTTGAGAGTTTGAAGGTGACTGTACCGTTTGTATACTTCCTCTTTATTGCAGACAGCAGTAGAACAAGCGCAAGTAAACCAAGATTTTGTATTGCATTAGGCTGCGAGAAAGAAAATGGAATGTACGCCTGCATGCCCGAGAGGATTACCTCGGTTATGCGCTCGGCACACTCCGAGGCTTCCCGGCCACAGAAGCAAAAATAATTCCATGGGAAATGAATTAAGAAGTAGTGTACTGCCAAAGAGCCTCGCAGTCGACAGCGTCGAAGTGCCACAAGTACCGCCTGCTAGGAGGATCAGATGGCCATACTGGAGAGATAGGACAGGTAAGAGATATGGTTGTGATCGGAGGAGCCCAACGGCCAACAGAAAAAAGATTTGCAGCGTAAGAAGGATTAGAAATTAGAAATAAGTCGAGAATGTTGGAGCGATATCCAAGGCGGTCAGGAATACAAGTACAGTAGGATGCTGAACTAACTGCTTTAGGTCATTTAAGATAGAAAAGATGTAAGCTTGTTCACTAGGTTGGTCAGTGAAATGGGTGGCGAGCCATTGGCAGTGGTGAACATTATTGATATCTACTAGGATGGAGATTTCTGCGAAAGGAGAGATGAATAGAATGTGTTCTACTTTAGAAGTTAGATAGTCAAAGAATTTTGGAGAGTCGGTAGAATTAGGCTATTGGGGTAGAGATAAACCGCAGAAATATTTAGTTTGAGAGTGACAAGCAAGCTTTAGCCAGAGAGTTGAGGATTCAGAAGAATCAAAGTTAGGAACTAGAAAGTAGTGGCGGAACCGGGGGGGGGGGGGGGGCCCCGCCCGCCGCTGGCCCCCCCCCCCCTTAGTGACCAAAATTGTGCCCTTACATCTGATATATACTGCATTTTATCTGAAATACAATACATAAAGTTATGGCGCCCCTCATGTATCTATATCAGCCCCCCCCCCCCCCCCCCCCCCCCCTTAAGCCTGAGCTGGATCCGCTCCTGATAGAAAGCATGATTGTATAACACATAAGCAACAAATCCACCTTTGGCTTGAAACTGAGGATAAAGATAGTAGGAGGATACTGAGAAGGGTTTGCTGTAGAAGGAAGTGGTCCAGAGCATTTCGATAGATTGGCAAGAGAGGCCAAACTACTGAGGGCATTTCTGGAGTCCCCCTCTCAAGTCTCAACCCCCCTGGGGACTCGAGGCACGGAAAGGATCAGCAAAGAGGAAAATCATACTACCCAAGAACGTCCCCTTAGCTAGGCCTCAAACGAACTGAATAGTCTAATGCTCGGTAATTCGTTTTAAAATTCCCACCAAACGCCTCGGTGTCGGTGATTTGATGATGGTCAATGTTGTCAATCTGTACTTGTAGATTTTAGCGGTGTTTATACATATCTAGCGAAAATATATTTATCTAATGGTAGGAAATCTATTACTTTAAACTTATTTATGTGTTGTTCGTCAACTTTATTTAAACATTCTATGGATAATGAACGATTCCATATACAATATTAGAGTATTTTATATCTAGCAACTTTTAAACGTGAATCTAGCAAAATTGGCAATACTGTCTGGCGTCCTTTTCAGTTTCCAGTGTAGGCGGCCATGTTGATCAACAGGTGAAGATCCTTATGTTTTCTGTTTGTACGTCATGTATTTGAGCTTAATTTAGTATTTTAGCTAGTGTACATGAAATACTATACACTCGAGCACATTATATATGATTCATAGCCTCGATAATAAGAGCTTTATTCACAAAAAGGGAGAACATAGAATGGCCCACCGGCTTGGACTGGTCAATGCGTGTTCCTGTAGGCTAAGGGCTAGTGTTGGGCCAGATTCCGTCTTGGTGTTCGTCTACTTGTACTTGAAGGCATTGACATAAATGGCTGTGACTTTGTTATACTTTAACCCTAGGCCCTATTCAGACCGTGGGCGGTTTGTAGATTTTAAGACTTAGGCCTAGGCTAATAAAATTGTTGACTATCCAACAATCCCCCCCTCTAGCCTAGGCTATGTGGGGGTAGTACCGTAGTGGGGAGGGCTAGCCTATGAAGTTCAGGGAAAATGTGGGGTTAGAATAAAGAAATTACGATGAAAAACTTATTAAAATAAGGAAAACTGCCCTCTAGGCTAGGCCTATAGACTAGGGATTATCTATGAAAAAGCATTGTCCAAAAGTAGCCTAGAAAAAATGGCAGTAGGCCTATAGGCTAGGCTAACTAAATAAGTTGGTCACCAATTATTTTGCAATTGGCTATTTGAAAACAAATGTGGATTTTATATGCTCTAAACATCATAGGCCTAATTATGAAAATGTGTTTTAAGCCTCGGCCAAACCTAGGCCTAATAAAACTATAGGTACAAAAAATTGAATTTTTCGTAACATGGTTGTCAATACCTTCCTATAGACGGCACCGATTCGTACACACGCCATTTTCACCTGTCTCCCGAGGTCTGTCCACCAGCTTTTTAGTCAACACTAACTCCACCTGCCTATCTCTGGCGAAACTACAGGTGTTCATTTCCTAGTATCCCACGTACTGAGTACAGTAAACCCTCGCTATCTCGGACCTCTAAAAGTCGGAAACCCGCACTTCTCGGACTGGCATCGGCCTCTCGGAAAGTTCGCCGTAGATCTCGGAAAATTCCGAGATGTAAGGGGAAAACTCCGAGGGCCCACATGGTCTGTCGGACAGGTGTCCATATATCTCGGAAAATTCCGAGATCTAAGGGCAAATTGCGAGATCTAAGGCTACAGTGAGGTGGAGAAGGTAGCCTAAGTGATACTTATATTTATAGGCCTATGTCCAGGGTGCCAAAACAGAAATTATCCAGTTCTGGATCATTTTTCTAAGCTTACAAGGATCAACTTTGCGCGGCGTCTGCGGGGGGTGCTGGGGGCGCAGCCCCCCGCTTCATAACAGGGGGTCCGGGGTAAATATATGCACAATACATGCTCAAAATTTATTAAAAGGAATGAATAATATTGTAAGTAAAAGGGATGTTATGTATGTTTACTGGTGTTTAATCAGGATACTAGGGGAGCTGGCTGCCTGTACTTCAGTCTCAAAGAGATGCACTTCAGGTCCACTAATATAGGCATTGAAAACAGGTTTTTAAATTATTCTTAGCAGTCCCTGTTTTAGTTTTGTAACTTTTGTCCAATAAAGATTTCATGTATATTTGTTGTTGCATTCCAAGAACTATTACATACTTAATTTATATCCTTTCATATGATACATGAGTTACTATAGAGTACTGGTTAAAATACATACCGGTACAAAGTTTCAAGAATAAACTTTGATTAGAACATTTGTTTGTCTATTATTTTCCCTGGGCTGAGTAAAAAATACCTGGGTAGGCTATTCCCATCTCGGGTTAAGTACAATCAGTAGGAACGTAGAAACTTACTTTAATTTTCACAACTTTAAAAGACTCAAGATTCTGCGAGGCTAATTCCGAAAATATTCAATCAAGTCTCCGTTACCCCCATGAAGTCAGGTTATAGTAATGACAAGACATACCAATAATATATGTTAGTTAGCGGGTGTGTGGACTGTGGCAGCCCCCACTTTGGACACTAAGACTAAGTAAAGTTAGGTTAGGGTAAGGTAATGCAAATTATCTACTCATAACATGATAAACAATTGAACAATAAACTACTGTACTATATTCCTTGAAGAAATAAAAACAAACAATTGTACATAAGGCTGCGGAAAGATTCTTTAGTGATACCCAAGTCATGGCCGGGATTCCGGGAAATCTATAAATGCACTGTAGGCGGTAGGCCTAGCTGCTGGCTGTACACTTATTAAATTGTACCGGTAATCTGGCTAAAAAGTTACCGGTATACAAAATGAGAACATAGAGGCAGGGTGCAGATCCCACTTTGGACACTAAGTTTGGACTTTGGTTAGGGTAAGTTATTGCAAATCTTCCACTCATAATATAAACTACAATAAAATAAGATACCAGTAGATAAGATACTACTGTAGCCTATTCTGCCTATAGCCTATACCTTGAAAACAAAAACAAACGGTAAGACTGCGAAAGTATTCTTCAGTGACAGGTCTACCCCTATAGGCCTAATCCCACGGCATGACGGCAAACTGTTATTGTCATAGGCTATAGCCTAGCCAGGGTGTCGAATGACGCTGTTTTTTTGAGTGATATAACTTTCTGTATAATGATAAAAAAATTAATCCTAGCCTAGGCCTAGCCTACGTATTTTTATATTATTATTTTAAAAGTTAGACATCTAAAATAGGCCTAGGCCTAGGCCTACTGTGTTCCAAAACTCAAGAGTAGCCTAGGCTAGGTTAGCCTAGCCTAGCCTTAGCTACAAAAAAAAAACAGGAATGTTGGTCTAGGCTAAGTTTAATATACACTTCCCAGGTCATTTTAACAGTTCTATTGCTTCTATATATCATATAATACACCATAGAGTAAGTTTTTAATAACTAGAAAAAAAGGTCATCTTCTAAATAATTACCATAATTGAGGACCTTCGCCATTCCCGGGTTAAGAGTGGGCTCTGAGTCTTAGCCTACCAGAACCAGATTCCCAGCTGCCTAGCTAACCTTATTTTGTACTGTCTTTAACCTCAAATCTTCCTTGATCTTCATTAGCCTATCAATACATTATACATAGCCCCACTAGTGGGGGCAGTCCTAAGATTGTTGGATAATGGGTTATCCTAAGCCTAATATGCCTAGCCTCAGCCTAGGCTACTCATTTCTGCTTCAAATCATCATTATCATCATAGGCCTAGGCTAATACAAGTAGGCCTAGGCTTATCTGACAAAATAATATGCTTGGCTACTTACAAAATCGCTGTTTGGTGCTTGCTAGAAGTCAGGTTTATCCAAAGTATCACCTTGAACTTATACCTTATATATAATGAGTTCCCCAAGATTAATATGCACAATTTTAGAATGTGTAGGGCACTCGCACTTCACATGAAGTCAATGTTATATTCCAGCCCCTTAATTCACTCTATTTTTCCACAAATATATCGGTAAATAACAGCTAACACATTTCCAAGTGTTCCACAGTTGATTGGCGGCAAGCTAATTTGACGTCATCATTGGATTATTCTCGGAAACACCACAATGGAAAACAGTGCTGATATTCGTTCGTTGTTTTCCATTAATCCAACCACATATATACCCCTGAAAACCAATAATTCATCATAAAATCGTACTAATTTATAGCTTACCTTATGCCTCAAGGTCTTGCGCTCTTTGTCAAACACATAAAATTTATATTCATTCACTATTTTTAAGAAATTAGAGACCCCATAAAATTAGCACATACGAAACAATATCTGTATTTTGTAAGAGTTTAATTAAGATGAAATCTGATCAGAAAATTAACATTCAAACTTAAATTAATATTTTACATTATTCATTTCAGTGAAATTTAGTCAATATATTAAACACATGGAGTAGTTTAGTTAATATATACATAGTTTTAGATAAATACCTATTATTATCCTTTAATCTACATATTATTGAGCATTCGAGTGCCAATAAAATTACGGTAGTTGTGTTCGTCTTGACTCAGCCTTCGGCGCAATATAACATCGGAGTGTAGGGGTACATTGGTTGTTTGTTTGTTTGTTTGTTTTAGCGGACTCTCCCATCCAGGAGTTCGTTCTATGAACGATGGCTGTTTCCTTATTGTAATATATATTTGTTATATTGGTGCTAAAGTCAGCCACCTCATCCGAACCGAACAAGTTGTGTTTTCACAGTGTAAACAAATCGCTCTCATGACTCGAGCTCTGGATTTATCCGTCTATATTTACATTAGTAGCTGCATTTGGACTTCAATACAGGTGATATATAATAGTTCTAAGATCATAGCCAATGTAGAGTACAGTGTAGAGCAGAGCAACTATCGTTTGATGAGTGTAATGTAGAAATAGAATGGCAGGTTTAGCGGGGCTCCCGGCCGCCCCGGGACAGTCACAGGCTCTTAGCCTATTTCAGTATCAATATTTTTTCAATGTTAGGTTCGGGATCACGAAGAAAATGGGCGAATTTTGGCACACTGCCTATGTCTGCTGGATACTGTACAGGTACTGTAATTTATCTTGAATCTACGTTGTTAGTGATAGGGAAGTCTCCGTTTTCTCTGGTGGCTCGGACTCTCTCTTCTAATTCGGACATTTTCCTCTCCTAAGTCGGACATAAGTCGGACTTCGGACATCTCGGAAAATCGGTCATTTCGGACTGGGTCTCCCCCCAATTAGTCCGAGATAGCAAGGGTTTACTGTACTATGAATCCGCTGTTGCTGGCATGCAAGGGCTAGTTTAGTATCCCACGTACTGGGTACTATGAATCCACTGTTGCTGGCATGCAAGGGCTAGTTTAGGCCTAGTATCCCACGTACTGGGTCTAGGTTAGGTTAGGTTGGGTTGTTTGGTTAGGTTAGGTTAATATACTAGGTCTCAGAAACAAGATTCGTAGTTGCGGTAGTATTTACAGATACGCCCGAATACTAAATGGGCGGCGTAACCGCCATGGCACCGGTAAGGGTTCGTGTTGTATCCCACGTAGGCCTACTAGGTACTACGGACACATTGTAGGCGTTAGGTGTGGATTAGGCTTGTATCCAATGTACTAGGTCTATGTTACTGGATATTTATAATTTAAATAAGTGCTACGTTTTCGATAAATCTGGTATAATATGGCTTGCAATTAGGGAAATCATGAGCCGATTTCCGACATTTCGTTAGTCTTTTTCGATTCTCAAAATCCGATGCAAGTTTTGCCAAAAATTGGCTCGGGTTTTCCAAAATTATGCTTTTTGGGGTTTGCAATTTAGGGAAACATGAGCCAAAATTCTAAATTAGGTTACTTTAATTTGTTTACTCTTAAAACTCGCAAAATCCGAGCCAAGTTTTGCCAAAACTTGGCTCGGGTTTTCCAAAATTCGGGTGTTATGGCTTTGCAATTTCGGGAAACCTGAGCCAAATTTCTAAATGAGGTTACTGTAATTTTTTTGTCTACAAATTCACAAAATCCGAGCCAGCTTTGGCCAAAACTTGGCTCGGGTTTTTGAAATATTGGGTTTTAGGCCTTTGAAATACTGTACTTTAAAACCCGAGCCAAGTTTTGCTAAAATACGTTTTTATCGCCGTTTTACGCATTTAACCCCTCATTTTCCCTGTACTTCATAGCCCTCCCCACTATCGGGCGGCGTGTCTTAAGATCGTTGTATAATGGGGAAAACGGTTTCGCCGAGGGTTGTAATTATTTCCAAACACTATACAGTATATTGATGAAAACTAACGGAAAAATAAAAAAAATCCATGGGAAAATTAGTGACTATCTTATTTAGTTTTTTCCAAAATGACGATTATACTGATGATTTGGACCGACAGTTAGCCCATTGATCTTTTTAGGCCTAATAGGTCCGGTAGAGCATATACATCATTGCTATATATGTCATTATGAGCTGAAATTAGGGTACTTATAACCGAAACTACCACTAATTATTTCTCAATATTTGAAGGCTATTATATAATAAGGATGTTTCAAAGATCATATTAAAATGTGGGACAAACTGGATTTTAGGTCACGTATGGGATATAATGTTATAAATGTGTACTATAGCTTTTTCATAGAGTATTAGTCACCGCAATATATGTCTTTACCGCTGCAGATTAATGATTTTTCCTTAGACTGTGGGTTAAATAAGGGTGGAAGGAAAAATGGTGGCCATCTTGGATCAGCTGAGGACTAATATTTTTCACTTTGTTACCGTATTTTTAGTATTTTGTCATATTCTATATCAATGCTAACCCTGCGGGGTCTGGGGGCGGCAGCCCCCCGGTTAGGTTAGGTTGTTAGGTTAGGGTAATGACAAAATATGGTTTTAGGGGGCATGTTTTAATATTGCAAAATAATTGGTAAACATGAATTTTCAGAAGGAAAAACACCTTAAAACACACTAATCAATGAAGAACCTGATGAGAAAAAGGATTATAATAAAAAAAAAAAAACATACGTGACCTAAAATCCAATTTGACCAAAATGTGTTACAACCTCCGGAGATACAATTTATGTGCACTATCCTATATAAAGTACTGTAAAAACAAAAAACTCCCTATAACTCTCCCTATTGATGGCAGTGAAACTCTTATTAAGCCTCTTACTGTTAAGATAGATGCTGATTTCAATAATTCATGGGGGGGTGAGTGGGGGCAAAGCCGCCCCGTCCCGCCCCTCAAGACTCAACCCATCTTGTATCCATAGGCAAAACAAAATTGTATATTTACTCTGAAAATGACTTACATCTGAGTGTTCTAAGATCGTTGGATAATGGGAGAAATAAAGTTTTTCGGTTATTGTAACTAATTTCAACTACTGTATAATGATGAAAACTACCTAAAACCAAACAGAAAAACCATGGGAAAATTAGTGGTAGTTTCGGTTAGCCTATATTTTCCCTGAAATGTATTATAAGGGAGAACAAAAATAAAACGCTAAAATATGCACCACAGCTAGCAGTGCAATCTTAATGGGTGATGGCAGAGTAACAAAGATTAAGATTTTTTCGCATAGGTTTAAACTTCCGGAAATTAATGGATAATAAATACGATGATTTCATATTTTAACTTCCGTCCGCCGCCGCACTCGTGTTATTGTTGTGAACCTCTCGGCCCTCTCACGCCACTCGTTGCCGGAGTAAAATATGTCCCATAGTACTGTGTTTTTTTGCACTGTTACCCAACTAGCGGGGGTGTGGGGGCGGCAGCCCCCACCCATAATACTAGGATAGGTTAGGTAAGGTTTTTAGGTTAGGCTAATGTGTTTCTTATGCTTTTAATTAACCTCTCATTTTCCCTGAACTTCATAGCCCTCCCCACTAGTGGGGGGCGTGTTTTTAGATTGTTGGATAATGGGTAAATACTCATTTCAGCTCCTCTTCAGTATAAAACAACACTATATCTGAAAAAAAAAAAAAAAACTGCCTACTGAAATCGCTGTCGGTCCAAAAAGTCAGGTTTAACAAAATTACATTTTATAGGGAGAATTTCTTGAAAAATAGTGTAAAAAATAGATAGTCTATATATCCTCTACAGGGAGAATTTATTTAAAAGTATCGTTTGGTGTGGAAAATGAACTTGTATGGGGAGAATTTTTGGAAGAATTACTGGTCAATATTTACGAGTCACACTACAGCTGGGATCTCATTTCTAATGGTAGTTTTGGGTTCCTATCATTCTATGCTTCATTGCTATATACTTTTTATCCACCGGAAAATATATTTTTTTCTTGGCTTTTATTTTTTTTTAGCATTAACCTAACCTAACCTAATAGCCCCCAAATACATTTAGGTTAGGTTAGGTTAGTTTTTTTGGTTAGGTTAATGCTAAAAAAAAAAAAAAAAAAAAAAAAAAAATAATAATAATAATATATATATATCCGGTGGATAAAAAGTATATAGCAATGAAGCATACAATGATAGGAACCCAAAACTACCATTAGAAATGAGATCCCAGCTGTGGTGTGACTCATAAATATTGACCGAATTACTGTAACATTTGAACAGGTTGAAATTAGGCTAGGCCTAGGCTATTCAACAATCTAAAAATGCCATCATTAAAAAATAATTTTATTTTAAAATGGGAGGGCTATGAATATCAAGGAAAATGTGAGGTTAAAGTAAAGAATTTACGATGAAAAACAATAAAATTAGAAAACTGCCCTCTAGGGAGAGTATAAAAAAACCCATTCAATATTGACCATTTATAGGGAGCTTTCCTAACAAAATACTGTAAAAATACAATTATCCTCTATGGGGAGAATGTATTTAAAACTATTGTTTGGTGTATAAAATTAACTTTTATGAGGAGAATTTTGGAAAAAATTAAGCCTAGCTCTAGGCTACTGTAAAAATGTATTTATCTTTAGGGATAGTTTTGGATAACAGGTACAGTACGGCTAATTAGGATTGCCGTGGGATCCATAATGGGTTTGATGGGGGGCTCTGCCCCCCTTCACCCCCCCCCCCCATGATGTATAGAAATCATCGTATATGTAACTAGTTGCCAGTAGGGGGCCTAGAAGTACAGTTTTTAAAGGTTTTCATATTTCACTTACAGTGGAGCACTGAATTTGGCGGCGTCTAAGTTGGCGAAATTAAACATTACGCCATACCCCAAATATTACAAAATTCCAGGTCCGCGCAAAAATATTTTATCTTGGTGCAAAAATCTCAGTCAAAACCCGAAAAAGAAAGTAAAAATTATGAAAGACTCAATATTAAACTAGAAAACACCAAAAATAGTGAACTGAACTCCAGGAATCTGCCATTGTCAAGGTGTTTATTGCTTGGAGGCCAAATTTGAGTGAATCTAACATCCGGATTCAGAGTGACACTTGCGAAAGTTGTTGCCGTAGCGCTGCCATATTGACCCATCCTGCTTAAAGTACGGTAAATTTGTGGGTGCGTTTGGCAAGGATGTAGTACAGTATTTGGAAGTACTGGCCCGCCTTGTTTACACTACACAGGCGCTCGGGTTCATATTTCCGTCTGTTTTGACTGCCGTGGGATACAATAATATGTTGAGGGCCCCCCTTACCCCCCCTGTGACTTATCATTATCATCATATATATTGCCAGCAGGGGGCAAATATCAGAAAAAATAGCCGTCAAAATAGACGGGAACTCCGCGAGCGATTGACCTACGTGAACATGACAACCGTATGCCCGAATATACATGTATCCTTCCCATGCGTTTTGAAATTTTATTAGTTTGTAACGAGATTTACTATTTTAACACTACAGTACTGTATTATAAAAATACTGTACAGTATATCCCAGACGTCCGACCGTCAGTCCGACGACGATGCTACCATGTAAGATTTGTTATATACAGGACATTTTGACGGTCTACGGTTCGTAATTTTTCTTTGTGAACTGTTTTTTTTTGTTTTTTTTAGGAAGCCCTACTACTGACGTGCGGCCTGTGCGGGTAGCGGGTGGCAGCCTCCAGGTTAGGTAAGGCTGTTTGGTTAGGTTAATGACAATATTGTCGTCGAAAGTGCTGGCGTCATGTGAAATCCGTCCACCGCCAGCCGGTGAGGCTGCACTTGCGGCGGATGTGTCACATGACGCCAGCACTTTTAATGAAAATATTGTCATTATCCTAACCAAACAACGCTACCTAACCTGGGGGCTGCCACCCCCAGACCCCCGCTTCTCTTAAAAATTATGTCTTATCTATCTATCTATCTATCTACTGTATATACTCAGGCCCAATCCCCACTTTTCCTAATTTATTTATTTATTTATATATTTTTTATTTTTATTTTATTTTTATTTGATTTTATATATTTATTTTTTATTTTTTTATTATTTTCTTATTTTTTTAGGGGGGGTGGCCGACTCAATTATGTAGATGTCAAAATATTAAAACAAATACTGCAGGAGAATAAAAAACGCACCCGAGACTGCCGCCATTGTACGGAAATGGATCGACAGAAAACGGATGTCCGAAGGTAAATTCGTCGGCGCTAGCGTCGATGGACGTTTTGAAATATTGTTTAAAAATAGTAAATCTCGTAAACTTCAAAATGCACCCACAAATGTACCGTACTTTTCCTAGGATGGGTCACTATTTCTGTATTGTGTAAGCGTTTTTTATAGGAGGCGGGGAGTGTTAGTGCTACTATTACCCTGGTATTAATAAACATCCTATTCCTAAACATTACAGGTATGACAACAGAAGTCTTCAAGAGGGAACTGGACAGGTTTCTGGCTACCATCCCGGACCAATCAGGAGTTCCGGGAAATACCTCATCACGCCCAGGTGAAATTATGGCGACGTCAGGCTAGGCTATATGACTGATTTCAAATAAAGTCTGTGTGGTAAGTAATCTCATAATATGAATTTATAAGTATTCTCCTCAAATAATATGTATTTATTGGATGTACTGTATTTGGGGGGAAATAAGTACTTTAGGGATGGCTGGACGAATTTGGAACCTATAATGTGGTACACCGTATCCGTTTAATCATTTGGTACCGTACATATTAACCCTCTCCGACATATGACGCGATTTTGATCCGATTAGGGATACTTTATAGCCTTTGTTACCATCATGGGTATTTAGAAACCTTTAGTTAGGTTACATCAACCTCTGCAGTTGTCTTTGAGTTAGCTGTGGGCCGAAAACTAATTTTGGAGAGGTAATTATAAGAGTGAGAGAACTCTATTTATTATTGCTAATCTGGCAACTTCTGCGTCATAAATGCGTGAAAGGGTTAATGTCAAAATAATAGTGAAGTGATCCTCACATGCAGACTAGGTTGGTTTGGACATGTGGAGAGAGTGAATGATCATAACTGGATGAAGAAATGCCGGACTGTGAACGTGGGGGGGAGCTGCTCATAGGGGTAGACCTAGAAATACTGTACTTGGGATCAGTTACCTTGGTCCGATCACAAAATAAAGCACTTTAAATCGGAGGCAGCCCATGACAGGGTCGCCTGAAATTTCTCCATTTAGGACGTGAGACTGCAACCACACTCTCTTTGGCTAAAATGGGCTTTAACTGTCTTGATAGCGTAATGGTTAGTGCGCGGAATTTCGGTTCGAGTATCCTAGGTTGGAATCCTTGGAGTACCACATGTATTCATTAGTTTAATTGAGTTCATTAATTTGGTTTATTTGCAAGTTAATTGGTTGGTTGGTGATACAGTAATATGAATTTAAGCTTATATGTCGGATGTCGTCTCCAAGGGGCAGAACGCCTTAGCAATGGCAGCTCCCTGAAGGTTTCTATCTATCTATCTATTGCCTGACGACGTGATCCCCGAAGGGGTGGCCACGAACGAACCGCCCCCATGCACCTCTGTCCCCAGTCAGTCGACGCCCCTCCCCCCAACCAGCACCGCCTTCGTTCATGTACTTCCTCACTTCATCCTTCCACCTCTCATTCGGTCTACCTCTCCCTCTCTGTCCCTCCACCTCGCTCTCATACACCCTCTTAGTTATTCTCTCGCTTTCCATATGTTCCATATGGCCGACCATCTCAAGTTGTTCCTTTTCACACTTTCCAGCACATCTACCTCCACACCACACCTCCTTCTTACTTCCTCATTAGTCTGTCTATCCCTCCATGTAACTCCGCACGCACTCCTTAAGTAATTCATTTCCACTGCTCTCACTCTTGGTCTGAGTCTCTCAACCAACGTCCATGCTTCGCTTCCGTAAGTCAGTGTCGGGATTACCGCACTGTCATGCAAGGACTTCTTCACTTCCATACTGACCACCCTATTTCTTGTTACTGCTTTTAGCGTTCCTACAACCCTCTTCCCCTGTTGTACCCTCTCCCACACTTCTTCATCCATAGTCCCATCTTTACTCAACACACTGCCCAGATACTTAAAAGAGTTGACGATCTCCATAGCCTGACCGTTCAGCTTCACCTCACACTCTGTGACTTCACCCCTTTCGAAGACCATAACCTTGCTCTTCCCCGCATTTACCTTCAAATTCCGTTTTTCGCACACTGTTCCAAACTCATTTACCAGACCCTGCAACTCCCATTCATTATCACTCATCAGAACTGTATCATCCGCAAACAGCAGTATAGGTAGCTTCCACTCAATTCCCTCCCTTTTCAGCGATACACCAACATCCACTGCTCTTGATAGTATTTCTTTCATGACTCCATCCATATATACAGTAAACAACCACGGGGACATCACACACCCCTGTTTCAAACCAACATTCAGGTCAAAGAACTCGCTCTGCTCACTCTCCACACGTACTGCCGCCTTTGCACCCTCATACATGCTCTTCACTGCTTTCAGCAACTTGCCCTCTACTCCGTATATTCTAAGTACTTTCCACAAACCTTCTCTATCCACTCTGTCATAGGCCTTCTCCAAGTCCATAAAGGCAACATACACCTTTTGTTTCTTCTCCAGATACTTCTCCACAACACAATTCAGGGTAAAAATCTGATCTACACATCCTCTTCCCTTCCTAAAACCTCCCTGCTCGTCGCCTATCCATTTCTCCGTTCTCATTCTCACTCTCTCAATCACTACCCTACTGTATACCTTCCCTACTACGCTTAGGAGACATATTCCTCGGTGGTTACCACACACTCCTCTTTCCCCTTTGCCCTTATATAGGGGGACTATTATGCCAGTCTTCCAGTCATCGGGTGCACTCCCCTTCTCCCATGCTAGTTTGCACATTTTCCATACCCATTCTATCACTATCTCACCACCAATGATCTAATGATGCACACTCCACCTTGAGCCACATACAAGATTTTGTAAAAATTGGAATGGAAACTTTTATTCCTCATCAAAAGTACAGTAAAAGATCTAATTCACCTAAATGGTTTGACCATAATTGTGCTAGAGTAACTGAACAAAAAGCAATAGCCTACAATGCATACACAAGATCAAAAACACATGAAGCCTTTAATTACTTTAGAAACATCAGAAATCATGCCAAAACTGTATTAAACCTAACTAAATCAAACTTTATCCACAAGCAGGCAAATAAACTTCTAAATAATCCAAATGATAACAAAATATTTTGGTCTACTCTTAACTCAATTAAATCCAACTTTACTACTGCTTCATCCATTCCACCATTAAAATCTCCGACTGGCAATCTTGTAAGTGACCCACGAGGTAAAGCTAACCTTCTTGCGGATATTTTCTCCACCAACTCAACCTTAGATGAAATAAATCAAGATGTCCCTGTACTTAATTTTAATTCGCCTGAAATTCCCTCACTTAAGATCCACACCAGACATGTCAAAACTATTTTCAGAATCTCTCAGTAGATAAGGCTCCTGGTCCAGATGAAATTCCTCCAATAGTACTTAAGAATTGCTCCTTGGTGCTCGCTTCTGTATTGGCAAATTTTTTCTGTCTGTGTACTCATACCTCATGCTTCCCAGTACCCTGGAAAGAAGCAAACATCCATCCAGTTCCTAAAAAAGGTGCCTCTTCAGATCCATCAAACTACAGACCAATAGCTATAACTTCCACTCTTGGTAAAGTCTTTGAAATTATATTAAATAATCACATAATTAAGCATCTTGAGAATAATAAATTAATCAGTGATAGGCAATATGGTTTTAGACGATGTCGATCAACTGCAGACATGCTTTGCCTTCTTACGCATCAAATCAACCAAGCTACAGACCAACATGGTGAAACACATACAATAGCACTGGATATATCAAAGGCATTTGATAGAGTCTGGCATCAATCCTTATTGTCGAAGATGTCACACTACGGCCTTGCATCATTAGTTCCACTAATTTCTTCTTATCTTCATAACAGAAAATATGTGTAATGGTAGATGGCCTTTATTCTCAATTTCACTCAATAAATGCTGGTGTTTCCCAGGGATCAGTTTTGGCCCCAATTCTGTTCCTCATTCATATCAATGATTTCATATCTACCACTCATAATCCAATACATTCCTATGCAGATGACTTAACACTCCACAGTTCCTTCACATTTACCAATTCTTTCACCCAACCCGATCTTATAAATTCAAAAATAAACACTGCAATTTCTCTGAACCAGACCTTTCTAGAATTAATGGATTGGGACAAAAGAATCTAGTTTCCTTTAATGCACAGAAAACCAAGTACATTCAATTTTCTAACCGACAGAATCTCACTGACTCCCATATATTTTTTAATGATGTAAATATTCCCACTTCCCCTAGTATTGACATTCTCGGTGTAACATTAACTACTAACTTGAGCTGGACACATTATGTTAGAAGCATTGCTAAGAATGCCTCTAAAAAACTGGGACTCCTGTACAGAGTTCGAGAATTCTTCACTGACGAGCAGTTGGCCGTGATATATAAAAGTCATGTGCGTTCTCAAATGGATTACTGTTCACCTCTGTGGGGTGGAAGTGGAGTGGTTGCATTGAGGCAGTTGGACAAAATTCAAAATAAAGCTATTAGATTAATCAATAACCCTGCAATCACACAGGACCTTCCTACATTATCCATACGAAGAAACGTTGCATCCCTTGCATTTTTCTACAGATATTTTCACAGCAATTGTTCCGAGGAACTTGCTTCAATTGTGCCGCCTCTCCACATCTTTTCCCGTAGAACTAGGGCAGCTGAGAGCGCCCATGAATTTACACTTTCTCCTCCACAATGCAGAACTTCTGCTTATCAGAATTCATTTATCCCCAGAGCTACTACTCTTTGGAATTCACTTCCCTCGAATTGCTTTCCACAAACTTACAATCTACAAATGTTTAAATCCAGTTGTTACAAACATTTTATGAATGGAGAGTGAGAGCAGTGGAAATGAATTACTTAAGGAGTGCGTGCGGAGTTACATGGAGGGATAGACAGACTAATGAGGAAGTAAGAAGGAGGTGTGGTGTGGAGGTAGATGTGCTGGAAAGTGTGAAAAGGAACAACTTGAGATGGTTCGGCCATATGGAACGTATGGAAAGCGAGAGAATGACTAAGAGGGTGTACGAGAGCGAGGTAGAGGGGGAGAGGTAGACCGAATATGAGGTGGAAGGATGGAGTGAGGAAGTACATGAACGAAGGCGGTGCTGGTTGGGGGGAGGGGCGTCGACTGACTGGGGACAGAGGTGCATGGGGGCGGTTCGTTCGTGGCCACCCCTTCGGGGATCACGGCATCAGGCAATAGATAGATAGATAGATAGGATGCCTTTAGTCACATGGACCTTTTTGTTTTATCTGTGTTTTTCCTTCCTCCATTCATTGTCTCTTAAAAAAACAAAAAAACATACCTCAACATTTCCCCACACACTCCATCTGTTCCTGGTGCTTTCCCCAACTTCACACTTTTCATGGCTCCCCACACTTCTGACCTCCTGATCCCCACCTCCTCCTCCACTACTTCTCTTCTTCTCCCTCCCATACCATATCCAGCTATGTTTGCTGGCTCTTCATTCCTTACATTTAGCAACTCACTGAAGTACTCCCTCCATCTTTCGACTCTCTCTTGCTTCTCGGCTAGCATTCTCCCATTCTTATCTTTCACACCCTTACTGTTTCCCTTGCTACCTTCCCTAACTTTCTTGACTTCTTTCCAGAACAGTTTCTTACTCTCCCTCCATTTTACACTCAGATTCCTTCCAAATTCCTCATCTACTTTCCTTCACTACTCTCTTCACCACCCTCTTACTCTCCACGTACCTCGCTCGTTTCTGTCTCTCGGAATCTTCATTCCCTCTACTACCCAACCACTCTCTATATGCTTTCTTCTTTTCTTCCACAGCTATTCTTACCTCTTCTGTCCACCATGCTGTACCTTTCACTCCCCTCCCTCTTCTCCTCACTCCACACACCTCCTCACATGCTGCACAGATCTCATCCTTAAACACCTTGCTCATCTCCTTCACTTCCTCCATAATTTCCAGGTCGAACCCACCTAGTCGTCTTTCCACTGCTATCCTGTACTCCTCCCCGACTTCCTCCTCCTGCAACCTCTCCACCCTCCTCACCATTCCACCCTCCTCTCGCCTCCCTCCAGCTCTCCTCACCCACTTCTTTTGTATCCTAACCTTAGCTACCACTACATAATGATCAGACAGACCCCCTCCAATACCCCTATACACCCTAGCATCCATCACAGATTTCTTCATTCGTTCATCCACACATACATAATCAATCAATGACTTTCGTTCCACCACTGTCTTATCCTTCATCGTCAACATCCGTTTCCACGTGTACCTGTGGATCATTCTGTGTCGGAAGAAGGTGTTGGCTATCCACAGCCTCCTCCCCACACATACGTCCACAAGTGCACTACCATTCCCATTCACCTCTGATGGTACCCCCCACCACTCCCTCAACTTTCCTATCACCCACCTTACCATTCATATCCCCAATCAGAAATATTCTTTCGTTCTTGTCAAACTTCTCCAGGCACGCCTCCACATTAATCCAGAACTCCTCTTTCTTTCTTTCAAGTATATCCTCTGTCGGGGCATACACGCATACAATCACCCACGTTTGTATTCCTACTTTCATTCTCACCCACACAATCCTTGAACCCACAGACCCATACTCTCTTACACATTCCTTCCATTTGCTACTTACAAACAAACATGCACCTTCTCTCGCTGTTCCTTCACTCACTCCAGCACACACACCCATTCCACACTCCCACTCTCTCACATCTGAACCTTTCCATTTGGTCTCTTGTCATTCCACATACATCCAGCCTGGCATTCACTAACACTTCCAGAACCTCTCTCTCTTTTGTGCCATCATTCATGCCAGTAACATTCCACGTAGCCATTCTCAGAATGTCCGAAGGCATGTCCTTAGTCGGTCGTGGTTCGTCAACGTTGGTTCCGTCCGCATCTGAGGCTGTTCGTTCGTTTTTCTTTGCTTAGATATTTTTTCCGGGTGGGGGTCACAAGCCCACCGACCCAAGGTTTAAGTTTATTTAATATTTCCTAGTTTACATTTAATGATTATATCTTTCTTAACCCGGCAACTGCTGGAAGACTCTTTAAGAGTTTCCCCGGGTGACTGCTGGAAGACTCTTAACCCTTTGGCGCACGATGACTCGTTCAGAGTCATTAGGTATTTTTTTTCCTAGGCGCACGATGACTCGTTAAGAGTCATTAAACTTAAAAATATTCGCCAAAAATTAAGTTTTCGTCTGACGCGCGGCATATTTGGCATAGATATTAAGTATTACGTCTAGTTCAATGGGTACAATTGGCAACCCCCTCAGTTTAACCGTTTACTCACGGCTGGCTGGGAAGTGAGCAGAGTACAGCTCCTGTGTTTCGATACTTTCACGTTTATTCGTGTATCTCAGTAACTATTTGGTTTATAGTAATTCTAAAGTTACCAGTGGAATCCTCATTAAATTCTGCTTCCATATATGTATGCAAATAAAAAATGTTGCAGGCAAAATTTTGAGCTAGCGCGAGTTGGAGATAAGGTATTTACTTTTTTTTTTACAATTCTTATTTCGGAGTGCCCCAATGTGGTTGTTTTGTATTTATTCGCTTATCTTCAAGTTCAATCAATAACGAAGCCGATGGTACCTCATTAATCCAAATACAAAGATTTTTTGGTGGATAAAAACGTCACAGAAACAAATTATCGCCGGTCACAAAACTGGCTCTGAGTGAGCTGAGATATACTTTGGGAGTGGGAAAAACTTTGATTGGAAACTATAGGTGCGCCAAAGGGTTAAGAGTCTGGGGGGGAAAAAATCCATTTAACCCGTACAGCCCCAGCGACGCGTCGGCGATGTATGTAACGCACAGCCCCAGCGACGCGTCTGACGCGTCACCCTAATTGCGCCGACCGTAACCTCAGGTGTAGCCACTCAAGAGGGCTCAGATTTGTATGGGAACTGTGTACGTATCCCACGCAACTCTCAAAGTCCACGTGCGTGCGCGTGAGCGCGCAATAACCTGTTTTTTTGGGGTAATTGCCTTCAATTTTTTACTCTTGTAAAATACGTTTTCGGGGGCTCTGTAGGACCATTCTTTAAGCTTTTTGAGCGGTTTTTCGTGGTTTTTCCTTCATTCCTAACCCATTCGCTATTGTTTCTGGAATAAAAAAAAAAATGAAAACCGGCCGGGTTCTGGTGAACAAACATTACAAAACTAGCCGGGGCTCCACGGGTTAAAACGCCCCCCAATTTTTTTTTTTTATTTTTTTTTTTTTTTTTTTTGCCCCTGGGACCATGCCAAATATCACTCCTCCACCTCCCCTCCTTCCTCACCTCCTTCAGTTATCACCTATTTTCCCTGTTATTCCCTTATTCTGTGGTCTATTTTCGTGCTAACATTAGCGAGTTGGTAGCAGGGCGTTGTCATCACTGTTACCAAGCGTGGGAAAGAGCGAGAGAGAGACTATTGCGTAACAGTGTCTCTCCAGACAAGGGGAGGAGAGGGGGGTTGCCTCAGCCATACATTATGTAACTTCCGGCCTGTATCGCCGATTTTGACCATCCAAACGCTGTTTCCACTTGTTTTATTGATGTAACAGGTTAATACCTTTATAATCAACCTATAATAGGTGCATATGGATAAGTATTAATGCTATTTATGGTAAAATAACGGTGTTAGTGATGGGAACAGCTCAAATACGTCAGCACAGGAGTGTGGTGTCTCATACCCCCCATGCGCACTTCTTAGGTTAATTAGATGTCAAGCTTTTAATTATTATTTATCTCTTCTATGTGTGTATGTACTTGACTCAAAGCTCTTTTAAATTGCAGGTGGAAATCAGTGGAGGACCAGCGGCTGATCTTCCCAGAGTTTCTGCTGCCTGATGCCGTGATCCCCGAAGGGGTGGCCAAAGTAATTATATTATTTTTATCTAAAAATACCAAAAACTACTCTCAAATTTTTGTTTAACTTTATTTGTTTGCATCAACAACTTGTACCATACTTTAAATGTGTGTGTGTGTGTGTGTGTGATATTTTAATAATCTATGCATGTACTGGTACATAAATGTTTGCCATCATTGCAGGGAAGTTATATAAATACTGTATGTGTATAAGATGAACCTATGTTCCTCTTGTATCCATATTTACTAGTGAAAACTCTGTAATACCTGTCTTGATAGCTTAATGCATAAGTGCGCGGAATTTCGATATGAGTATCCTAGGTTCGAGTCCTCGGAGTACCACATGTATTTGTTGATTTCATTAATTGAGTTTAGAGGTGAAGTTGGTTGGTGGAAAAAGCATAATAATATATATAGCCTACTGTATGTGTATAAGATGAACCTACAGTATCTTCCACTTGTACCCATGTTTACTAGTGAAAACTCTGTAATTCTGTAATAGTACAGTACTCTCGCCATAGTGTTGTCATTTGTTTGTTAACCCCATATTGGCGGCGCTCGACTTAAAGTCGTGCACCAATTTGCAGCAAGTTAGGAGCATTATTAAGGCTTTTAAAGGATTAAAATCGAGTGCAGTAACAAGAAAGCAGTAACAAGAAATAGGGTGGTCAGTATGGAAGTGAAGAAGTCCTTGCATGACAGTGTGGTAATCCCGACACTGACTTACGGAAGCGAAGCATGGACGTTGGTTGAGAGACTCAGACCAAGAGTGAGAGCAGTGGAAATGAATTACTTAAGGAGTGCGTGCGGAGTTACATGGAGGGATAGACAGACTAATGAGGAAGTAAGAAGGAGGTGTGGTGTGGAGGTAGATGTGCTGGAAAGTGTGAAAAGGAACAACTTGAGATGGTTCGGCCATATGGAACGTATGGAAAGCGAGAGAATGACTAAGAGGGTGTACGAGAGCGAGGTGGAGGGACAGAGGGGGAGAGGTAGACCGAATGAGAGGTGGAAGGATGGAGTGAGGAACTACATGAACGAAGGCGGTGCTGGTTGGGGGGAGGGGTGCATGGGGGCGGTTCGTTCGTGGCCACCCCTTCGGGGATCACGGCGTCAGGCAATAGATAGATAGAAATCGAGTGCAAATGGCCGGGAGCACAGCGGGCCAGACAGCCGACTCCCAGGGCTTACCGCCGCCCATTAACTCATGTTCCCTGTGTTCTCGAGAGGCCGGCAGTGTAGCCAGTAGTGAGCATAGCTGGGAAAAATATACCGATATATGCTAAACTCCCATGTTCGTGGCATCACTGCAAGAGAACCACGAGTGCTACGTAGCTCGTTCTGGTCTCATTTTGAAGCTTTTAGTGCCTAGTTTTTTGTTAAATAATTGTTTTTTCATGCAGATGCTTGATTTATCATGCAGGAGGGCCTGAATATGCCCAAATGAGCCCAAAACACCCCGCTAGACAAGGGTTAAATATAATTACTGTACCTGTGATTCAATTTATGTTCAACATTTGACTTTTGATTTGTGTGTAGTTCGATTAAAATTTATATTTTTTCACCAACCAACTTCGCTTCTAAACTCAATTAATAAAATCAACAAATACAGTACTTGTGGTACTCCAAGGACTCCAACCCAGGACACTCACACCAAAATTCCGTGCACTTATGCATTACGCTATCAAGACAGTTAAAGAAATATGCACAAGCCTAAGATTTATTATGCAGTTTCGAATCCTGCATATTAGGTGCCTAAAGAAGAGTTACTCTCATGAGTCTAAGCCAGATATTTAGTTTTTCTTATAACATAAAACTGATGTAATCCACAGGCTAAATATAATAAATCTTAATCTGAATGCATTCATATTATCACCAACCCACCAATTAACTTACAAATAAACCTAATTAACCCTTCCTACCCGGGCTGCATTACAATAGGACAGTGTGGGGTACCCGGGCGATCTGGCCGAAAAACTTCTAGTCCTAGGCTACTGTATCTTTGTTATTTTAACTGCTAGAAATTTTCCACACATCCCTAAACGTAGTGCGGTTTCCAATCTGTAGACTGGCGTTGAGTAGAGCTCTCTATGTCAACTGGTTCAGTTGTGATGACGATTTCCGTGAAGCAAATTTTTCCGCGATGTTGACAATATCGGAGCTTTTCAGACACTAATTTCGTCATATCATACAACAACAACATTGATCCGACGTCTCCTTCTTGTTTTCGGAGGAGCGGTCTCGCAATGACCGGCTTTGTTTACATGCGTCGGACGCACGGCGTTCAGACCAAGCTGAATAGGCTTTCAAGCTTACTCCCTTTTATAAGGACGCCCGGGTACCGGCCCATCTGCCGCGGTGTCCTTATAAAAGGACACCCGGGCTGGAAGGGTTAATGAAATTATAATGTAAAACTTGCAAAATAAACAAACCAAAACGTATACGAACACAGTAAAAAGACAAAATGACTAATCAAAATCGCTATGTGGAAACAACCAACGCTTAAGTAAAATAATTATTTATAAATAAAATAAATAAAAATAAAATATATGAAACTAATGAATATACAGATCTCCCTCGATTTACGATTGGGTTACGTTCCTGAAAACCCGATCTTGGATAGAAAAATTTGTATAGCAAACCCTAAAATAAATTGGGTAAATGGTGATGCATTCTCGGTCCAGCCAAAACCCAAACCCAAACGCCTTAAAAACCTATAATAATATCGTAAATTGGGGCATCGGATAGTGAGTGCGACGTGTACCTGATCCCACACCTTTCTTAGACAACTTCTCCTTGCAACTCCCTCCACATTCATAGACTTTTTCTTAACCCAATTACTTTTCACATGTCCAATTGTCCATACCATCTAAGCCTATTTTTACGCATATCCTCACTAGTACTCTCAATGCTTAATTACCCTCCGAGTTGTACAGTGCCATTACGCTCTCAAGACAGCATGTCAGACGATTAACTAGAATTGATTGTAGTTTTTCCATGGACTTTGTTATGAAGTGTTCTTAAAAGTGTTTGTAATTTCAGGTGACGACTCTACTGGAGCATGATGACAGCCCCCCTCCAAAGGTGTTCAGTACAGAGCTGACCCCCCCTGATGCCCCCCTGCCACCCACCACCACCACCACCAATACCAATAGCACCACCACCAACACCAATACCACCACCACCAACACCAACACCAATACCACCACCACCACAGGGGAACGAGCCCCAGTCACAAGTTCTGCTGGGCCACCTAACTTCACACAGGTACATTAACTAGAAAATTGTTACAGTATCTTTTGCTGGCATGATTAAAATCAAACTATTTTAATCAAGTGATTTTAATCGATTATAATCAAAGAAAAAAATAATTGATTCAAATGAAAATTGATTTTTTTATTAAAATATCACATTCCAAGTAATTATAAGATTTTTCGCTAATCTTAACCCTCTCACTACCATATGACGCAGAGGTTGCCAGATTAGCAATAATAAATAGAGTTCTCTCACTCTTATAATTACCTCTCCAAAAGAAGATTTCTGCCCACAGCTAACTCAAAGACAACTGCAGAGGTTGAAGTAACTAAACTAAAGGTTTCTAAATACCCTTGATGGTAACAAAGGCTTTAAAGTATCCCTAATAGGCTCAAAATTGCATCAAGGACGTGAGCGGATTAATAGTCTACCAACATTCTTACCCTCTTAAACATTATATAGTAACCTATATCAACAATATTTTGCATAGTTCTAATAAACTTTTGCACTAGTTCAAGAATTTTAGAAATTAAATAAATTGTGTTCTTTCATAGAAAATGAATCTTTGCTGCTTAACCCTCCTTGCCCGGCTGGACTCCATAGCTCCCTATCTAGTTTGCCCCGTACCGTCCGGCTGGCCTACATAGCTCCATAGCATTATTTCATGGCTTAAAACTACTTAAAACTGCACTTGAGAAAGTTTTATTGTCTTAGCAGATGGTCTGTATAACCAACAAGAACAAAAACACATAGCCAGTCAGTCAGGTGACTCCTGCTTGCGTGCAGGCCTAACGAAAGCTTCTATTGATTTCCTGAGTCTCAAACGATGCATGAAAGCAGTCAACAGTGAAATAGGAATGCTTATAATGGTGAAATATATCAGTAATCAATAATCAATATTAATACAGAATACATAATCAATAGCCTAATCAATTGTTGAATGAATGTAAATAGACCGTAGCCGTGGCTACCGATACTGCATCGTCGTATTCGAACAGTTCTCAGTAGCATCATAAAACAGCCGGTCTTCTTTGCCACCTCTCACAATAACTGCTTAATGTAGTGTTCTAGTCTTCACCCATCGCAAGATAACACCGATTACTGGCTTTGGTATATACAGTATATAACCTAGGTTAAGCTATTTATTTGCAGAGATACAAGTATCTGTAAATTACGAAATTTGAGAATTTACACGGTTCTAGGCTCACAGCGGGCGAAACTAACCTACTAATTTTCACATTAAAAACGGAACTTCTTGGTCTAGAGACTTCTAGTCTTCAATCATAGCAAGGTAACGAGTACTGCCTCTGGATATATATACAGTATATATAACCTAAGTTAGGCCTATTTTTGGCGTATTTATAAGCGCACCAAAATCCTGAGAATTCGACGATTCATCCAGATTCAGCATTGGCAGGAAGGTTTAAATGGCTGTTCGGCGAGGGTTAACCCGTGGAGCCCCGGCTAGTTTTCCCGGCCGGTTTTAATTTTTTTTTTTTATTCCAGAAACAATAGCGAATGGGTTAGGAATGAAGGAAAAACCACGAAAAACCGCTCAAAAAGCTTAAAGAATGGTCCTACAGAGCCCCCGAAAACGTATTTTACAAGAGTAAAAAATTGAAGGCAATTACCCCAAAAAAACAGGTTATTGCGCGCTCACGCGCACGCACGTGGACTTTGAGAGTTTTCAACCATCGGCACGGTTGCGTGGGATACATGCACAGTTCCCATACAAATCTGAGCCCTCTCGAGTGGCTACACCTGAGGTTACGGTCGGAGCAATTAGGGTGACTCGTCAGACGCGTCGCTGGGGCTGTGCGTTACATACATCGCCGACGCGTCAGACGCGTCGCTGGGGCTGTACGGGTTAAATTACTTTGATTACAATGTTTTTCTGACATAATCTAATCAATATAATAGCCTTTACGATGTAGGAATATATATACCGGTACTTACAATAGTATATATACATATTTTGTGCAAAATGGAAGCTTGTGTAAAAAAAATAAAAAAATTGATTTTAACCCTCCAGCCCCGGCTATGTATTATATATATATTCCTCGAAACCCGGGTGTTTTGGCCGAAAAACGTCAAGGCTAGGCTACCGTATATTCGTTAATCAGACTGCTTCCCGCATTCCCGCGCATCCCCAAGCGTAGCTGTGTTATTTACCTGTAGAATGGCATTAAGTAGAGCTCTCTAAGTCAACTGGTTGAGCTGTGATGATGATTTCATTGGAGATAACTTTATGGCCAAAACAGCCACTTTACACCACTTTTCGATACTTAACAACAACATACAGGCACACACGAACAAGCGACGCTCTCCTTCTTGTGGCCGGAGATGCGGGGCGTCGGTCCAGCCGGCTGTTGTTTACATGCGTCGGACCGACGCCTCGCACACGAAGCTCACAGGCTTTCAACCACTGGGCGTTCAAGAGGCCTTCCGGGTACCTGTTATATGCTTTTTTATGGGCGTTCAAGAGCCCTTCCGTGGTGAGAGGGTTAATCAAATAAATCCGATTTTAACCCTCCACCCCGGCTATGTATTCCATATATATTCCCCAAAACCCGGGGGTTTTGGCCAAAAAACGTCTACGCCTAGGCTACCGTATCTTTGTTATTTTGACTGCTTCTGCATTCCCGCACATCCCCAAGTGTAGATGTGTTTCGTACCTGTAGAATGGCGTTAAGTAGAGCTCTAAGTCAACTGGTTCAGTTGTGATGACGATTTCATTGGAGATAACTTTGTGGCAAAAACAGCCACTTTACACTACTTTTTGCTACTTAACAATAACATACAGGCACACACGAACAAGCGACGCACTCCTTCTTGTGGTCGGAGATGCGCGGCGTCGGTCCAGCCGGTTTTTGTTTACATGCGTCGGACGGATGCCTCGCACACCAAGCTTACAGGCTTTCAAGCTGCCGGAGCCTCAGAGCCCTACCGGGTAGCGCGGGGGGGTATTTGTTATGGGTGCCTCAGAGCCCTACCGGGTCTGAGGGGTTAATAAACAAAATCTATGATTTTGATTTTTATTAAAAAAAATCTGATTTTTTTTTCCAACCCTGTAAATTGCTGGGGATCCCAAATGGGCCTGGGTCTTTGGTTTTTCTCATGGGCAACCTAGATGTGTGTGATTTTGTGTTTTGTTTTGTATTGGTTTTCTGATATGTTGTGATGTCCCTGTTCGGGCTATGTCTCAAGTCGGCCACACCCATAAAATAAAGGGGGAAAACTGGGGCAAGTGCCAGAGTATATACATATGTGGTGGATTGTGTTCTTTTATTTCTAAATTATTATTTTACTTAAGCGTTGTTTCCACATAGCGATTTTTATTAGTTATTTTGTCTTTTTACTGTGTTCGTATACGTTTTGGTTTGTTTATTTTGCAAGTTTTACATTATAATACATACTGTACATTTCCTCACTTTAATTTATTTTCTTCCTGAAAAACAAAAGTACTGTCAGTGGATCAACCTTTATTATGTTTGTCTGTAAAATGTCTTCCTATTATGCAATTTGAATTGTCAACTTGTTAACGAAAAATAGATACTTAAGTACCATAGTTTTCCCCAATTATTGAACAGTGTAATAATGAAACAAATTAAATGATATTGTAAAACTTGCAAAACAAACAAACCAAAACAAGAACGACACAATAGACAAAAGAACTTATATCAAAATCTATTCATACATACATGCATACATACTGTACATACAAGTTTAAAGACTGTTTTGTCCACAGAGAATGTGCTTACAGTCTCAAAATCTATCTATCTATCGATACAAATCGCTATGTGGAAATAACGCTTAAGTAAAATATAAATTTGAAATTGAATAACACAAAACCAGCTCATAGAATGTACATCACTATTTGAGTAAGTGAATCTGTTTCTCAGGCAAATTAATTGTACATACAGTACTGTATTCATATTGTACATACAGTACTGTATTCATATTTTGTCACCAACCAACTTTACTTCTAAACATTTTTCCTTTGCCCCTCAACTTTCTCTTCATAATTGCTGAAGGGCACAGGGCCTTGGGTGGGGCTTTGGTTTCCCGGGCGTTTCCGCACCCTCCTCAGCTCCCCGCCATGGAGTGGCTTCGGTCACCCAGGCTTTATTGTGGTCGGCAGGGAGGGTTCTGTGGGGGCGCTCGGTTATGGCCTTGGTCTTGCTCGGGGCCTTGGGGCTGTTCGACCAGGCAGTTCGGGGAACAACAACAACAACAACAACAACAACTTCTAAACTCAATTAATGAAATCAACAAATACATGTGGCACTCCAAGGACTCGAACCTAGGATACTCACACTGAAATTCCCCGCATTTATGCATTACCGGTACCCTATCAAGACAATGCCCTCTCGTCATGTTCAAGGAATTAGTAAATTTGGGAAGTGAAGCACGTTCTGGTTAAATGTTTAACCCCTCCAACCCGGAAGGGCTCTTGAACGCCCATAACAACCTCGGCCCGCGCAACCCGGAATGGCTCCTGAACGCCCATTGCTTGCGTGCGTGCTTTTGAATGCCGTGCGTACAATTTTGGTATCATGGGACGGTAGGTGGCGCCACCAGGCATAAACGACGCCACAGCAACAGTATCTACCCCGACGCCATCATGGACAGTACGCCAAATAGTGATTCCGCTGTGTCCAATACCGTGCTTCCTACGACGCCCTTGCTAGTTCGTCGCGCCTTACCCCGACGCCATCGCCTAAATGTGTTATCTCCCGGAGGTATTGAGACGACATTGAGACTTTTTGAGCGAGCTGATGCCAAGCATAATGTTGATGATGAAGTCAGTGACGACTCCAGTAATTATAAGTCGAGTGATTATGGCCATGAGAGTGACAAAGAAGAGCAATTCCTGGGATTTGCGAGAGAACATGACAGTGATGAGAGTGATGAAGGTGATGTACCAGTTGTTGAGGAAGCTGGTTTACCTAAATTAAAATGTAAAACTTGCAAACTAAACAAACCAAAATTGGGACAAGGACAATATAAAGTCAAATTAAATTATCAAAATCGCTATGTGGAAACAACGCTTACTAAAATGAAAATTATTAAATAAAAGAACACAATCCACCACATAGGGTGTACATCACTACATGAGCAAGTTAATCTGTTTCCCAAGCAAACTGACTTGAACTTGACTGAACTTGAGAGAGTGAGTGAGTGGGAGAGTTCAAGGTCACTCACCAAATTTTGCATAAGTGACACGACTCCAAGCCCTTCCCCAGGTAAATTGCCTTTCAAGCTACATTTGTATAAGCAGAAAATACTTGAGAAGGCGGCCGCGGCAGCTAGGGAACAAGCAAAAATACTTGGTGAGGATGAGGCTGTGAGTGAGGGTCAGCGTGGTGACCCTTCTCGTCCGCCATTGTCTCCCTTATCTACCCACGCCACCCAAGATGACCCGGATGCCCTGCATTCTTCCCCACCACCCCCACCATTGCCAAGGGTTGAGGACCCCCCACTTTCGGCCTATTTGCCTCCTAGGTCCCCCGACAGTAGACATACTGCTGCCGAAAAGGGGAAAGGTAGGAAATATACCAAAAAAATTAAGAAAAGTAAGAGAGTTTTGTTCGAGGCTCCCGCGGCGTCCACCCCGGCCGGCCCCAGCCATACGTCCCCGCAACTTTCCCCACGGTCCTCCCCACCTCTCCCGCCTTCAACATGTCTTCCTGAAGAAGTCTTTGAGCTCACATCACCAATACCTGGGCCTAGTGACAGTGAAACATTGCTTTCTGTCGCAGGCCAAGGAGCCCAGGACCTCAGGGGGACACAGCCTCACCTGCCACTCCTTCCCCACCTCGCCCACCCGCACGCCGCCCACGCATCACTGGTTCCCCGCCAGATTATGTGGGGGCCACTGATGATGAAGGGCACCTCTCTGAAGACTCTGGCCATGATTACATAGGTCCACCGTCAGGGCAAGATGACCACTCTGACGATGACTATATGGACATCGACGACCCTCGACCCATCCGCTTGGCCCGGCGTCGTGCTGCCCGCCGGCCGCCGCCCTGGCCGACGCCCTCGCCGCCCTAGGGCGCGCGCCTCCCGAGTTGGCCGTGGGCGTGCTGGGCCACCAGCTGGAGCTCCTCGTCAGCGTAGACAAGACCCATTCTACGTTTTTCAGTGGCAAGACGTAGTTGATGAGGATGGATACAACCCTGATGTGCCAGCTTTTGATGAGGTACTGGAGGGTTCAGGCATTACCCCAAATTTTCCTGCAGGCCCCAATGCTCCACCACACAAACTATTTGAGGCCTTCTTTGATGAGGAGGTGGTAGGCTATGTTGTCAAAGAGACAAATAAGCAGCACCAATTCCAGGTCCACTTTTTGGGCAAGGTGACCAAGGGCCACATGAGGCAGTGGACCCCAGTGACTCATAAAGAGTTCATGGTATTCCTGGCACTCACCATGCTAATGCCTCATGTCAAGAAGCATAGGTTGCCTGACTATTGGATCACCAATGATCTGATATCCACCCCTGCCTTCGGGAAATATATGTCTCGCGACCGGTACCTTGATATCCTCGCAGCGCTCCATCTTGTCACCAACACCGACGTCCACCTCGGTGACAAGCTGTGGAAGATTAGGACGTTGTATGAGATGATGCGAGAACGCTTCACCTCCTACTTCAAGCCCTTCCGCAAGGTCGTCATTGACGAGTCTCTTGTGCTGTTCCGGGGAAAACTCAGCTTCCGGCAGTACATCCCCTCAAAAAGACATCGCTTTGGCATAAAATTCTTTGTGCTGTGCGACTGCCAAACTGGCTATGTCCTGGACTTCCTGGTCTACAGCGGGAAGGAAGGGGACTTGCTTGTGGACCCCCTCATTGGCTTTGGCGGAGCAGTGGTGCAAGCCATGATGGACCGCTACTTTCACAAGAATCACGTCCTCTACACGGACAATTATTACACGTCCCCCACTCTCTCACAGTACCTGCATGAGCGCAAGACGGGGACTGTAGGCACAGTACGAGGGAAAAGGAAGGGCATGCCACCTTTCCCTCCAAAGACCAAAAAAGGTGATGTGTTCAAGAAGAAGTCGGGGCCCATTCTGGCTATCCACTGGCACGACCAGCGGAAGGTCAACCTCCTGACCACCATCCACAAGGGGGAAATGGTGGAGACTGGCAAGGTGGATCGCCGCACCCAGGCCAGGGTGACCAAGCCCGATGCTGTCCTGGACTACAACATCAACATGAGGCTGGTGGACAAGTCCGACATGCAGATAGGCTTCATTGACTGCCTGCGTACCTCGTGCAGATGGTACAAAAAGTTCTTTCTGCATATGGTGGACATGTCAGTTCTGAATGCCTACAATATATACAAGCTTCGGAATGTGAACACACCCATGAAGTTCAATAGCCTGCGGAGGTTCCAAAAGCAGGTGTTGACGGAGCTCCTGGAGAAGTATGCTACGCCACAGAGGGTAGTGGCACATCCTGGGCCCGCCGTTATTGACCGCTTGCAGTGTGCTCAATACTTGATTAGGCACAGGCTTGGTTCCCTGCCTCAGAATGAATCGGGAAGAACACAGCAGAAGCGGTGCCATGTCTGCTACAATAGCAGGGTGAGGCCGAGGCCAGGTAAAAGGTCAACCATGGAGTGTGTGGAGTGCAAGGTGGCACTCTGTGCTTTAGAGTGCTTCTTTGATTACCACTCCAAGCTGGAGTTCTAATAATCATAGTGAAAGTGCCAAAGATAATGACAATATGTACAGTACTGTATATATATAGGCAAAAAGTGGAAGTAAACCAATTTATTGTTATACAAAAGTCATGTATTATGAAAACATTTATACAAATACAATTACACCATAATAATATGTGAAAGTGACACATATGTATATACCAAGTGACATTCATATGATTAGAACCTATAGAAATATATAAATCAGTGAAAAAAGACACAATAAATTGTATATAAAACGTTTACAAATCATATAACTAAGTGAAAGTGACACAAGACCTAATATTTGATGGCCAAAGTATAATAAACACCTGTGATAACGAATAATCAGTGCCTAATACAACAATAACCTACCTCAATTACTAATAAAATGTACGGTATCGAGTGAAAATGAGCATTATCAGTGACAGTGACACTCTCTGTCAAAGTGAAAGTGACACAAGACCTAATATTTGATGGCCAAAGTATAATAAACACCTGTGATAACGAATAATCAGTGCCTAATACAACAATAACCTACCTCAATTACTAATAAAATGTACGGTATCGAGTGAAAATGAGCATTATCAGTGACAGTGACACTCTAAAGCATATTTATCAAAGTGAAAGTGACACAAGACACAATACTTGATGACCAAAGAATAATAAACACCTGTAATAACGAATATTCAGTGCCTAATACAACAATAACCTATCTCAATTACTAATAAAATGTACGGTATCGAGTGAAAATTAGCAATATCAGTGACAGTGATACCCTAATAAACATATTTTATATAATTGGCCTCAAAATAACTAGAAAAATATCAAATAAACATCACATTCTCAATATCAAACACTAAAATCGTCTAAGGGAGATAAATACTTTGGCGCGACGAGCGGCTAGCCTGTGCGTCGTAGCCGGGGCGACGCGTCCGAACGCGGGAAGAATTTGCCGCCGAAAAGCACTCGTCTTCCCGCGCTCACCATTATGCAACCAGAGGGGCTAGAGATCTCTACTCAACGCCATTCGATAGAGGAAGGTTTGTGGAACATTATTCTTTTTTATTCACAACATTACATGCCATATTCATTGACTTACAGAGTAGTTAACATAGCCCAAAGATCGTCAAAACACCCGGTACCGCAGCACAGTCGCAAGCTATAGCCCCCGGGGCTGGAGGGTTAATATTGTACATGAATAAAGAAACTGCTGTTTGTCAACATTATCTATTTACAAAAATTTGCAATTTGACAAGATATTTACCCTTTCAGGTCCAGGGGTTGCCGTTTAGTATTCAGAAATATAATTACAGTATCTTAACCCTCGTGACCCGGTCTGCCTTTCCAAAGGACGGAGGTCGTATCCGGGCGATCTGGCCGAAAAACGTCTAGGCCTAGGCTACCGTATCTTTGTTATTTTAACTGCTAGAAATTCCCCACGCATCTATAAACGTAGTGCGGTTTCCAATCTGTAGACTGGCGTTCAGTAGAGCTCTGTAAGTCAACTGGTTCAGTTGTGATGACGATTTCAGTGGAGCGAATTTTTCCGCAATGTTGACAATATCAGAGCTTTTCAGACACTAATTTCGTCTGACGTCACAACAATAACATTGATCCGACGTCTCCTTATTGTTTTCGGAGGTGCGGTGACGCAACGATCGGCTTTGTTTACATGCGTCGGACGCACGGCGTTCAGACCAAGCTGAATAGGCTTTCAAGCTTACAGATTTTAACAGGACACCCGGGTTCCTGCCCATCTGCCGCGGTGTCATTTTAACATGCTGCCCGGGCCAGGAGGGTTAATCTCATAATTACCTCTTCAAAATTAGTTTTCTGGCCACAACTCACTCAAACACAACTGCAGAGGTTGAAGTAATTTAACTAAAGGTTTCTAAACACCCGTGATGGTCACAATATTTTTAAGTATCCCTGTAAGGGCACAATCGCGTCCAGCAGTGCACGAAAGGTTTAATAATAGTACAAAATACAGTCAGCTCTCCTAATACGTGCCTTCCTAATACAGTAGACCCTCGGTTAGCGAACAGGTTCCGTTCCAAAAATACCGTGCGCAGAGCGAAATTACGTTGGGCGAAACGACAGCCTTATGGGATTAATTAGTTTGGTTCTAGGACCCCAATTTTTTCCCCTATCCACCTATATTAGCCACCTTTTTGCTCAAACCGAATCAATGTATGAGTATTTTACGTTATATTGCTGATGTACTTATAAGTACATCTGCAACATAATATACAACTGGCCAATAAAACACATAAGTACATGTACCGGTAACACACAAACCGAGTCATTCATGGGATCGTAAGGGAAGCAGCAGGAGTGTTGTCAATTTTGCTACTTTTCCGCTAGACCTAGGTTTATATTTTTATCTAGCAGCAAATATTTACATCTAGTGACACAAATTCTGGTGATATTCTGTAGATTCAAGCCAGATTTGATTGATATTCTAGAGGCTTGCATTATTCGGAAGATTTTTGGCACAAATTTACTATCTAGCGGCCTTCTAGCGACATTTGAGAATGGATCTAGCGGATTATTTTGATTTGGTAACCCTGAGCTTTGCTGTCGTCTGCTACCGATGTCGGCATTCACTATCTGGCCATTTTTGTCTAAACAGGCAGACAAACGGTATTTTCGGTGTGTTCCAAGGTTGCTTTAATGAATACAATCTTAACCCATGGAATCCTGGAGGCCTCATATGAGGCAAAACGTATTTTGGTTAGGAGTCCGGGAGGTCTCATATGAGGCAAAATAAAAATCAAAGGGTTTAAATCGCGCGGGCGGATTTTTGTTTATGCGTGGGCTACCGCAGCGCCACCAAGCACAAACTAACATGCAGCATCAGTTCTCGTCACGCATCCAACATGGATGGAGCTAATCCAAAAAAAATCGCTGTCTCCGAATCGCCGCCCGCCGCCGCGTACCGTACGCCTAACAAAAGCAAGGCTAAAACGACCAAGAAAACAGTGCTTAGTCCCGATGGTGTTGCACACACTGAAAGAACTAAGCGAATATAGTGAACTGAGTGAACTTGGGAGTGACTTTGACAAAGCACAAGTGGTTAGTGAAGATGAGGGTGAAGTGGCGGATGGATTAGAGTTTCTGGGATTTATTAGTACCGATGAGGACGATAATGACGATGGTGAATGCGGTGCTCGTGAATATAGTGAACTGAGTGAACTTGGGAGTGACTTTGACGATGAAGAAGTGGTTAGTGAAGATGCGGTACCGTACGCTCGCCTAGCCTAGCCTAGTAAGTGAAAGTGACACACAAATGTATAACAAGTAATAATAACTCAATAATAACAGTGAGTGACAATAATTCATAACAAGAAGAGTAATAAGAGTGAAAGTGACACAATAATATCCAATAACAGTGAAAGTGCCGAAAATATGTTATAAAAAGTTTCACATAACTCAAATAATGGTTGAACAAGTAATAAATGACACAATAATATCACATTTATCTCCATAAAAACATAATATCGTGTACCGGTACCAAAGCCAACGAAGCAACGAGTGACTTAGTGCGTGCTAGCCAGGTTCGCGGCGAAGCGTTCGGACGTAGGCGAAAATACGCTGGAATTTACCTCCATTCCCATCATCATATCTCGGCAACCACTTGTCGTAGCGATGTCAACTCAACGCCATTCTACAGACGAAGGTTGGTTCTACACTATGCAATTTAGTTGACTGCTCTAGGTGGTGTCAATCAGTAGATATCGAATTATGAAGATAGCCATTTTTCAGGAATACCCCCGGACACGACGATTGCCTCATATGAGAGCCCCCGGATCCGGAGGGTTAAGTCGGGGGTGAACTGTATGCGAAAACCCTAATACGCGGCTGGGGGGGTCGGAAAAAACACAAAATTCTCAATAAGTATCTACAGTTCCTAATAAGCATTTTGGGAGCCCAAAAGTGGCCATATCCGCCCTTTTTACCTAATACAGTACACCTGGACACACATCATTTCGCGTGGTACCAGATATCATAATTATGTTGATATTACTTACCACATAGACTTTATTTATTTGAAACCATAGTCATATTTAGCATACCCCCAGTAATACAAAAAATATACTGTACAGTGGACTCTCGTTATCCGCGATCCTTGCTATTCGCTGACACCCCTAAATATCCCATTACTCGTCATCCGCGCAAAAAAACGGCACGGATTTGAATCGGGCGGGTCGGTGCGCATCCCGAGTCTTGCTTTGGTCGGCCATCTTGCATGACGTCAACACAGAGTCCCAGCTGAGGCAGTAGCCCACAGCCCAGTGTTGGAAAAGTCGAAAACCACCTGTTTACAAGCTTTTTTCTGCACGAACCTCTTATCTCCCACATTTATTAGGGCCTTTAGAGCATTCAGTGATAGGGCCTGATGGTAATCATGATGGAAATAAATGCCCGGGACCATCAAAACAGAGAGCAAGCGTACCGACGCTGTCGGACGAAAGCGGGCAAATTATGCCGATGCGTAAGGCTAGCCTAGGCCTAATGACTGATTACAAATAAAGTTTGTGTGGTAAGTTATCTCCTCATAATTTGTATTTATAAGTATTCTCAAATAATGTGTATTTATTGGATATATTTAGGGGGAAATGGGTACTTTATGGGTGACTGGACGAATGTGGAATAAAGTGTGGTACCGGTACCACACTTTGTTCCACATTCTTCCAGGTCCGTCACCGTATCTGTTTAATAATTTGGTCCATATTATTGTCATAAAGTAGGTCAAAATAATGGTTTGAGGGTCGAAGATGGCTGAGTCAGGTATGACCTAAGCCTATTTCCCATTGAAACCTATGTTAAACACTGCCCACGTATCCGCGAAACCACGCATTCGCGGAAGGGGGCTGGTAAGACATAGGCGCGAATACTGGGAGGCCACTGTATATATATTAAAAATAAAAAATATATAAAAAATTGGGAGTGAGTCTGAGCAAATAGATAGATATAAATACAGTAGATAGAAACTCATTGTAATTTTTACGTGGCTTCGTCAGACGCGGCACTTGACTTGACTGTTTTGATAGTCCCGGGCATTCAATTCCTTCATCATTACCACCAGGCCCACCGTCCCTATCACTGAATGCACTAAAGGCCATAATATACACGAGAAATACAAGGTTCAGGCACAAATAAGCAAGTAAAAGGCGGGTGGACTTGAGAGCGTCTTGGCTAGTGTTGACGACATTAACCCATCAGATCGGGGGGGCCTCATATGATCCCGATCGCTGTGTCCGGGGCAAGTTTCGTAATTCAGTAGCTACTGATTGAGACCACCTAGAGCAGTCAATATTTTTGCAAATTGTAGAATGTTTTGTTGTCTGTAGACTTCCATTGAGATGACATCGCTACGACTCTTGGTTGCCGAGTTATGATGATTTTAGCGGGGATTTTTATCCGCGCATTTTGCCTCATATGAGGCCTCCCGGATTCCTGCCAATATTTTTGTTTGCCTCATATGAGGCCTCCCGGATTCCGAGGGTTAAAATTGGCGGCCGTAACTTGCGCAAGTGACGCTGGGATTTCGGATTCACCGGAGTCACTCAGATTTCACCTCCAAGCAAGAAATACCTTGACAATGGATGGCAGTTTATATTATTATTATTATTAATATATTTGTTTGTTTTTTCTGGATCTTCTGGATGACCTAGATGTGTGTGAATTTATGTTTTGTTTTTGTGTGTTCGTTGTTTTCTGTTGTGTTTTGTGTTGTCCCTGTTCTTGCTCTGTCATGATTTCCCCCCCCCCCAAAAAAAAAAAATAGGAAAAGTGGGGATTGGGCCTGAGTCAATAGATAGATAGATAGATAGATAGATTTTTTATTCCATACACAAAAAGATGTAGGGCATACAGTACACCCTGATGGTCCATGTTCGTTGTATTTATCAACGACTTACCTGAAGTTATAACTAATGGAATGCAGATGACACTAAGCTGTATAGAAGAGTGAGGAGTAAGGAAGATGTGGGTTTGCTTCAAGGAGATGTGGAGGGCATGAAGGGATGGTCTGAGCATTGGTTAATGCCTTTTCATCCAAAAAAATGCAAGTACTTGCGGATTGGGACAAGCAAGATAGACAAGGTAGGATACAGTATGTATGAAGCGATGGAGGAAGTGAATGCAGAAAAGGATATAGGAGTAGTGATAGACAATAAGTTGAATTTCTCAGAACATTTAGTGGAGAAGATAAACAAAGCCAATAGAATTGTAGGGCTGATAAGGAGGACATTTGTGTCACTTGACGAAGAAATCTTCAGGAATCTCTATACAGCGCTGGTTAGGCCGCACCTGGAATACGCGAACCAGGTGTGGGCTCCATATATGGTAAAGGATATAGAAGCAGTGGAGAAAGTGCAGAGGAGAGCTAGCAAGCTAGTACCAACGTTGAAGAACGCGGGCTATGAGCAGAGGTTGAGGACACTGGCATATAGGAGAAAGAGAAGGGATATGATAAGAGACTTTTAAGATAGTGTCAGGAAAGTATGATGAGGATGTGTGTGAAGGTATCTTCTTGATGCGGGAGGGAACAAGAACGAGAGGACACTCTAAGAAAATTTACAAAGAAAGAAATAGGCTTGAAAAGGCAAAGAACTCATTTTGTGATAGAGTGGTAAATGAGTGGAACGCACTGCCCCAGTATGTAGTCGATTCCGAATCAATAAGGGAGTTTGAAAGTAATCTTGATAAAGCATGGGGAAGACAAGATTTGAAGTTTGATTATAAAGCAAAAATACAGAATAGTAAAAATGTTGCGTCTGCTACCGCCGCCGCCAACACCGTGAACGACCGCAGCAGTGCAAGTACTGGTACTGAGCTGGATACACAGGCCTAGTTTGCCTTTTTCCAGAGGATCTACTGTAAGAAACTGTAAGAATATCACATTCAAAATTAATTCACTTGTTTGTTTATGTTTTCTAGTTTGATGTTTTGAGTCTTCAATTATTTTTGCTCTCGTTTTCGGTGTATTTTCTGTCTGGATAGCGTAATGCATAAATGCGCGGAATTTCGGTGTGAGTATCCTAGCTTTGAGCCCTTGGGAGTGCCGCATGTATTTGTTGATTTCATTAATTGAGTTTAGAAGTTTTTGTTGTTGTTGTTGTGTTGTTCTTGTTCCCCAAGCTGCCTGGCCGAACAGCCCCAAGGCCCCGAGCAAGGCCAAGGCCATAACCCTCCCTGCCGACCACAATAAAGCCTGGGCGACCGAAGCCACTCCATGGCGGAGAGCTGAGGAGGGTGCGGAAACGCCCGGGAAACCAAAGCCCAACCTAGGGCCCTGTGCCCCTCACCAATTATGAAGAGAAAGTTGAGGGGCAAAGGAAAAATGTGACGCTTTGGCTTCCAATCTGGTAGATTGGGAGGTCAATCCACGGAAGAGACGCCGTCACTTGAGATCTAGAAAAGATATAAGTAAAAGGAACAGTCCGAGTAAGCTATGGGTATGGGTATGAGTTTAGAAGTAAAGTTTGTTGGCGAGAAAATATTAATTTTTGTCTGTGTAATTGTTCATGATTTTATCCACGTTTGGTTGGTATTTAGGGCCAAAATTGTCAAAATTAGGCAATTTTTTTTGGTTCGAGGTGTCTACCATAAGGTATGTTTTTAGGAATAGGATTTACACCATACCCGAAAGAGGAGTTACGGAGCTCCGATCTTACTTTCAACCATCTAGACAATTTTACCAACACACCCATAAACTTCGTTTGATGCGTAAATAGCCTCCCGAAAATATACCCTGGGCGGGAGTTGGAACCCGGGACCCTTGGGCTACGAGGCAGACACTCTACCAGTTAGACCAAAGAGAGATCTCACTTGGCCTGGTCGGCTCGAGTATATTTCCGCATCTTGTTCAGTTTAGGATAACCTATTTATACTGACTTTACATATTGTTCGTAATACGCGCCATCATGTGTCGGCCATATAGGCGTGTACATAAGCTAACCACATTAAAACTTTTACAGATTGGTGTTGGGTTCCCTGATGTCAGAAGTATAGGACAACCGTTAGAGGACCAGAACAGGACACCTTCCACTACACGGGGCCATCGGATACAATTGTTTGACCAACAACAACTACTCTGCCAAAATAATGTGAGTCTTTAAGAATTTAATCTATATTTTTACTGTTCTTTTGATGATAATGTATTGTTCATGTTTAATTCCTTGAACGTGACGATAGTGCGTTGTTATGTTTGGGATTAGTTTGCTTGGGAAGCAGATGAACTTGCTCATGTAGTAATGTACACCCTATGTGGTGGATTGTGTTGTTTTATTTCATACAGTATTATTATTTTGGTAAAGCGTTATTTCCACATAGCGATTTTGATTAGTTCTTTTGCTTTTATCTTGTATCGTCCCTGTTTTGGTTTGTTTATTTTGAAAGTTTAATATTGTAATTGTAGTGATAGTGTATACAGTTATCCCTCCGTTATCGCGGGTTTTGTTATCGCGTTTGAGCATTATCGAGTAGACCAAAAAAAAAATAACTTCTGTTACTACGGGTCCTATAGCCGTTATCGCGGCTCAAAAATCCCGCCTTTGTACGTCACCGCCAAGCGTTCTTTTGAGGATAATGTATTGTTTCTGTTTACTGGAATGATATTAAGTTGCTCATGTAGTGATGTACACCCTATGTGGTGGATTGTGTTCTTTTATTTTGCTAAAGCGTTATTTCCACATAGCGATTTTGATTTGTTTATTGTCTTTACATTGTGTCGTCCCAGTTTTTGTGTGTTTATTTTGCAAGTTTTGCAATATAATTTTTAGTGTTTTGATGACAATGTAGCGTTTATGTTTGCTGTTACTTGTTGAGTCTTGCTGAGGCATTGAGAAATTGTTAGTTTTGTGTTATTGTATTATATTGATATAAGTTTGTTGTTTTCAAAGTTTAATATCCGATAAATTTAAATTTATTTTTCCGCATATAGGTTTTGTTTAGTGTTGTCTTTTCGATAGTTTTAATTTTGATGAGTTCGTTACAGTAACCCCGATTTTCCGGCACTCAGGGGGATTTGAAACCTCCGGAAAATTGAAAACTCAGGTCAGTTGAACAGAACTCCTATAAATGCCCATAAACCCCAAGAAAATACCCCCTAATGGCTATCTCTATTATCAGCCTTAATATAATAAACAAACACACATTACTATACCATTTTAATAGTAATGTTCTCAACTCGCCAATTTATAAGTACAGTAGAAGTTGGAAAAGGCGTCCAGCTGTTGTTGTTGTTGTTGTTGTTCCCCCCTAAGCTGCCTGGCCGAACAGCCCCGAGTCCCTGAGAAAGGCCATGGCCACGATCGGGCTTTCCCACAGAGCTCTCATTGAGTGTAGATTGTGTTGTTGGCGTAAGTGGTTGTGTGAAATGCAGTCTTCTATGATGTGTATAATGGTATGGGGTGCTGTGTTACATCCCGGGCAGGTGTCGACAACGGAGTCATCCAGTCTCTTCTGATAGCTCAGGAGAGCTGGATGGTGTCCGCATCTCAGCCTGGCCAGGTGGACTCTGTCCTCGCGAGGAAGGGAGGATTCGGAAGGATGGATTTCGGGAGGTCGTGCATGCAGCTGCGTGTTGTCTGTGTGAGTGGATGGATCGGTGAGAGATATGAGTATGGATGTGGTTTTGGAAGTTGGTTCGGGGTGGGCAGGGAGGGAGAGAGGACAATAATTGTGTGTGATACCGTGTGCTGGGTGTTGTTTTGATATTTCTTGGTGTCTGTGGGTGTGTTGCCATGTAGTTTAGTGGGTGGTCTTGGTTCGTGGAGGCTGCTGCCAGGAATTGAGTGCCTCTCATGTCCAGATGGTCTTTGACTTTGAGGATTTTGGTTTCTTGATGTAGGTGATCTGTGGGTGAAGTAGCTGTGCAGCCTGTAATGATCTTCAGGGCTTTGTTTTGAATAGTCTGTAAGGTCTTATGATGTGTTTCAGCTAGGTTAGAAGCCCAGGCTGGGCTTGCGTATTCCATCACTGATCTTATGTATTGTTTATATACTGTGGTGGTAGTTTCTTTGTTGTGTCCAAATTTTGTGTGAGCAAGTGACCTGAGGGCGTTAAGTCTGGGTGTCAGTTTCTTTTTAATGTTTGTGGTGTGCTGTTTGAATGTCATACGAGTATCATATGTTACTCCTAGGATTTTGGGTGTGTGTGTATGTGTTGTTTATGGTGAGTTGAGGGATGTATTCGTGTTCTCCTGTCCAACTTGTGAGCAGGGTTGCGGTGGATTTGGCTGGGGCTAGATTAAGTCTGTTTGTAGTGCACCAGCCATGTAGTGTGTTGAGATAGGGTTGAAGGAGATCTGTTGCTCTTTTTGGGTCATGGTGTGTGCATGTGAGTGTTATGTCATCTGCATAGGAGGCTAAGTTTATTTGGGGCGTATTGGGTGTAGTTATATCGTGCATGTACAGATTGAAGAGTGCGGGCGATAGGACGGATCCTTGTGGGACTCCGTTTGGAAAGTTTCTGATTTTAGATGACTGACCGGCAAAAGCTACGTGTGCACATCTGCCTGCTAGGAAGTTGGCCAGCCACCTTTTTGTGTTGTTGTGCATGTTTGTGTTGTAGATTTTGTTTGTTAGGTTGTGGCGGGGTATGGCATCGAAGGCTTTACTAATGTCGAGTGTGGCTAATAGTGATCTGTGTGGTGGTCTAGCGGAGTTGATGCCGTCGAAAGCTCTTTGTGTAAGGTCTGTGAGAAGAGTGTTTGTGGAGTGCAGTGGCCTAAAGCCATGTTGCGTTGGAGCTAGGGGTAGATCAGGTGTAATTAGTTGTAATACTAGGCATTCCATGACTTTGGAGGGGGAGCAAAGGAGTGTGATGGGGCAGTGCGAGGAGGGTAGCGTGGGGTCTTTGTTGGGTTTGGGGAATGTGATGATGATACCATGCTTCCAAATGTCTGGTATTGTGTTGTGTGAATAGCTGTAGTTTGATATGTTAGTGAGTGCTTGTATGCCTTGTGGTCCCAGGTGTCTGAGGTGATGTTGCTTATGTTGTCTAGGCCACAGGCGGGTGAGTGCTTGAGATTGTTGATGATATGCTTTGTCTGGTGATTGGTGAAGGGTGTATAGTCAGGGTCTGTGCGGAATTGTCTCTTACGTCCGATGACACGTCGGTCGTCTTTGTGAGGTTTTAGGTGGCTGACATGTGAAAAGTGATTGATGAGAGTGTTTGCTTGTTGTTTACATCAAGGAGTAGAGTCTGTTGTTGTGATTGCAGCATGTGATTGTGTTGTGTTGCTGTTGGAAAGTGTGATGCTGTTTAGTGTTTTGTAGAGTTTTTTGGGGTTTGTTTTGTGATCAAGTGTTTGTAGGAAGTTATTCCAATTTAGTTTTTGTTGTTCTTGTATTTTGTTGTTAGTTTGGGTGTGGAGTGCTTGAATTTGTTGTGTGATGTCTTGTGTGTGGGGTGCTGGGGAGTGTTTCAGTATGTCGCGTTGTCTGATGAGGTTTTGAATTTCTGGTGCGAAGTTGGGGTTGTCTTTTTCTGTAACCTCTTGGAATGTGTTTCTTGTCAGCGTTTTGGATAGTTTTATTGAGTATGTGTACAGCATTGTTGATGTTAGTGATGGGTGTACTGTTTAGAGTTGTGAAGTCTTGTTCTGTCTCATTTGTGAACTTAAGCAGTTGACTTGTGTTGATGCTTTTAATAAAGCAGTGAAGTCGCACTTATTTCTGAAGGCTTATGATACTGCGGATCATAGAGTTACTGTACTGATGACTATAAACATATATTTTTTGTTTGAAAAATTGAAGTTAATGCGAGCGCTCGTGAATCATCTTTGAGAATTGGCGCTCGTACAATACAGTACCAGCCTATTATTATTATTATTATTATTATTATTATTATTATTATTATTATCATCATCTACAGTTGTTGGCTTTGTTGTACTTTGTCGTGTACGGTGGCGCTAATAAGTCATGTCCCAGCTGTCATTACGTTTGGCTCGCTCTGTGCTGTATTAATGTCTGTCAGATGTTGAATAGGGTGGGTAAGTGTAGGAACATGTTTGTATATATCACTCGATATGAAGAAATGAAGCTTGAATATTGGTTATACGAATTGTTGATCAAAATATACTTGGTGCTGAGACATGACTTATTAGCACCACTGTACTTTGTCGTGTACTATTATGCATTTCTATAGTTGGTGTTTACTTGTGAATATTTTGATTGTATTGTTCTTTGCTTGGGTACTTTATATATTGGTTAGACACTTATGGTTTTCAGTATGGCTTGATTTGAGTAGTTTGCTATGTCATTGGAACTCTCTCCCAGAATCAGTATTTCCCTGTTCTTATGACTTTAATTGCTCCGTGTGTGCTAGCATTTTGGTTCGAACGTCCTTGGATTTTGGCCCTGTCACTCTTTCAACTCTGGGGGAAGACACTCGCTACAGGCAGTTTTGCTTTTTGTCTCCCTCACTCATATAGAAAAAACAAATAGGTTTTGCTTGTGTATGGGTATATATTTGATAAGCTCTTGTTTGCTTGAATAGTTTACTTTGATATTTTCTCTACTTTTGAAATGCCTCCTGTTGTTGCTCCCTTTTCTTTGCTTGTCAGTTTGTTTTTAGTTTTATCAATTGTTGTGTTTGGATATTATGTTAGTTTCCTGAATGTTTAGCATTATGTTGCTTTTGTTGTTTATCTTATATAGTTTGCTTAACCCCTTCATGATTGACACATCTTGACAGTACAGTAACTTGGCTATCATTGTACATTGTTCTTGTCCGTTAACCCTTTGAGTACCAGAAGTAACTTGGCTATCATTGTACAGTGTTTTTGTCCGTTAACCCTTTGAGTACCAGCGATGTGTGCTAGATTTGTATTGTGGCTATATTTTGAAGATTGGTGGTTAAAAGGGTTTGTTGAGATATTGAAGCCTTATTTTTGCTAGAGGTCCTTCCTAAGCTGAATCAAATAGTCTTGCTGTCAGAAGATTATAAAAAGGACCTCTCTGGTATTGAATGAGTTGATGTTGCTTATTTTAATGTGAGAGTTGCTTATGTTATGTTCTTTATATGGTCTCTTCTCAGTTTGTTTATTTTGCAAGTTTAGGTCTATTGGTTTGAATATTCACTTTACTTCATTTCTCATTAAAAACAAAAGTTAGGTTAGTCATTATTGTTTGTGCATTTAGTTGTCTTGAGCATCTAGTCATTAGATACTGTTGATGCTTGATTTCCCTTTAATTTTGTTGCTCAAGCTTAGTTTTGATTATGGTATTATTTGTCTGATGAATGATCTAGTTATTTTGAGTTTGTCCCAGTTTTAGTTTGCTTAGTTTGAAATTTTAATTTATTGATGAAACATTGCTTAGCAATATAGGTATGGCATATTTACTTAGGTCATTACTATGTTGTATTTCTCAGTACCAATAATGGATTAATTCTTTTATTTTATATATTATTTTGTAATAGTATAGATATCTTATCAATATTTGTATTTTGTACTATTTTAATGTCTTGTCATGTTGCAAATTTGATTTTAAATAATATTTTGACATTTAACATATAGTTTCTTTATTCATGCAGTTTAGTAAAATTTGCCAGAACGTCCCGGACTTCCCAAACTTGACTACTTCCTTTAACGTGACGATAGTGCGTTGTTATATGTGCGATTAGTTTGCTTGGGAAACAGATTAACTTGCTCATGTAGTAATGTACACCCTATGTGGTGGATTGTGTTCTTTTATTTAATAATTTTCATTTTAGTAAACGTTGTTTCCACATAGCGATTTTGATAATTTAATTTGACTTTATATTGTCCTTGTCCCAATTTTGGTTTGTTTAGTTTGCAAGTTTTACATTTTAATTTGTATAATTACCAGTATATACTCAGATATTTATATTCTTGTTAAGTCCATGATTACTTATATGAACCAGTTGTCCATTGTATCCATGAAGGATACAAAGTTATTTCCATAGCCATTTTGATTAGTTCCTTTGACTATCTTGTGTAGTCCAAGTTTTAGTTTGTTTATTTTAAAAGTTTTAAATTATAATTTGGCAAAGCCAAATGTTACAAAGTTTTATTGAGAAACAAGTATACCAGGTCAATTTTATTAGACAGAAATAACTAAGTTTTAAAGGTTTTTGTTAATTATAAAGTTTATAATAGTTGTTCATATCATTCATAAAACATAGTCACGTAAAAAATATCCAAGTACCCAAAGAAATTACAGTACAACCTTTTAGTTACTGTTCAGTTTCCTAAGTTATTTTGCCCTTATCGTCTTTGGAAGTTTTAAATTAGTCATGTCCAATGACTTTAGTCAATGCTGCTTTATACCCAAGTTATGAGTATATCATTATCACCGATGCTTTAAAAATCTATAATTGTTGTGATATTACTAAAGTATTGAAAGTAATCAAATGTTATCAGACTATAGTTGTTGATAATCCCAAAGCCTAACGTTTGTAAGTGATGGAACTAGTAGTTACTATAAGTACATTGTAATATTTGGAAATACAGTAAAAGTTTTGAATACCATCTTTATTTTTATTATAATACATGTAATAGGATACAGTTCACCTTACATTCATACCAAAGGCTGGACTCTGAATATTTAAATCCCATTCAGTAATGAGAGTATTTTGTTATATTAAAAAAAATTCATAGCCAAAACAATCAAAACAATGAATGGAATTTAGAATTCAGTTAGCTGTCACTTTGCAAAATTTTGCCAGTCCAAGCAACGAACATATCAGAACTGTGGACAAAGTCCAAACCACCAAATTTTTTCAAACTTTGAAAGAATTTCATTGGTTTGAACTTAGGAAAATTCAGTTCAGATATGTTCGGCAAAAAATTTCAAAGTGGAACTTAAAGATATTTCAGTGTAAACTTTGGAAAATTTCACAAGTCCAGATCATTACTAGACTATGAAATGTTCCAAAGTTTACAACACTGAAATTTATCACCCCCCAGAAATTTGCTAAGTCCAGCCTCAGAGGCTGGACTGTGAGAAATCAGTCAAAAGGCTATGGGGGTGAAACCCAAACATTTCACACCACAAAAACTTTTTGTGGAGATAAGTTCTACTTGACCAACCAGGATTGGCCCAGCAACTGTGCATTTCAAACCTCACATAGCCCATTCTTGTCATTGGCTCAATTAACCCTTTCACTACTTATTCTGGCTAACCTCAAAAGCTTTTAGTCAGCTTAGGAAAGAGGAGCTTTCTAAGCTGATTAAAATCATCTGAGGCTAGCCAGAAATAGTGACAGTACCAAAAGGGTTAATAGAGCTCATGACAAGCATGGGCTGTTGAAATGCACTAAGAACACATGCAACCCAGAAAAAACAGTACACAACCAGACTGTCAGAAACATTACTTTCAGACTTTTAAGACCAGACAAATAATGAGGGCTCTGAACTTTTATCATTATGCTTCTAGAACATTCAACCACATTACTTAAAAGAACTTTGGTTTAGCACTTTCAGTAATGATGGTTGAACATATCCAGAGTTCATAATGATCCTTTGGTTTGTCACTGTTCATTCTAGGTTGATAAACTTTATATCATGAGTGTGCAGTAATATAAATATGGTCAACTATCACATTAACAGCCAAAGAAACTTTGAATGATTTATAAAAAGTCCATAAACAAATCTTAGTAAAATATCTGTATATGGTAGGTAAAAAAATTATTACTTTTATTATGAATGTTATTTATGAAAATAATATTACTTTCTTTGCATGTTGATATTTTCACTTACCATGCAAATTAAAATGTAAAACTTGCAAACTAAACAAACCAAAATTGGGACAAGGACAATATAAAGTCAAATTAAATTATCAAAATCGCTATGTGGAAACAACGCTTACTAAAATGAAAATTATTAAATAAAAGAACACAATCCACCACATAGGGTGTACATCACTACATGAGCAAGTTAATCTGTTTCCCAAGCAAACAAAGTATGTATTTTCATAAATTGCATATGCATCATAAAATAATCTATTTTTACCAATTTAAATACTTTACATCGACCAGCTATTTTTAAAGTGTTTTGGCATTTTTTTTCAGTCAGTGATAGAAAAACCAACATTTAAATATGCAAACCCAAGATATAGTTTTAAACCTACATAAATGCAGCCAAACCATTGCTTACATGATACAGTACACTCTTAAGCAAAAATAAGTACACAAATTGAATCATGAACCTTTAACCCTTTCATAAAAGAATAGTCATGCTGGCTAAGAGAAATTCTATGCACTTGAGGAATAATTAAGAGCATAAATGCCAAAATAATTCTAAAGCCACATAAAATAATCAAATATCCAGAATTAACTTCCTTATATTTATCAAGGGGCTGATAATCACTTACAGTAATTATAGCAGTAAATATATAAAGGCCAAAATTCTAAACCAATTCAAATATGATGCACTTGGGAATATTGGCTAGCATTCAATTATATTCAGCTTAGGAAGTACCAATCAATCTCAAGGGTTAATAAATTACTATTACCCCTCTCATTGCTCAACAGTCTTCCTAAGCTGCATATAATAGTTAGGTAACTAAAATTAACTTAGTGATTCATATTCATCAATGGGTTAAGTAAAAAGGGTAAAGTAAATAAACTGCATTACCACCTATTTCCTGGTCAACTCTTCCAAAGTCATAGAACTCTCACAAAGTGATTACCCATTATTAATCTTAGTGGCAAACATATCTGGCTTAATTCTTTACCATTAACATCAACAGTAATCAAGCATGGGATTTTCATAATTTGGGAAGAGTCACCCAGGGAATAAGATAGGAAAGTTTCAGCCCATTTCTTCTAGCTTTTTAGAGTTTCAAGAAGGTTGGCCTATCATATATTAAAATACAGAACCAGATTTGTAAGCAGTCTATTTTCTTTGCAATATCAATATAAATACCATCACAAAAATCAAGGGCCATTAATATATATCAAAATGCACAAGTACATTTCCATAAATATTTAATCTCAGTTAGATTTCAGTGGGCATTTTCTATTAATAACTAGTCACAACACTGCATACAAATCTTATGCTGTACCCTAAATTACTTTTTCTCCAATAGGTTCAATAGATTCCATAGCATGTACTTATTTATGGCTAAAGAGTATCTCAACGGAATAAATTTTAGAATGTGCAAACTTTGTCCTTGACAAAATCTACTAAAGTATATGGAGTAAAATCATTTCTACTTCATATATTTGTATTTTTGTATATATATTAAAGATTATTTTAAGTATCAATTTGTTTAAGTCCCCGATCATCAGGACACCCACCCTACCCCAGCTCTTGAGCAAGGAGTGTATGGTGGTAACAACTGAATAATTTTGAAAGCATATAATTTTCCTCTTAAATATACCATGACTTATATTTTCAGAGGAAATTACATTGCCTTCATAAATCAATACTGAATTAGTCTTCAAACATATACCAAATAATGCACATTCTAAAACATCATTCCATTAAAGATTTCATTACTGTATTATGCAGTTGTAGAAAAATATGCATAACTTCTATATCCATTATTAATAATGACAACTTTGAGTAGACATCATAGAAAATTTACAAAACTTTTAAATATTGCAAAGTTTCTAGTACTTTTATTTTATTTTTATTGTTTTAGGAAAATTGCAATTGGGCCTCAGTATATATAGAATTTTTCCTGCTGTCTCAAGTTGGCCAACCCCACCTATGGGGTATGTGCCAGAGTATATACAAATTCCCAAATTAATTACTTTAAATGCAAAGTATTTTGACAAACCCTTAAGATTTAATTAAATTTTAATTTCCATTTCCATTTGGGCTGTCTCAAGTCTGCCAACCCCAGCTATGGGGTATGTGCCGGAGTACAGTATATACATAAATACCCAATTTCATTACTTTAAATTTTCAGTCTTTGGACAAATGCTCAAATATTCCAAAAATGATATTTATTTAAATGTTAAACTCCCTGTGCGGGCTCAGTCTCAAGTCGCCAAACCCAAACTATGGGGTATATACCAGAGTATAGATTTAATTACTTAAATTTCAAAGTCTATTTTGCAAGCAATATTTTGTTATGAATTTCTTTGTATCAAAGTCTCAAGTTGTCAATATTAAAACTCAATCAGAATAATTATGAATCTACAACTGCATCTCAAAAAGTAAACTTTAATCATCTATACAAACAGAACTTGCACCTTAAACTTTCAGTATACAATTACTTCCTTTATTCTGGCTAATAAATTATTTATTCAGCTTAGGTAGGGCCTGTGAGAGTCAGAAGGTTGATCTAGTCATTGCCCTTTACTCTCTCAAAGGTCCCTCTTAAACTGCTCAAATTTGTCAAAAATCCAGAATATGGAAAAATATATTGCATTCCAAAAGGATTAATACACCATGGGTTAGTGACATTTTTAGCTCCATGTTAAACAGACAAATACACAAATCATAAATATAACAAATAAGCCCTTTACAAATGTACTAATCATTGAATAAAATTCAATAAAACTATGAACTAAAAGCTTATTGATTATACCTATAACTAAATTAAAATGTAAAACTTGCAAACTAAACAAACCAAAATTGGGACAAGGACAATATAAAGTCAAATTAAATTATCAAAATCGCTATGTGGAAACAACGCTTACTAAAATGAAAATTATTAAATAAAAGAACACAATCCACCACATAGGGTGTACATCACTACATGAGCAAGTTAATCTGTTTCCCAAGCAAACCAATCGCACATATAACAACGCACTATCGTCACGTTAAAGGAAGTAGTCAAGTTTGGGAAGTCCTGGACGTTCTGGCAAATTTTACTAAACTCTGCATGAATAAAGAAACTACATGTTAAATGTCAAAATATTATTTAAAATCAAATTTGCAACATGACAAGACATTAACAATAGTAAAAAATACAAATATTGATAAGATATCTATACTATTACAAAATAATATATAAAATACAGTACAGCACTCACTAACGATAGTGCTATCGGGTAGGTACCTGTAAGCATAGCATGCCTCAAGTGACCCCTATCAATAACTACCCTACAAATAACCTACATTTATAGCACAAATAAACTAAGGAAATCGCAAAAGTAAGCAATTGATACTATCGACAATGAATACATATAATATAAAGAGAAATAATTGCAAAATATGAAGTAACAACAGATTTAAACAAAGAGTACTCTTTTAACAAGAACAATAAATTTAAAAAATCATCAATATTAATAATAATAATAATAATAGAAAAAGAAAAAGATAAACAATAAATACAGACAAAAAGTAAGCAGAGGTTATACAAGAAACTTCAAGTTAAAAATGCTTGATTAAAATTATTGATGTCAAATTTTAGAATACAGTCACAATAATTGACCCTAAAAAGATTAAATTTATGGAACAATTTACTTGCCTCAAAACCTCTGTCCACTAAGAATCTGTATAGTAACCTAGCTCTAGCCCAAAAGTCATCTACTTTAGTGCAGATTTTACAAAATCTTATTAATTGGGAATAAAAACAATTATAAGTGATTTTACTATCGATATTACTACTAGGGAAAGGAAAGTTTATTACGTTAAAATTAAAATCATCAACTTTGTGATATACTTTAAGTATGCACTGTTCATTAACAATCTCTATATTTATATCAAGAAAATTTTCAACTTTATAATTTACGTTACATTGTGTGAGGGGAATAGAATTAGGGTAAATAAGTTTAGCAACTTGATTAAAATTTAACAAATTGCAAACAAGAATATCATCAATATATCTACTATTATTACTTAACAGTTTAGCAAGTGCTAATTTTTCTGGAATTTTATTTTTCTTGCTACTGTCAACTAAGTCTTTTATATATTTAAATTCTAAAGCAAGCAAGAATAAGTCTGCAATTAAAGGGCTAGCATTTCCACCCATAGGAATTCCTAATATTTGTTTGAAAATGTACGGCCCGAATCTAACATAAGTATTGAAAAGGAGGAATTTAAGGGCATCTTTAAGTTTAGTTCTATCAAAATATACAGAACTAGTGGGAGTAGAGCTAAGTGATGCATTATTAAAATATGTATAAACATTTATGAAATAATTACCATTCCTAACGAACCTGTCAAAGTGCAAATCTATAATAAAGCAAAGCTCTGAATATACTAAATCTAAAGGCAAATTGGTATACAAAGTTGAAAAGTCGAAGCTATGTACCGAGGTAACTTTCGGCATGGTATTTATTTTATCAATAACTTCTAACGAATTGTCAACACTCCAATAATAGTTAATGCCAGTTCTTCTCATGATGGTATTACAATATCTTTTATGAGTACTTTTAATGTATTTTAAGCAATTTACTACTTGTTCTGATACTTTCATACTTTCATACTGTACTATACACCAAGGCATCACTATCTCCATCAGTCTTCCCTAGTACCATAAAAGATAATCCTTATTACCATATATAGGTACAGTACTGTACATGTATTAATAACTACTCTTCTCATAAGCTATAACCAAGTTTCAGCCATAAGCAAATATAACAAATAACCTTCAGATTCAAAGTATTTTAAAGATATATACCGTAAAATTTATAACTATTTTTCAATCCTCCCTCCTAAATACAGCTACTGTATATATCCCATATATGTACAGTATTCCCAATGACCAATTAGAGTTTACAGAAATCTACAATAATCTGACCACAAATTTACTTTCAGATAACTGGTACTGTACTAGAGTAATAGAAGCTAATATTTCTAGCATTTGGGAAGAGTCAGCCAGGGTATCTTATTTTATAGGCAAATTCCTCAGAGCATCAGTCATATTTTCATCCCAAATTATATAGATTACACTAGTCTTACACTTCACTGGACTTTATATAAATGACTAACAGTTACTTTCTTCAGGCTAACATTTGTTATTGAATTCTTAGCCTTCCAGCCTATTAAACTACTTTAAAAAATTTATAGACCATTAATCCACTTTACTCAGCTTAGGAAGGATCTAAGTTATAAATGGACAATTAAAGTTTGCTTCCATTCCTAATGTATTTTTTAATTATTTCAGGTAATTTACTCATTACACCACTAGGTAAATCTTTTACTTATACATTTAATTTATAATTTAACAGTTTTATACCAACACTTCACTTAGGGATACTGCATTTGCAACTATAATATATAGTGCTGTATATTCTTCAAGAGAATACCGTATCAAATAAAAAAATTGACTGCTAACTTATTTCAGTTATTTACCTATTATTATTAGTTATTCAGTCTTATTATTATATTATCAGTTATTATTAGTTATTCAGTCTCACAAACTACAATTGAGTTTCACTTATGCCAAAATTGCTCTTGCTTTATACTATTTCAAACTTTATTGCTAATTGCTATTTTGACAAGTACTTGGTCTTTATAGTCATTTGTGTTTTGGTTTCTTTTACAAGTTTTACTTTCAAATTTCTAACTAAGCTGCCAGACTAATTAAAAAAACATTAAAGACTACAGTATATAGAACCAATCATTATCAGATCTTTTACCAAACTTATTCCTAGCATATTTTACTATTTATAACTAGTCACTACTACAACTAGGTACTTCTATTTTCACCCTAACCCCATCCATTGAACAATACAGCATATCAAAATGTATAATGGGCTTAGATGGTATACATACAATTCACATCTCATATTTTTCTTTATTTACCAATGGAGCAAAAAATGTCAAAAACTTAAAATAATTAAAATTAGCGTCGGTAAAATAAATTAGGTTAAAGCTTGGATACTGCACATAAATTCCTTTCCTTAACTTAGGAGAGTTAACGAAAGCAACTAATCAGTAACCAAAGCTCTCCCATTCACTTTTACCTTGCCAAGTTCGATTTGTATAAATTTGTTGTTATATGTGCGATTAGTTTGCTTGGGAAACAGATTAACTTGCTCATGTAGTAATGTACACCCTATGTGGTGGATTGTGTTCTTTTATTTAATAATTTTCATTTTAGTAAACGTTGTTTCCACATAGCGATTTTGATAATTTAATTTGACTTTATATTGTCCTTGTCCCAATTTTGGTTTGTTTAGTTTGCAAGTTTTACATTTTAATTTACTCCGTTAGCAATGTTTACAGAACCCTTACAAACTTAAAATATTTCCAAAACACCAGGATGGAAATTCTTTTAAGTTAATAAACACCTTCAGGATTAGGAAGCGTTCAGTTTATTCGGTCATTAAATGCTTTTATTCACCTTAGGAAGATATGGATTCATATTTTTTCACCAACCAACTTTACTTCTAAACTCAATGAAAAATACATGGGACACTCCAAGGACTCTAACCAAGGATATTACTAAAGTAAATTTAATTAAAAATACTGTACATGTGGCACTCCAAGGACTCTAACCTAGGAGACACAGAAATTCTGCACATTTATGCATTACGCTATAAAGACCGTTAAAGAATTCTGCACAAGGCTACGATATATTGGGTAGATTTGAGTTGCCAAAGACCTTCCTAAAACACAGAAATTATATAAAGATCGAATAAACTTTATGCGCATCTTAATACCGAGGGAGCCAAAACTCTCCAAACATTGCTCCCGAAGGAATATAAATGATACCAGTGGAACAATTAATACCCCGAAGCGAAGCCTACATAAACAAACTCTCACTCTCTCCGTTCATCCCTATATCCCGGGCACCTCGGGGGCAGGACCTGACGTTCGGAATCACTACTTATTGACAACCTTGTTGCGTACTAGCAGGAGACTGTTATGAATGACCTTACTAGTTTTCAGGCTGCAGTCATGGGCCCGGAATATACTAAAAAAACAAATAAAATAAGTTCTGCTAAAAACATTAAATTTAAAGTTACCCTTCCTAGCATAATCCCACCCCCTATCTCCCAGAATATACTAACAAAACAATAAAAATAAAAGTAATAAGTACCACCCCATTTAAATAAAAGTTATAAATCTAATAAGTAACACTCCATTCTTATCAATTACAAACTCAAATTTACTTTAATAAACTGATGAAAGCATATGATCCTCCTGGGATTCGAACCCGGGACACCACACCCAGAACATAAGCACCTTAAGCCATTACACCAACAACTTTACTTCTAAACTCAATGAAATCAACAATTACATGTGGCACTCCAAGGACTCGAACCTAGGATAGTCACACCAAAATTATACTTTAATTTTGAAGTTAATCCACCCACCCAAAACTATTCTCCCCCGCCCGAGAGATATGCTCCGCGGTTCCAATATTCAATATGTGAACTAACTTACTGCATTCAATCCCCATTTCAGGGTAGCAGTACTGTACAAGGGGCAGATCCCTTCTAGCACTCCTCCATTCACATTCTGGATTAGTAGATAGGTTACAGGATTCAATTTTTGGCAAGATTCGGATATCATCTAAAATAACTTTAATTTTACTTTCATCACAGCTACCCTTAGACAGTTTTATTAAGCTTAGGAAACATCAGTACAAATCAAATATGCTTTGATGCCATAGACCCTTCATAAACTGAATAAAATTGAAGGAAAACTACAATAAAGCAGGAATTACAGTCTGGATTTAAATTTAGTGAACACTTCTCTATACATATCAGATGACCATTCACTGAAGTCTCCGATCATTAGGGCACCCACCCTAACCCAGCTATACGTCAGCAGGGAGTACATGGTGGTCAAAACTGCATCAAATATAATACTTAGCCATTTTGATTAGTGGTCTTGTCTTTTTACTGCGTTCCTTAAGTTGTTGGTTTATTTTGCAAGTTTTACATTATAATTTAAGTTAAAAAGATAGTTAAACTTTCTTACATTTGCCCCATTTGTGGCATTTTTATAACTTTTTATGTAATTTAGAAGAAATCAGCCTTTGGCAGAGCCATTTTTCTACCGAAAAAGGCACCAATTTATTTTGAGTGTCTTTAGTATTTATTTAAACCTTTGAGGTCAAAGGAATTTTTTATTAATTTATATTTTTTCACCAAAACTTTACTTCTAAACTCAATGAAATTAACAAATGCAGGAGACTCTCCAAGGACTCGAACCTAGGATACTCACACCAATATTCCGCACATTTATGCACAATGCTATCAAGACAATTAACATGAAAGGTCATAGTTTAAGTATTACGCTATCAAATCATGCCAAAATATTACAATCCTTCGTAACCGTACCTATTCTTCCATCACTATCACACCGTTAATAAAGTATCCTAACTGTCCACTAGTATCATTTTTTAAAGTTTACCCTGTAAGCATATCATTTGGCTACATTCATGTTTATAGAGGATATATCATGTTAGGCTGGATTTAGAGGTTGTATAGAAATGGGGGAGGGGGAGGGGGGATTCAGGGTGCTACAGGACAGACACCAATTTTAAAAGCAATATATTCTAATTCAGTGCACGCTCATTTTATTTAATTATTTTATAGATTTAAGTTTAATTTCCGATAAATTTTAAAGAGTTTTACCACATATATAAGGTGGGGTTTCTATTATTTTAAAATTTTAGTTATATTAACCCTCTCCGACATATGACGCAATTTTGAGCCTACTAGGGATACTTTAAAGCCTTTGTTACCATCAGGGGTATTTAGAAACCTTTAGTTTAGTTACTTCAACCTCTGCAGTTGTCTTTGAGTTAGCTGTGGCCAGAAAACTAATTTTGGAGAGGTAATTATAACAGTGCGAGAACTCCATTTCTTATTGCTAATCTGGCAACCTCTGCATCATATGAGTCTGAAGGGGTTAATTTGAACAGTAAGTTTTAGTTACTTTTAAAGTTTTATATATACAATTTATTGCTAATGCAATACCGAAGATTTAAAAGGAGGAACATTGTAATTCAGTCCAGTAATTTTATTTCACATTAGAAGTTTGTGGTTTTCAAAGTTTAAATTCCGACCATTTTACATTAATTTTGACACATTTTTGTTAGTGCGCTTCGATAATTTTAAATTTTAAAGTTACTTTTATTAATATGAACAGTACTTCGTTTCAAAGTTAGGCTATATATTTTAATTGCTGTACAAAGTATCCATACTTAAAGTTTGCTGGATTGCCCACTTTAGATAGAGATTAATTATATTGTCAACTTTTACTTTGCCAGAAACAAGTCCAATTCTATACAAAACTATCCAGCAATTTTAATATTACTTTAGTGAACATTTACTCTTAATTTCATAGATTAATTTATAGTTTTAATTTTCCATTTTATATTTAACGTGATTTCTATTAATAATTTTTACTTTAATTTCAATTTGTCCCAGTTTTAGTTTGATTATTTTTAAAGTTTTAAAATTAATTATCTATATATTTATATACAGTATTATTACTTAGTTTATTAAGGGGGAGGAGGGAGCGGATCATTCTTAACCAACAGACTAATTTCAACAAGGGACGTTAATTTACAACCAACAAATCCAACATAACATAAATATATCCTATCTAACTTCACGAACCTTATTGAACAGAAGCGATGTGTGTGGAGAGTTGAAGTAGAGGATTGGAGATCCTAGCGACGTTATCTTCAGACGTTGGGAACCTCTTGGTCGGCTGTACGATCCTTGTGCTGTAAAGCGTAGACAAAGGTTAGTGGATTCCATGCTATACAGATGTGGATATACATGCATCAAATTTTAAGACCGAATGCTCCACACATACATGCAGTTTCAGGCTCTTGTCCTAATGGCGGCGTTCCAGGCAACCCTGTTAAGGGCTGCTCCACTTCAATTTTTTGGATTTGAGATCTGCACGTATAGTCTGATCACAAGTTTGTTTTAAAATAATAATTTCCGATCAATTTAAATGCATGTTTTTCACTTATTTTGTTTAGGGCGTTTTGATAATTATTAATTTTAAAGAGAGTCTTAAAATTAACAGATAGCTCAAAAGTGACTGTTCAAATTAAAGAAAAAAAAAATCCCAAAGCTTTTACCTGTACTCTAAAATAATGATTTTCATTAAAAGTGACTCCTAATTCTTTACCATCAACATCTATAGCTCCAAAACAATAAGTCAAATTATACCGGTAGCTATAATAACCTATTATTATGTTCTCTCCACCAACCAACTCTACTCCTAAAATCGGTGATGGGCTGCTCTATCAGTGAGAACTGAGCGATCTCTGCCATACCCATAGCTTACTGTGACCGTTCCTTTTACTTATATATTTTCTAGATCTCAAGTGACTGCGTCTCTTCCGTGGATTGACCTCCCAATCTACCAAAATTGGAAGCCAAAGAGTCACATTTTTCCTTTGCCCCTCAACTTTCTCTTCATAATTGCTGAGGGGCACAGGGCCCTGGCTGGGGCTTTGGTTTCCTGGGCGTTTCCGCACCCTCCTCGGCTCCCAGCCATGGAGTGGCTTCGGTCACCCAGGCTTTTATTGTGGTCGGCAGGGAGGGTTCTGTGGGGGCGCTCGGTTATGGCCTTGGCCTTGCTCAGGGCCGTTCGGCCAGGCAGCTTGGTTATGGCCTTTGCCTTGCTCGGGGCCGTTCGGCCAGGCAGCTTGGGGAACAACTCCTAAAATCGATTAATGAAATTAACAGACACATACCGGATTCCAAACAACTATGCAGAACATCTTGAACATTAACCCGTTGAGACCCAGCGTCGCACGTGTTGCGTCGGCAGTCTTTGATCACCAACTCCCAGCGACGCATCACGTGCGTCCGACATATAAAAAACACTTACGTGGCTCGTAAGGTAGGAAATGGCGGGAGAATAGGAGGGGGAGGTACCGTAGTGTGTGGGGGAGCCGGGCCAGTAGGTGTGAGCGGGCCGAGACAGCCGCGCGGCTGGTGGTGGTGGGCTTAGTGGGGATAGTTTACACCCCTAGTTTACCGCCACTTTGAACCTTCATTACTCCGGTCGTATGGGAGCTAGAGGCTTGAGATTTATGTGAGATACTCCTTAGGATGTATGCCGTACAATGCCATACTCAGTTTTTACCCTAGTGCTCCCGGGCGGGTGGTCATGCGGGGGAGACGAACTATTGAAACCCCCCCCCCCCCAAATGACCGAAATGAGTTTTTTTTTATTTGTGTGTTCATTTCTCACCATTCTCTTCCATTTTGGCTCAACAAATTTTTTTGAAGCTCCCCCCCACCAACCCCCCCCCAAAAAAAAGTCAGAGGTGATTTTTTTTTTTTTTTTTTTCATTTCTCATCCTTGTCTTCCATTTTAGCAAACAAAACAAAAAAGTGAAAATGGCTTGGGACTGGGGTGAACAAAATATTATAACTAGCCGGGGCTCAACGGGTTAACATCTATAATTATAGGCTACTATTTGGAAACCATCAGCCAGGGAATGGGTACAAATTTAAAGCTCATTTGCTCTAGCCCTTTTTGAATTACAGACAATAAAACTAAAATAATTATAGAATAGATAGAAGGGGAATGGTACAGTAACTAGATTCAAATCCGTGAACAGCTGGTATTTTGCAGTTTTTTTGCGCGGATGACGAGTAATGGAATATTTAGGGGTGCCCGTGGATAAGCGGCATCGCAAATGTATGGAGCGCGGATACAGGGAACTGACTGTACACTGGAGGAGTGTGACGAGCGGAGTACCACAGGGATCAGTGTTGGGTCCGATAATGTTCCTACTTTATGTAAATGACATGCCAGAAAACTTGAATAATCATATGAATATGTTTGCGGATGACGCTAAGATCATGAAGAATGTCACCTGTATAGAAAGTTGTCAGGATCTTCAAAAGGACCTAGATGAGTTGCACAGATGGAGCCAAACCTGGAAAATGAGTTTCAATGCAGAAAAGGGTCATGTTTTGGAAGTGGGAACAAGTGAGATAAGGCCAAGCTGGGAGTACAAATTAGGAATTGAAATAATCGGCAAAACACGGCATGAGAAGGACCTTGGAGTGATAATACAAGATATCTATCCCCGGAGAAGCATATTAACATGATCATTGGAGGAGCATATGGAATAATAACCAATATGAGAGTGGCATTTAACTATTTGGATGAAGAAATGTTAAGAAAACTGATAATGACTATGATAAGACCAAGATTAGAATATGCAGCAGTGATATGGTCACCACATTTGAAAAAACATATAAACAAATTAGAGAAAGTCCAAAGGATAGCAACGAAGATGATCCCAAGATTGAAGGAGTTGACATATGAGGAGAGACTTAAGACACTACAACTGCCTACCTTGAAAGAGAGAAGGGAACGAGGCGACTTAATAACGATGTTCAAGGGAGTAAAAAGTTTGGAACGAGTAGATAGGGAAGATCTATTCGTGAGGGATAATGGAAGGACAAGAGGGCATGAGTTTAAGCTGAGGAAGGGCAGATGTCGTAAGGACCAGTGGCGTAGCTAAGGGGGGGGGGGGGGGGGGCGGGGGGGGGCTGTTTGAAATCGCCCCCCGGGCCCCCAAGAGAAGGGGGCCCCCAAATGGATCTGAAAATAATATTAATTATACTAATAGTATATACTGTATATATAAGTAATATTAATAATGAGTAAAATAAACACCATGTGTGTTTTCTGATTTAACCTCTTTCTTTTCTTCTATCCTGCGATGTCATGGGTATTTAAAATTAGAAAAGTAACGATCACTCCATCAGTATTGATTTGGCGGTGCAAGGGGAAACTTCGTCGCTCTCGCTCCTAGCCTCCTACCCGCCACTTGCTTAGGACGCACTGCCTATAGGTAGGCCTAATGATTATACTTTATATACATTACAAAATAGCACTATTGAGTTTGACAGTTGGTTAATATACTGTTTTTCGTAAGCATGTGTAAAGGAATAATAAGATATAGCCTAATTTGACAACAAGAAACATGGTGATTGTTAGTAAGTTGAGTGTATAATCGAAGATTAGGCCTACATACAATTATATATAAATATATGAACCAAAAATTTCGGTAATATTTTCTTTTTCGTGAACTGTAATGGTCAAATCGATAGCTATAATTCATAGATAACCTATGTACTTAACCTTGTGAGAAAGTTGAGTGGTATTGAAGATATTTGTAGAGTAGGCTAAACTTCTAAAGTGCTAAATATTTAGGCCTTGAAATTTGTAGGACTATGTTTTGGTCTCATATTTTTTTCTCGAACTGTAGGGGGCCTAACATAGCCTATACAATGTTTATGGTCTTACTAAACCTTAGCTTTATCGTGAAAAAGATGCATAGTCGTTTAATATTAGTCAATTAAGTATGGGTGCAATACATCAGCTAAAATAGAGCATAGAGAGGCAACATTAATGGTGTAGAGTGTAGGCTACCTTGGTTAGGCTATGAGCACTATGACTCATTCTTTCAAATTTAGACTGGAGCACTTTTATTTATGCTACCATACGCCTTCCATATAGGCTATAGGCTATGGTGGCTGTACATATCAAGCCCAGGAACTGTGAAATAAGAAGGAACACAGTTGTGAGCATTGAATACTCGTTTGTAGGTTAATCTAGCCCTTTGGCTGGTTCAGGGTCAGGTGCAAACGTTGGTAATAATAATAATAATAATAAGCATGTTACTTATTTCTCATAAGCGCCAATTTTTCCGAAGAATTCACTAGCGCTCGAAAAGAGAAAGAAAAAAGAACAAAAATCAATGCATCAAAAGAAGGCTTATATACAACACACATTTAACAATCACTAGCAGTGGCAAAATAGCCTAAACTCTATAGCCATCTGTCATGACACCTCTCTCAAGATCATAGCTTCTCTCAAAGAGAAAAGTCTTAAGTTGTCTCTTGAAGCATTCAACAGAACTCAGTTGTCTCATGGACAGCGGCAACCTGTTATACAACCTCGGAGCCATGTAGGAGAAAGACCTCTCAAAGAAAGAAGACTGCTGGAAAGCTTTCTAACAAGTTACTGGGGTTCTCAAGAAGAGGCCCCCAGTATTGAGATTTGAGGTAATGCATAGCTTGATTAGGCCTACCAATGACGCCTATTTTAACTCCCTAACGCCAGTGGTGGGGTTGAAATAATATTTTAATGTTATCACGTTTCATGTACATTATTATTTTTTTATTATTTTATTAGTATTATATTTTATATTCTTATTTCAGACATGCCTAATGAACGACAAAGAGAAAGAGTTCATCAAAGTGGTATATGTTTTACAGTATTGTACCATCCATTGTACATGTATTCCTAATCCATTAGATAACGGTGATATAATAATTAATTGTATATTAAATTATTACCAGTACCCCACTATTGAGTCATGGATATCGTCAAAATGCACCTAGGTAGCATTATTATTCTAAAATTTTCTCGGGGGGGGGGGGGGGGCTTTCCGCGCCCCCCCCCCAGCTGATTAGGCTCGCTTCGCTCACCACCCCCACCGCCTTCTATAATAAGCAAACCATGGAGGGGGCCCCTCCAGGTACCAAGCCCCCTGGGCCTCCAAATCTCTAGCTACACCCCTGGTAAGGACACAAAGAAATTCAGCTTCCCATATAGGAGTATAGAGACTTGGAACAACTTGGAGGAGGAGGTGGTGAGAGCGAGGAACATTAACATGTTCAAATCTAGGTTGGATAAAAGTAAATATGGAAATAGGGCAACATAAGTTATGATATGTTAGTCCAAAATACTGGGAACTGGGAATATCCATTACGATACTTGTCTAAGTAAAATGGATTGATTATAAAGTAACTAAGACAGGACAACACGAGCGCTGTTCAATTCCTGTAAACTACAAATAGGTAAATACATAGAAACAATTCAAACTTTTTTTTTTAAAGAAGAGTCTTAGGGTGTATTTTTAAGTTTCAAGGTCTAGGGAGCAAACTATATATATATTTTCTTAACCCTCTCCGACATGAGACACGATTTTGAGCCTATTAGAGATACTTTAAAGCCTTTATTACCATCAGGGGTATTTAGAAACCTTTAGTTTAGTTACTTCACCCTCTGCAGTTGTCTTTGAGTTAGCTGTGGGCAGAAAATTAATTTTGGAGGTAATTATAAGATTGAGAACTATTTCTTATTGCTAATCTGGCAACCTCAGCGTCATGAGTCTCAAGGGGTTAATCAACATTTAAAACTACGATTAAGCCAAATATTAATCAAACTTTAATACTTTTACTTTCACTGAAACTTTCTATTTTACATTAAATTAAAATGTAAAACTTGCAAACTAAACAAACCAAAATTGGGACAAGGACAATATAAAGTCAAATTAAATTATCAAAATCGCTATGTGGAAACAACGTTTACTAAAATGAAAATTATTAAATAAAAGAACACAATCCACCACATAGGGTGTACATTACTACATGAGCAAGTTAATCTGTTTCCCAAGCAAACTAATCGCACATATAACAACGCACTATCGTCACGTTAAAGGAAGTAGTCAAGTTTGGGAAGTCCGGGACGTTCTGGCAAATTTTACTAAACTCTGCATGAATAAAGAAACTATATGTTAAATGTCAAAATATTATTTAAAATCAAATTTGCAACATGACAAGACATTAAAATAGTACAAAATACAAATATTGATAAGATATCTATACTATTACAAAATAATATATAAAATACAGTACAGCACTCACTAACGATAGTGCTATCGGGTAGGTACCTGTAAGCATAGCATGCCTCAAGTGACCCCTATCAATAACTACCCTACAAATAACCTACATTTATAGCACAAATAAACTAAGGAAATCGCAAAAGTAAGCAATTGATACTATCGACAATGAATACATATAATATAAAGACAAATAATTACAAAATATGAAGTAACAACAGATTTAAACAAAGAGTACTCTTTTAACAAGAACAATAAATTTAAAAAATCATCAATATTAATATTAATAATAATAATAATAGAAAAAGAAAAAGATAAACAATAAATACAGACAAAAAGTAAGCAGAGGTTATACAAGAAACTTCAAGTTAAAAATGCTTGATTAAAATTATTGATGTCAAATTTTAGAATACAGTCACAATAATTGACCCTAAAAAGATTAAATTTATGGAACAATTTACTTGCCTCAAAACCTGTCCACTAAGAGTCTGTATAGTAACCTAGCTCTAGCCCAAAAGTCATCTACTTTAGTGCAGATTTTACAAAATCTTAATTAATTGGGAATAAAAACAATTATAAGTTATTTTACTATCGATATTACTACTAGGGAAAGGAAAGTTTATTACGTTAAAATTAAAATCATCAACTTTGTGATATACTTTAAGTATGCACTGTTCATTAACAATCTCTATATTTATATCAAGAAAATTTTCAACTTTATAATTTACGTTACATTGTGTGAGGGGAATAGAATTAGGGTAAATAAGTTTAGCAACTTGATTAAAATTTAACAAATTGCAAACAAGAATATCATCAATATATCTACTATTATTACTTAACAGTTTAGCAAGTGCTAATTTTTCTGGAATTTTATTTTTCTTGCTACTGTCAACTAAGTCTTTTATATATTTAAATTCTAAAGCAAGCAAGAATAAGTCTGCAATTAAAGGGCTAGCATTTCCACCCATAGGAATTCCTAATATTTGTTTGAAAATGTACGGCCCGAATCTAACATAAGTATTGAAAAGGAGGAATTTAAGGGCATCTTTAAGTTTAGTTCTATCAAAATATACAGAACTAGTGGGAGTAGAGCTAAGTGATGCATTATTAAAATATGTATAAACATTTATGAAATAATTACCATTCCTAACGAACCTGTCAAAGTGCAAATCTATAATAAAGCAAAGCTCTGAATATACTAAATCTAAAGGCAAATTGGTATACAAAGTTGAAAAGTCGAAGCTATGTACCGAGGTAACTTTCGGCATGGTATTTATTTTATCAATAACTTCTAACGAATTGTCAACACTCCAATAATAGTTAATGCCAGTTCTTTTCATGATGGTATTACAATATCTTTTATGAGTACTTTTAATGTATTTTAAGCAATTTACGACTTGTTCTGATAGAGTTTTAGTGGTAGCAAATTTTGCTCTGGCAATAAAGCGATATTTATAAGGTCTTTTATGAAATTTAGGTAACATGTATAATTTTGCAATGCACTTGTTCTTATCAGAAAGTTTAATATCAAATATTATATTTTTCTTGGTATGTTCATCGATTAAGTTATCAATATTCAGATTATTTTGAATTTCATAAACAGAATTACCGCAAATATTTTTACGTAATATGTTACCCTTAATACCGAATTCTTTTTTCATATTTTCAAGATAAAATTTCTTACATGTGAAGCTATAATTATTGCTGGCTTTATCTACTGTAGTGATTACAAAATGTTTATGTAAATTTATTAAATCAGCTTTAAGCTTATTATAATTATAGTCTATAAAATCTGAAAGATTAAATTCATTTTTAAGCGAGAACATTTTATTTCTAATTAACTTAATTAATAATTTAGACCATGCTTCTAGTTCTCTTGCATTGCAGCACGCAATTTTTAACAATTTATCTTTTAATTTATTGACTGAAAAAACAATATCTTTTAAAATTATGTCCCATGTTACTTTATTACTCCCTATTCTAAATTTAAACCCTTTACGACATAGCTCCGCTAATTTGTCGTTTGCAAAATGTTTAACTAGTTCTACATCACCTGTTAATATGTGACATATCGGACTATAAATGAACTTTGCTAGTGCATCACGTCTGCTAGCTGGCATATCCACGACTCTTTCACACACGCATTTATTATTATTGAAAATATCATTATCTGAAAGATTTCCTAAAACTTTATTATAATTACAAATAATAGACCCAACAGGTCGTTCATATGAATACACTATTAATGGTTTGAAATCTTTACAACCATCTGGTAACATGGACTTAACTTTCTTTGAATTAATAAGACTGTTAACATTAATTTTGTCTAAAATTTTAGAGGAATAATTTAAAGTGGACATGACTTTATCTTTAATACGGTTATCTTTGGATTTCTTAGAATTAGCTCTAATATATCCCATAAAAGCAAAGACTATATTCTTAAATTTATTTGTGAAATTATGTTTATTATTTAGAATATTTTCTATAAAAGGAGCAAAACTTTTCTTTTGTAGGCCTTTCAATGAGTCTTTTAATTTTTTAATTCCGAAATTTCGATATAATGAATATAAATTATTAACAATAATTTTAATATCAGACCTGTTTTTCTTTTTATTAAATGTATTTAGTCTTCTTTTACCGTGTCTACCAGGTCTTCTGTTTAAAACAGGGAAGTTAAAATATGGGTTATTAAAATAGTTTTTTAATAAATCTTTATACAAAATGTTGCCTACATTTTTTATTTGATTGTTAAGTCCAAATGGATAGATGGTCATTAATTTTCCAACCCAATAATTTTCTCTATCTAAAACATTTTGATTACTTTGAACAATTTCTATAATTTTGTATTTACAATCAAATTTAGTACAATCTGTGTTAAAATGCTTATATAGAAGAATCTTGGAGTCGATGCCGTTCTTAATTCCTGATCTATGCCCAACAAACAACTCAATTTACAATACAGTTTGTACAGTTGCCCAAATAACTTCTGATCCTATGTGATCTTATACATTGAAATTTTATGTGCACATTAAGATTTATGCAGTACAGTAGTTAACTCTGAAGATTACTCAACTCTTTATTCATATTTTTTCACCAACCAACTTGTGGCACTCCAAGGATGCGAACTAGGATACTCTCACCAAAATTCCACGTATTTATGCTATAAAGATGAATAGTAAACTGATAATTTCTTTAATTCACTCAAACACCAAACACCTCCCAAAGAAATTAATGAAACCAAGCATGTGATCCACCAGGATTCGAACCTACTGTAGGTTACCACAGATTTTAAACACTACCCATTACACCATCAAAACTCAAAAACATCATAAGGAATAACTTTGATGGACAACTGTACAAAGACTGCTAAACTTAAAATAAACAAAATACTAACCGTATAGTAGTATTGTAGGGAAGTAGTGGTAGTTTACTCCATTGAAGCTAATAGTAGTCCACTGCAGAGAATATTAGTCCAGTATTGTAGTAGTACCAGTCCATTGAAGAGAATAGTAGTCTTGTCTAGTAGTAGTACCGGGTAGTCCATAGAATATCTTCAATCTAGGTACGATCCTCCTAGGTCTTCTTGCGCTGTAACAAGTAGAAAAAATGTATTAGTTATATGGATTCAGTGCCATTTCCTAGCCTAAGATTTTATACTCCAATTTGTTGCTCATGTAGTAATGTACGGTCGCGCTAATAAGTCATTCCACAGCGGTCATTAACTTTAGCTTGCTCTGTACTGTATTAATGGGTCAGATGTTAAATAGGGTGGGTAAGTGTAGGAACATTTTTATATTTCACTCTACATGACAAAATGAAGCTTAGATATTGCCGATACCACTTGTTTATCAAAACATACCTGGTGCCGAGACATCACTTACTAGCGCGACTGTACTACGTGGTGGATTGTGTTTTTATTTATAAATTTTGCATAAGCATCTTTCACATCGCGATTTAGTGAAGTGCTTTTGTCTATCCAAATAGGGTGTAAATTACTACTCAATGCACTTATTTTACAATCGTATAAAAGATCATAACGAGGAACATAACTTATGTGGGCAACTGTATAAGGATCACCTAAGTTAGCCCTCTCAGACATAAGACTTCATTTTGAGCCTATTGGGGATACTTTAAAGCCTTTGTTACCATCAGGGGTATTTAGAAACTTTTAGTTACTTCAACCTCTGCAGTTGTCTTTGAGTTAGCTGTGGTCAGAACACTAATTTTAGAGTTTATTATAAGAGTGAGAAAACTATTTCTTATTGCTAATCTGGCAACCTCCGAGTCATATATGCGTGAAAGGGTTAAAATACCAAACTCATCAAAATACTAACCGATTAGTTGTCCTGTAGAGCGGTACATCAGGGGGTCCACATAGAGTCCGAATACCATGCATGCCCTACGCTATATCCAAAACAAAGAGGCTCCTTCCGTAACTCCACCACCATTCCAGACGATCCATACAAAACATGTCAGGCCACAACGCTCCTTCAGTCAGGCACCAACGCTCTGCCTCTTGTCAATTTAAGATACGATTCCCAAGGTCACCGTACTCTGCAAGAGTAACAAAAATAATTAAGTTACTTCCAAGGATTATGGCATTTGGATTTATATTTTACAATTTAACACTTTCAAAATAAACAAATCAAAACTTATACGAACACAGCAAAAAGACAAAACAACTAATTAAAATCGCTATGTGGAAACAACGCTTAAAATAATATTTTATAAATACGCGGAATAAGACTTTTGTGCAGTTTTGCAATAGTTTACTTTTTTTTATCAATTTGGTCTACTTTTAAAGTACTGTACTGCTCAACATTATGCAATTTCGTATGCCAAGCTTTTACTGTGTATTATATTTGCCTATTCAGGCATTTTGAGCCACATTTCTTTACCACAAACTCCAAAACTCAAAAAATGGTTAAACTTAAAACAAACACTTCAACATACTAACCGAATATTAGTCCTGTAGAGTGGTTCAACGGAAACTTTAAACGCCATCACCGACGCTCCATCATCAGGCCAGAACTGCGTCCACCACACACCAGGCCACAACTCTGCGTCCACCACAACACTGCATCCACCACCAGGCCAAAAACCCTGCGTCCACCACACCACCATTGGGCCACAACTGCATCCACCACACAACACCAGGCCACAACTCTGCGTCCACAACACTGCATCCACCACCAGGGCAAAACTCTGCGTCCACCACACCACCAGGCCAAAACTCTCCGTCCACCACACTACACCAGGCCACAACTCTGCGTCCACCACACCACCATCAGGCCACAACTGTGTCCACCACACAACACTGCATCGTCCACCACCACTGCATCCACCACACTACACCAGGCCAAAACTCTGCATCCACCACATATTTGTTTTTCTTTCTAGACTTCCTTATCCCTAATTAGAATTTAAAACTTTCAAAATAAAGAAACCAAAACTTTGACAAACTCAGTAAAATTACAAAACTTAATCAAAATAGATGTTGAAACTATAATATTTAGCTCCATTTGTTTAGATTTAAAAGTATCTGCCCCAGAACTACGGCGACTTTTGAGACCTTTTGTGGAATAGCGACTGCAATTTAGGAGGAACCTGCCCTAATATGGGGCATTTTTCTAATGAAAATTGCACAAGTTCACCTCTAAGGGAGTCTTTGTAGAATGTTTAAAGCTTTATGGAGAGTTAGCAAAGAAAAATAAAGAACATTTATATACACAGAAATATATTTTTTTTTCAACTGAATGTGGAAAATTACAAATGGACAACTTACAACTTAAGGGTGCACCACTACGTAGGGCAGATTCAGACACAGGGGCTGAGTCCATCAACACAAGTCTCGGCCAACACACCACCGGAGAAGAGCCGACCGACAGGATCGGTAAATTGAGGCGATTCATTCGTGGCCACCACCTCAGGAAATCTGGCAATAGATAGAAGTGGCTGTTCCCCACACACACACTTTTCAATAAAAATAGAAACAAATTATATAAAAAATTTGGAATGGGCCGGAGTAAATAGAACAGACATATAATATTATTCAAGCAGACGTAAAAAATAATACGATACTCTTATATGTCCGGGTTTTAACCCTTGTCTAGCTGGGTGTTTTGGGCTCATTTGGGCATATTCAGGCCCTCCTGCATGATAAATCAAGCATCTGCATGAAAAATAAATTTAGCAAAAAACTAGGCACTAAAAGCTTCAAAATGAGACCAGAACGAGCTATGTAGCACTCGTGGTTCTCTTGCAGTGGTGCCACGAACATGGAAGTTTAGCATATATCGGTATATTTTTCCCAGCTATGCTCACTACTGGCTACACTGCCGGCCTCTCGAGAACACAGGGAACATGAGTTAATGGGTGGCGGTAAGCCCTGGGAATCGGCTGTCTGGCCCGCTGCTCTCCCGGCCATTTGCACTCTTATTTTAACCCTTTAAAAACCTTAATAATGCTCCTAACTTGCTGCAAATTGGTGCACGACTTAAGTCGAGCACCGCTCTTCAAGGGTTAAGCGACCAGAATAGGTTAGTTGCATTGTATACCACCTGTACCTTCCATTAAGTTTTATGCGACAGATGCGTAATAAGCAATATATACATAAAAAAGGTTGGTTAAGGTTTAGAGTTTTATCCTACATACTACAGATACATGGTAAGCAATACTACATGTTAAGCCAAGGTTAGTCTTTTCACACATGTACTGGATGCTAAAGATTACGTACCAGCTAATAAGGAAGAGTTAGTTTAGTATCCCATGTACGGTACCGGTACATGGGATACATACTAGCTGGTAGGTACGGGTTAGTTTTGTATCCAACGTACTGTACTAAAGTTCATTCCAGCCGACTAAATTGTTTTCAGTTTAATTTCCGATAAATTTAAATGCATTTTTTCCAAATTTTGTTTAGGGTGTTTTAGTTTCAATTTTTTTTTTAATCTTTAGTTATTGATTTGAACAGCAACTTTTGAGTTTGTTTTAAAGTTTCATATTTTAATTAGAATCTTAACCCTTTCACGCACATATGACGCAGAGGTTGCCAGATTAGCAATAAGAAATAGAGTTCTCTCATTCTTATAATTACCTCTCCAAAATTAGTTTTCTGCCCACAGCTAACTCAAAAACAACTGCAGAGGTTGAAGTACGGTAACCAAACTAAAGGTTTCTAAATACCCCTGATGGTAACAAAGGCTTTAAAGTATCCCCAATAGGCTCAAAATTGAGTCATATGTCAGAGAGGGTTAAATACTTTGCTATTATGAAGATTTGTTCAATTAAATCTCCATTAATTAAGTACTGTACAGTATCAAAATTATCTACTAAAGGATTATATTTGCCGTCAGCTGAAAAGAAACGATAGGTCTAAGTTTGTTAGGTTAATGCCTTACATATACATACTATATACTACTAATCTTAATACGCATCTACATTCTCAAACTTTGACGGGTAGTAAACAATGCAACTAATCGATTAAGATAGATAAAACACCGCTCAAAATTCAGACCTAATATATATTTACCAATGAAAAAAGTAAAAATTACATACAAATCAAAAATAAAATAATCATGGGAAAAGTGGGGAATGGGGTAAATACCAATAATAAGTAAAGTTTGTAGGCTCTCATATACTATACACATACTAGCATTAAACAAAATATAAATAAAAAAATCTATAGAGGCCTATACAAAAACTAGGAAAAGTGGAGATTGGACCTCAGCATAGATAGATATAGATAGCATAAATATTTTTACCAATGACAAAAAAATATGAAAAATACAGTTTGTAGTCTTTTTCTTTACATACCGGTACACAAACTAGCATAAATATATTACTGTACCAATGACAAAAATAAAATATAAATAAAAATGAATAAAAATAAAGTTTGTAGGCTTTTTCATTATATACACAATTAAACTAGCATTAAATATAACTCACCCGGTGGAAGTGTGAAGATTGTCCACTTTCATCAGCTTCTGAAGGATCTCTCACTAGATTGTACTGGTACCGGGTTGTCCTACACATCCATGGTGTAGCATCGTCTCTCCTTCACTGCTGGGAGTAGGTAGTGGTAAATGACAATTCTATAATAAATTTTGTAATAATTTCACTACACCACCAAACACCTCCAATGAAATTAATGAAAGCATATGTGAAATAATAAATAATTAATAGAACCGTAATAAACTACTAGCAATTTCCGACTATAAAGTAATAAAGAAGTTGGAGCTGTAGACACCAAAGTTTAGTAAACAAAATTGTCAAAATACGGTTGTGGTGGAAAAACATATAAGTAACACCCCGTTCTTAACTTATCAATTACAAACCCCAATGTATTTTTAACTAATGAAAGCATATGGTCCTCCCCGGATTAGAACCCGGGACACCACACCCAGAACAAAACCATTACACCACTAACCCAGATCAAAAGAAGTCAATTTAGCCATAATCTCTTTTAGACTTAATTTCAATCTAGTCTCAATTACTTAATCATACTTTATAAGCAATGACAAATACAAAATATATTAGGATTAATAATACATTTTCAGGTTGCATATTAAAGGTGGGGGCTCATGGGTTGAGATAAACATGGAATGATAATCGCCAAGCTGTACATAATTATCTTGTAAAATGCAATGGCACTGAAATAATTATTAACAATGGTATAAAGGATTTATGGATCGTCTATACCGGGCCTGTGACGTCACAAGAGTGTAAGTCCACCATCCAGTCTAGGCTAAGGATACTGGTGTGACGTCACTATGACGTCACAGGCCCGGTATAGACGATCCGCAAAATCCTTTATACCATTGTTAATAATTATTTCAGTGACATTGCATTTTACAAGATAATTGTATGCAGGTTGGCGATTATTTTTCCATGTTTACCTCAACCCATGAGCCCCCACCTTTAAGTGCCATTGCTCGGTTTTCCCTATTCGGGCTCTGTCTCTAGTCTGCCGCCCCCAGAAACAAATTTCAAAATGGGAAATGGGCCTCGGTAAATATATTAATTTAGTAATTTTATATAGCAAGGATCATTGCATTAGAGTGTTGCCATAGGATACAGGATGGGTTGAGGGGGGCAGCCCCCCCCCCCCCCCGCGACATTTTGAATTTAGGTTTGGGGTACGGTCGCACTAACAAGTCATGTCCCAGCTGTCATTAAGTCTGGCTTTCTGTGCTGTATTAATGTCAGTCAGTTGAATAGGGTGGTTAAGAGTTTGAAAAAGTGGAAAATATTAAGGAAACCACCCACCATTTATTTTCATTATTTGTTTTTTAGTTTTAGTTTATTTGCATCAATATATAGTGATTGACATTAGTTTCAACCTCCGCAAAAATAGTTTTCCCCTTTATCCAACGATCTTAAGACACGGCGCCCGATAGTGGGGAGGGCTATGAAGATCAGGGAAAATGTGGGGTTAAAGACATAAAAAGGCGATATAATGGTTTTTATGATGAAAGTTGGCTTGGGTTTTGTTGTTTTTCAACTTGAGAAACCCCCAAAATTAAAAAACCCGAGCCAAGTTTTGGTAAAAGTTGGCTCGGATTTTAAGATTTTTCAGCTGCGACAGCAAGTGCAAAAAAGAAGTTGGCTCGGGTTTTCTTGTTTTTCAACTTAAGAAAACCCCAAAATGAAAACAAATCGAGCCAAGTTTTGGCAAAAGTTGCTGGGATTTTAAGATTTTTCAGCTTCATAAAAGTCAGAAAGTGGCAAAAAAAAAAACAAAAAGTTGGCTCAGGTTTTCTTGTTTTTCAACTTAAGAAACCCAAAAAATGAAAAAAAAAAGCAGTCAAATTTTGGCAAAAGTTGTTGAATGATACATGGGATAGAAAATGAACTTACCCAGTAAGCTCATTATCCATTATCCAACACTTAAGCAACATTAAAGATTTTAGCCTAACCTACCAACCTTACCTAACCTAACCTAGTATTATGGGTGGGGGCTGCTGCCCCCACCCCCCCGCTGGTTGGATAGTACATTGGATTGAAAATTAGGTAAATTCCTAGTGTAATTAGACTGAAAGGCAGGGAGAAAGAGGTCCGCCGAGTCGTGTTGTGTGCCGTCTATGGGGAGGCGAACCCTGAACAAATATAGTTATAGGTTACAGGTTCTAGGTTCTGTATCTCCCTTAATAGAATTTTTCGAGGGTTGACACTTATTTTGACATGGAGTATAGGTTATATTACATCCTAAATGAAATTTAAAATATCTGTGAAAATTCTTGGGTTGTTTATATAATAGAAGTTACTGTGAGACACGTAATATGTTGAAGGGGGGGGGGTTTCTGCCCCCTCTAAACACCCGTCACTTATGTCATCATAATCTGTTGTACTTCATAGGGGGTCCAATTAAGGAGAAAGTGAATTAACAGACAAAATTAGGCCGCAAACTACAATAACATAGCGGGCCGCCGTTTATGGGAGACTTTTACACATAATTTTCAATGTTAATTTTCTCCCTTAACCCGGGAACTGCGGGGAGACTCTTATGAGTGAGTGAAAAAAAAAAATCAACTTTTGACATCGGAAAAAAAAAAAAATTGTTGGCCCCTGGGCCATGCAAAATCTCAGTCCTCTACCTCCCCTCCTTCCCCACTTTCCTCCTCTCCTTCAGTTATCACCTATTTTCCCTGTTATTCCCTTATTCTGAGGTATATTTTCGTGCTAACACTAGCGAGTTGCAAGCAGGGTGTTGTCATCACTGATGGCAAGCGAGTGCAAGAGAGAGAGAGAGAGAGAGTATCGATCGACTGTGTCTCAGTGGCCTTGGGGGAAATTGGCGGGAAAGCAGGTTGCCTCACCCATACATTATACAACTCGCGGGCTATATCTCCGATTTTGACCATCCAAACGCTGTTTTCACTAGTTTTATTGTTGTTTCAGGTTAATACCTTTATAATCAACCCATAATAGGCGCATATGGATAAGTATTAATGCTATTAATGGCACAATGAATATTTTAGTGACGGAAACACCTCAAATACGTCAGCACAGGGGGACGTTTCCAATTACCCCCATGCGCACTTCAGAGGTTAATCGATTTTTCCAAATTATCAAACTCACATACAAATTAAGTACAGTTTATAGGGATTCCAACATGCATTTCAAAATTGTCATGAAAATTGGTGGGTGGTTTGCTTAATATATACCGAAAAAGTTTGTATATTTCACTCTAGGCTATATGAAGAAATTAGGTCAATATTTACGAGTCACACCACAGCTGGGATCTCATTTCTAATGATAGTTTTGGGTTCCTATCATTCTATGCTTCATTGCTATATACTTTTTATCCACCGGAAAATATATATATATATATATATACAGTATATAGGCCTAGGTTTTTTTTTTTTTTTTTTTTTTTTTTTTAGCATTAACCCGTACAGCCCCAGCGACGCGTCTGACGCGTCGGCGATGTATGTAACGCACAGCCCCAGAGACGCGCCTGACGCGTCACCCTAATTGCGCCGACCGTAACCTCAGGTGTAGCCACTCAAGAGGGCTCAGATTTGTATGGGAACTGTGTACGTATCCCACGCAACCGTGCCGATGGTTGAAAACTCTCAAAGTCCACGTGCGTGCGCGTGAGCGCGCAATAACCTGTTTTTTTTGGGTAATTGCCTTCAATTTTTTACTCTTGTAAAATACGTTTTCGGGGGCTCTGTAGGACCATTTTTTAAGCTTTTTGAGCGGTTTTTCGTGGTTTTTCCTTCATTCCTAACCCATTCGCTATTGTTTCTGGAATAAAATCATTTTTTGAAAACCGGCCGGGTTCTGGTGAACAAACATTACAAAACTAGCCGGGGCTCCACGGGTTAACCTAACCAAAAAACCTAACCTAACCTAAATGTATTTGGGGGCTATTAGGTTAAGTTAGGTTAGGTTTTTTGGTTAGGTCAATGCTAAAAAAAAAATAAAGGCAAGAAAATAAAATATTTTCCGGTGGATAAAAAGTATATAGCAATGAAGCATAAAATGATAGGAACCCAAAAACTACCATTAGAAATTAGATCCCAGCTGTGGTGTGACTCTTAAATATTGACCAGAAATTAAGCTTACATATTGCAGATACCAATTATTGATCAAAACATACTTTGTGCCGAGAAATAACTTATTAGCGCGACTGTACACTAATGACTATAAAGACAGTGGCGCGGGCCTAGGCTAGACTGAATTTTAGTGCGAAACATCTCCCGAAATTTGACGGCCCCTAAGCTAGGCTAAATTGGGAAAGTTGGAAATTTGTTTTTTCTAGCCTTATTTAGGCTAGGCCTATAATACTTTGCTAAAGTATTTTTTTCACATAGCGATTTTCATACGGCAAGTACTTCTAGTTTGTTTATTATGCATGTGTTCATAATTATCGCGAATAGACTCGCAGCGTTATTATACATAATTTATTAGGGAAAGTGAAGCTCTATGGAATCCTTATAATAGCCTATACTGTACTCACATAGATTCCGTTGTGGTAGAATAGTTTTTGATAAGTTTTGTAACTATTTTGTCGATATAAATAGTCCCGCGCGTAAACAAACTCAGTTCCGCAATCTTGAGAGCTCTGCTACGGACGTGTTCGAAATGGAGTACACTCGCTACGGTAAAGTGTTATGTTCTACAAAGATGTTACTGTAGCATATGTCTAATATATGAACCCACAGTTGCCGGCATGCAACTTGTAAGGGCTAGTGTTGTATCCCACGTACTGGGTCTAGGGCACTCTAGGGTTAGGTTAGGTTAGGTTAATATACTAGGTCTCTGAAACAAGATTAGTAGTTGCGGTAGTATTTACATCAAAACTATAGTTAACTATCAAAACTATTCTCCCACAGTGGAATCTATGAGAGTATATTATAAGGATTCCATAGAGCTTCACTTTCCCTAATAAATTATGTATAATAACGCTGAGAGTCTTTTCAAAAAAATTACCCAAGTTTTATATAGGCCTACAATAGGCCAAGCCATTCGCGACGGTCTACGCATATCCAACACTGAAGTAGGCTAGGCTATTAACTTTGTATAACAAAACTTGTAAATATTGATGGCTCTGGAGGCCGGGTAACATCTATCTTATCTATTGCCGAATGACTTATTCCCCTTACGAGGGTGGCCATACACAGAATGCCCCCAAGCGGACCTATTCCCTGTGAGAGGGTCAGAGGGACAACCCGAGCCATTTTAGTGAAGGGCTTACAGGATTGACCACTCAATTTAGGATCTGTCCGACTCCGAGGCCCTCTTGTGTATCTTGTTAGCACTATTTTTCTACAGTGGTGTTCGGCTATACACTTCGGCCGGGTAACACTGGACATAAAATACATAGGCTAGGCTAGCTAGCCTAGGCTAGCCTATAAAACCATGAAATGAAATGCAATAAATACAAAAATAAATTAAATTAACTAGGCCTAGCCAATAACTATACCGGTTTGGCCAACAAAAAAAAAAAAAAAAAAAAAAAAAAACATAGCCTAGGCCTATCCTAGCCTATTGAGGAGAAGCCTCGTATCGTCTGGCCTTTTTTTATGTTAATTAACGGGCTCTAAAATAGTCTACATATAATTTAATGCTCACCAGTGAATATATAGACTTAACCGGTTAGTGAAGCATGTTGATGAATGACAGGTGTTGGGATGGTAACAGGTGAATGTGATCGATAGGTGTTGGGGCGAAGGTAAACGTTTATCTTCTCTAATAGTTACTTCTAAATTAATGGCCACCAGTGAATATATATACACTTAGCTAGTTAATGGAGCATGTTGATTAATGATAGGTGCTAGGATGATCAAGATGGAGACTGATAAATGCATTAAATGTGGAGGTACATACAGATAGAGGTGATGGCGTCTGGGCTGGCGTTGGAGGAGTGAGGCCCTTTATAGGTATTCTTCGAACCTCGCCTCGGTAAACAAATGAAGGTCAATATACAGGAGGCGCTACAATATAGGTAGCAAATTTCTAATGGTAGTTTTGGGTTCTTATCATCATATGCTTCATTTCTATATACTTTTCATCCCCGGGGGAAACAAAAAAAATCTTGGGTTTTTTATTTATTTTTTATTTATTAACCTAACCAAAAAACCTAGGTCAATATACAGGAGACGCAGCAATATAGGTAGCAAATTTCTAATGGTAGTTTTGGGTTCTTATCATCATATGCTTCATTTCTATATACTTTTCATCCCCGGGGGAAACAAAAAAAATCTTGGGTTTTTTATTTTTTTTTATTTATTAACCTAACCAAAAAACCTAACCTAACCTAACTTAAATGTATTTGGGGGCTATTAGCTTAGGTTAGGTTAATGAAAAAAAAAAAAAAATCCCAAGAAAAATAATGAAAAATCCCAAGATTTTTTTTTTTTTCCCCGGGGATAAAGAATATATAGAAATGAAGCATATGATGATAGGAACCCAAAACTACCATTAGAAATTTACTACCAATATTGTAGCGTCTCCTGTATATTGACCCAAATGAACCTTAGACATGCGCAATAATTCTTGATCCACATTACATTAATTAACATGTCAAATAGAATACCTATTCAAAAACTAATTACCTTATAGAAATTCGGATAGTTACAGTAATCAAATTATATTAAATTACAATAAGGCTGAAATTCGGATAGTTACAGTAATCAAATTATATTAAATTACAATAAGGCTTCAGGTGATCAAACAATTATTTAAGCCAGCACACCGTAAATCGAAAGTCAGGAATAGCCGTTTTCCGAAAAAAAATAAACCGTATAAATTAACCATGTAAAGAACGCGCACATAAGTTAAAATAGGCCTTGGAAAAATGTTATTTTAATACCACGAATTTTCCGAGTGTTTTTTATAAACAAAATTGGTCATTTGCATCAATATATAGGGTTTGTAATTAATTAGAAATCTCGGGAAAACCTATTTTCCCCATTAGGCCTATCGATCGATGTTGAGACACGCTCGCTCCCCGATAGTGATTTGAAAAGACATTAGCCTAACCTAACCTAACCTAGTATTATGGGTGGGGGCTGCCGCCCCCACACCCCCGCTCGTTGAGTACTAATCCCTTAATAAAAAAAATAAAAAAATATTGGCTGTCGCTTATACGAAGGTGAAAGAAAAGTCGACGAAGTCTATGGTGTTTACTCTGCAATCTTCAGCTTGATTGTACATTGATAACGGGGAAAGTACCGTATTGACAACCTTGTTACGAAAATTAAATTTTAGTACCATACTTTTATATTAGGTTTTTCCGAGGGTTTAACACATTTTCATATGATCTTTAGAGCTATCGATGACTGAAAGTACCGTATTGACAACCTTGTTACGAAAAAGACATTTTAGTACAGTAAAAGTCCGTTAATCCGACGACCGATAATTCGAATCTCCCAATAGTCCGAATTTTTCAATTTGAGGCCAAATCCGAATTCACCCGATGGTCCGAATTTCAAGAAGTCCCAAAGTCCCCTTTTTGAGGCATTAGGCCACTCAAATGACACATAATGGAGCACACACATATCATATGTTCATGAATTCACTTTAAAAGTTTACCATTGTCATTGTAGCCTATTACATACTTCAAAACATTCAGATTAATGGTCAAAGGAAGCTACTGATATAAACGTAAACACCTTCTTCTTCTTCTTCCACATCGTCTGCTAGAGAGTTTGTTTTGCTCTTGAACGCATCCTTGGGACGCTCCGATGCGCTACTGGCTTGCACCGCATTTTCTGCAAGCGCATTCAGTCTTGAGCTTGAAAACGCACCTTTGGACGTATTAGTCTTGAGCTTGAAAACGCACCTTTGGACGTTCCGATACGCTACTATTTATAGTTCAGTGATCGGAGCGTCCCAAGGGTGCTTTCAGGACAACAAGACAAGGGTGCTTTCAATACAATATAATATAACAGAGCACGTCACAAAAGGAAAATCACAAAAGGAAAATTACAAGAACCTCTCAGGGAAGTGCCGTTGTTAAGGCATTACTTCCCGAACCACATCTGATCTGATCTTCAAGAGCAAGACAAACTCGCTAGTAGACGGAAGAAGAAGAAGACGTTTATATCAGCAGATTCCTTTGACCATTAATCTGAATGTTTTGAAGTAGGTAATAGGCTACAATGACAATGGTAAACTTTTGAAGTGATTTCATGAACATATGAGATGTGTGTGTGCACCATTGTGTCATTTGGGTGGCCTAATGCCTCAATGTTTTCGTCATACACAGGTTCATAGGGGTAAAGTCCGATAATCCGAAAAATCCACTAATCCGAACGAGGGCCGGTCCGCTGCCCTTCGGATTAACGGAAGTTTACTGTACCATACTTTTTTATTAGGTTTTGCCGAGGGTTAAAACAAATTTTCTTATGATCTTTAGAGCATATAGATTCATTATTTATCTTCAAATATATCAAAAAAATTTGTGGTATTAAAATAACATTAAACCTAGGCCTTCAGAGGCTATTATTATTTAGGATTAAAGCACACCGTAAGTAAAGAATAGTCAGAAATAGAGGCCCCTTTTATAGATTAAAAATTCCCGAGTAGGCCTATAAAATAATTAAATATCTATAAAAAATCGCACACATACGTTAAAATCGGATATTATTTTGGATTATTAAATCAAAATAGTTAAACATTGTAAGTTAATTTAAAATAAGACTTCAGAGTGTCAAGACTTTCGATCGTATAGTGGATATTGGTATATTTCTATATATTTACCCAGGCACATTCCCTTTTAGTTTTCTTAAGACAGTAAAGCGAGTTTCATTATTAGCCTAGGCCCCAAGGAGAAGCCTCGTATCGTCTGGCCTTTGTTTATGTTAATTCACAAGCTGTATGATAGCCAAAATCTATTTTAAAGGACAACCAGTGAATATAGATAGACTTAGCTGGTTAATTGAGCACGTTGATGAATGACAGGTACTGGGGATGATGAAGATATAGCGCGCTAAATATGGCACAGGCACAACAGGTGAAACTGATGTCCCTCGAGTATCAAATAATTAATAAACTTATCAAAATCGCGGACACATAAGAGAAGACTTCACGGGCTATTATGATCCTGGATTAAGCAAGCACACCGTAAATACAGAATACCGATAATACAATGATAAGAAGTCCCTCGAGTATAAAATCATAAAATGTATACTTATCGGGAACGAAAACACTTACGTCACCTCGTTATGGAGTCCAGCTAGAAAAGAACCCCCTCACCTGGCCCGTCCTGGTAGATGGGTTGGTGAGCTGATTGGCTGATGGGCGATGACGTGGCGCTCTCTCATTGGTCGAGCTCCTCCCCACCCAACAGGATACTCGATTTAGCGCGCGCTTGTTTAAATCACCCCACCCCACCCTCTTTTAACTGCGACCCCCGATAATCCCCCACCCCCTGCCCGACAGGATACAGTACTCGCTTTGTTCAGTGGCTCCCCCCCCCCCCCCCCTACTCTTACCTTCCCCCCCAATCCCTCCTCTTTCTCTCTCCCGTTGCCTTATATGGGCATTCTTTCGATGTTCCGTTCCTCCCCTTCCTTCCCCCCCCTCCCTAAGTACTCAGTCCCCCCTGTCCCTTTAATACTCGCTTTTCTGGACCCCCTTCTCCCTCATGTTTAGCATATTATCATATCACCACCCCACCAATTAACTTACACATATAGGCTACATAATTAAGACTTTCTGTACCAGTGACGTCTGCTATATTTTGGTCTAGCTATAATTAGACGATTATCTGCACCTTAAGAAATATCTGTGGTAGTTAAAAGGGTCGACTGAGATAGTTCGAAGCCTTATAATTGCTAGAGATCCTTCCTAAACTGAGAAAAAATTACTAGTAGTCGCCACAATAAAATTTAAAAGACGTCGCCGGTACAGTACGGGTTAATGAAAACAATCACATTAATTAATACATGTGGTACTCCATGGATTCGAACCTAGGATACTCACACCAAAATTCAGTGCACTAATCATTAACCCCTTCTGTACTGTACCGGTGACGGCCTTTCACATTATTATGGACCCTATTACACGATTATATTCAGTTTAAAAAGGTCCGCTAGCAATTAACAGGCTTTGAACTATCGCATTTAACCCTTCTTACTACCACAGATCCTTCTTAAACTGCACAAAATCTTCTAAATATGGCTAGAATTAATTGAGAAAGACGTCACTGGTACAGTCACGCTAATAAGTGATGCCTCGGCACCAAGAATGGTTTGATCAATAATTGGTATCAACAATATCTAAGCTTCATTTCTTCATATGGAGTGAGATATACAAACATGTTCCTACACTTACCCACCCTTTTCAACATCTGACAGACATTAATACAGCACAGAGCAAGCCAAACGTAATGCCAGCTGAGACATGGCAAATTAGCGCGATCGTACAGGAGTTAAGCTATACACAAGGTTATGTAAGATTAGCCTATATATGGTTATATAAGATTATTAGGCCATGAATTAGCGAAATATTTAATTTCAGTAATGGTTAGATACTTTTATGCAGCTTAGGAAGGTTGTATGGGCGTCTAAGAAAGATCTGTGGTACTAAAAAGGGTTAAGTGAGATAGTTCGAAGCCTTTTCATTGCTGGAGGCCCTTTGTAAACTGAATAAAATCGTCTAATCTAGCTATGTTTAGACGATTTTATGAGGTTTAAAAGGGGTCTCTAGCAATGAACAGGCTTCGAACTATCCCACTTAACCCAAATTTACTACTACAGATCCTTCTTAAGCTGCATAAAATCGTCTAACTATAATTGTATGCTGGCTACTATTATAAGATTTTATTCAGTTTACAAAGGACCTCCAGCAATTAACAGGCTTCGAACTATCTCACTGAACTCTTTTTACTACTACCACAGATCCTTCTTAAACTTCACAAAATCGTCTAAATATAGCTACATTAGACGATTTTATTCAGCTTAAAAAGGTCCTCCAGCAATTAACAGGCTTCGAACTATCTCACTGAAACCTTTTTACTACTACCACAGATCCTTCTTAACCCTCTCCGACATATGACGCGATTTTGAGCCTATTAGGGTTACTTTAAAACCTTTGTTACTATCAGGGGTATTTAGAAACCTTTAGTTTAGTTACTTCAACCTCTGCAGTTGTCTTTGAGTTAGCTGTGGGCAGAAAACTAATTTTGGAGAGGTAATTATAAGAGTGAGAGAACTATTTCTTATTGTTAATTTGTCAACCTCTGCGTCATAGGAGTCTGAAATGGTTAAACTTCACAAAATAGTCTAAATATAGCTAGATTACACAACTTTATTCAGCTTAAAAAGGGCCTCCAGCAATGAACAGACTTCGAACTATCTCACTTAACCCTTTCTACTACCACAGATCCTTCTTAAACTGCACAAAATCGTCTAAATATAGCTAGATTAGACGATTGTATTCAGCTTAAAAAGGGCCTCCAGCAATTCACAGGCTTCAAACTATCTGACTTAACCCTTCTTACTACTACAGATCCTTCTTAGGCTGCATAAAATCGTCTAAATGTAGCTAGATTTGACGATTTTATTTTATTCAGCAATTAACAGACTTCGAACTATCTCACTTAACCCGTTTGACCACATGGAACACATAAAATTGTACATATAATACAGTAAACACAAGCAAGGGTAGAAAAGCTGTCACTTCCTATCTTAAATGTGTGATAAGTAAAGCTAGTATCACACAAGATTTTATAGTCAACATTCGATGGTCAACATTTTTCTGGCAACATTTCTGGATTATTTTACACTGGTATCGGAAACTAGACTGATGATGGATGAATTTAGGTAGCATAAATATTGCAAATGTTGACCTCATAAGCTGCCAGACCAGTGTTGAGGGAAAAAGCGCTTGTGATACCGACTTTAGTGTGGTGACTTAGTGAAATGGCTGGTGTTAATTAACGAGAGCACTACCTCTTCCCATATTTTCCAGCTTTGTCTTGCCTTGCAAGAAAGGATGGAGATGTGGAGAGAGAGGTTCAATTTCTCAGAGGCGAAAACCTTGCCTTGAAGTTAACTCTGCAAGAGTTGTGTTATCGGGCGTATCACCTACCTCTGACCGGGTATATCCTAGTGTTTGCTAGCCTATACCCCTTTGAAAGGACATTAGCCTAACCTAACAATTTTTTATTGGATGACAAATATAGCTGCAACACGTTCCGTTGACAGCGAGCAAAAAATTGCTTCGTGCGAGCGCTTTGCTAGGCTAGCGGAACGACATTGCTTCCTCACTCTGCTCGCTCTGCTAGGCTAGCAAAGCGAGCAGCCAAAAGAGGTTGCTAGGGCGACCTAGCAGAGCGATCAATGAAGGTATAAATGATTGCGTTTGTCCTATTTCCACACTAACTGGCATACTTCATGATTAATAGTATTGAATGAGTATAGAGATGAACAGCAGTTACTAATTCTTGATTAAAAATAAATATTTTACATCATGCCCACCCGACCTATAGAATGCTGCCACAAATATGTTATGCCTACACTGCAACATTCTCAATTAAGACGTCCATCTTTCTTAATAATAATAGTTCTTAAAGCTAGCGCATGCTAAGCTAGCTAAGGATAGCTCAATAAGGCCGATTAGGCGTATTTCCATTGGGGTCCTGTACTACTACCCCATCCCTTTGCTCATGAGGGATGGTGACGACTCAGTGCTTGTGAAAAATCTTTAATGCGCCGAGCGTGGGCGCGAACCCGGGCCTTCTGGGTGGAAGTCCGAGACGCTAGTCACTACACCAAGCGAGCCGCTGTGTATATAATATTACAGTTGGCATCGCCATTATAATTGCTTCATTTATATATAGGCTACTATATGAAAGCAATACTAAAGTCATTACCTATCAACAGAATCATATTACGTAGGCTATATCGGACAATACCGCCCCAGGCCATCACGGTACACTCTCAGTTAACAGACTGAATATTATGTATAAAAATAATGTTAAATTATTCTGAGCCTGTGTGTCAATGGTTGGACGGTTTGAATAGGCATATGTCGGAGTGTGAAGCCACTCAAACTTGTCTGTGAGGTACGGAGTCTTGACATAACACATAACAAAGCCACTCCAACACCTTCCTCTCTCTCCAACACCCCTTCTCCCCTCTCAACACTCTTCTCTGAGCTAGTGCCGATACAAATGGCATGGACAGTCCTGTATAGAATCGTAAAGATTCCAGGACGAGCTCAATAGCGGCAGATCCCCAGATCGACCGTGGTGATTGTCACCTAAACATCTACAAAAAAAAAAAAAAAAAAAAAAAAAATATATATATATATATATATATATATATATCGCGATCTAGTATAGGACAACCTTTACGATATACGTGAAACATAAACAAATATACTGTAACCTGCAAGTTGTGTCACTTTTAAAGATATTCTAGTGATTGATTTGTATGACAGCAACATTATCGAAGTGGTGGCTGTGGAATTGTGTATATTGAAATGTGTAAGGAACAAACTTTTAACAAACATTACGTATGCAATGCAGAAATAAAATTAATAATGACTGGTAGCCTACAGTACAAAAGTAGCCTACCATCACGCCGCCAGTTTTCGCAAAATAACTTACTATGAGCGGTATCGTCGACATATAATGTAATCTGTACAATACTATTAATCATTCAGGCACGGAAAATCGTCAGTTACTCATAATGGTCACCACCATACTGTACTTTGAAAGATATGGAACTGTAAATGTATAATGAAAAACAAATGTGCATAGCCTAGTACTGTGTCTTGACATGTTCACCAACTTTCCCAATATTTTCACGTATTATGTCAAGTCCTCAAATAATATTGTAAAGTCACTTAGTAAGAACACAATACATCGTATATGCATTTAAAAATATTTATGGTAGCCTACATGTTCAATGAAAACTTGTAAGTACTAAACAAATTAATAATGCGAGGTGCAAGCGATAGGCCTAATATCCATCGCTGTACAGTGTGTACACTATTCCTTTAGGTATAATACACTATAAGAGCCATTAGGCTAGTTATTTACAAGTATATATATATATTGGATATTAGACTCGCATCAGTATAAAATTGAGGGTTTTATTAAAGGGCGCATACGATATTATAGCCTAATTTCCGGTTGTTACAACATATATTTTCATCGAGTGTGATACATTTCGCAATTAACCCGGCAAGCGCGATAGGCCTCACGGAAGGCTTCCTATAGGGAACGCGATAGGCCTCACGGAAGCAGGACCATAAAAAAAGCCTTCCATAAAAAAAAAGGGCCTATCAAAACAAAGGAATTTGTCTCTAGGTGAGATAATTCCCCTCCAGTACTCATCCATGTAAATCTCACCCACCCCCCTCCCCTCCTTCCCCACCTTATTCCCCCCTCCCTCCCCACCTCAATTATCACCTATTTTTCCTCTTATTATCATCATTTATCGGTTATTTTTCTCTCCCGCGATAATGTAGCACAAGTGGGTTGCATAAAAGATCGTTATGCAACACCCAGACACCGGCACACACCGCCCCGCTCTTCTCAGTTGACTCCCAGACAGCGAGAGGGGAGGGCTGCCTGTCTCTCTCTCTCGCCTGAGATTATGACCGGGTGGCCAATATCTTCGTTTTTCACCACCCAAATGCTTTTCCCACTTATTTTAGCACTCTTGAAGGTTCATATATACATCATATATGTAAAATAAAAGCATACCGAAAACAAATAATGGTTTATATTGTAAATATAACGAATTCTGTCAGAATCCAGGGCTAGAAATGCACAAATAACTACCCTAGCACCTACTGTCATATCGCGCTTGTCAGGTTAAGCGAATACATATACTGTATATGAAGACTGTCATTGATGATTGTTATGTGCGGTCAGCTGATATGCGAAGCAAAAAAATGCTAGCTAGTGTCCTGTTCAGCCTATTGACAGTGCTGCTAGCCTACCAAAGCGGTCGCACGAAGCTATTATTTGCTCGCTGTCAACGGAACGCGTTGCTGACAAGGCTAATATTCGAACCGTACAGGCAGGAGGTTGACGGTTCGAGCCTCGGGCCAGCCAGTGAGTTATTGGCAGATGTCAGTGCTCTTGGTGAACGGTGCGGTCTAGCAATCTGTGGCAACCTTCCTAAGTCCCGGATTCATCAGGGCACCCACCCTAGCCTTGTTATTCAGCAGGGAGTGTATGGTGGTAAAAACTGCATCTAACAACCTTACCTAACCTATCCTAGTATTATGGGTGGGGGCTGCTGCCCCCACACCCCCGCTGTTTGACATCAACATACGTACTTACACGACGTACGCCCTGTAACACAACTCATTCCGGTAACTCTGGCGGAGAAGAAGAGCTATGCTAGTGCGGTTGGAGATGGTGGAGCTCCCTGGAGGATAGTGGCTACGAGTGGCACTAAGTGCAAGCCAAGAAGAGACACGCTAGAACTTAAAAACAAGTTCGATGCCTTGGCTGAAGAGGGTGATGGAGGAAGGGCTAGTGAAGAAAGGAGTGTTGGTAATTACATTATAGGGAATAAGCTTGCACCCTTATATTTTATGTTTTTTCCTCCAGATTTTGAGAAATGAGTGTTTTCATGGTCTTAGTTATAATTCCAATGTGGGATACACGATGGGTTGAGGGTGGGCTTTGCCCCCCCCCCCCTACGAATTATTGAAGTCGTCATCTATGTTGCCAGCAGGGGGTAAATATCGATTATACTGCATAAAGAAGGCGTTTGTAAACAGTGAGGATGTCCGAAAGAGCTCTGAGATTGATTATAATGGGCGTTGTTGTTGTTGTTGTTCCCTAAGCTGCCTGGCCTAACAGCCCCGAGTCCCTGAGGAAGGCCATGGCCGCGATCGGGCTTTCCCACAGAGCTCTCATTGAGTGTAGATTGTGTTGTTGGCGTAAGTGGTTGTGTGAAATGCAGTCTTCTATGTGTTTGATGGTATGGGGTGCTGTGTTACATCCTGGGCAGGTGTCGACGACGGAGTCATCCAGTCTCTTCTGATAAATCAGAAGAGCTGGATGGTGTCCGCATCTCAGCCTGGCCAGGTGGACTCTGTCCTCACGAGGAAGGGAGGATTCGGAAGGATGGATTTCGGGAGGTTGTGCTTGCAGCTGCGTGTTGTCCATGAGTGAGTGGATGGATCGGCGAGAGATATGAGTATGGATGTGCTTCTGGAAGTTGGCTTGGGGTGGGCAGGGAGGGAGAGAGGACAGTATTTGTGTGTGATACCGTGTGCTGGGTGTTGTTTTGATATTTCTTGGTGTCTGTGGGTGTGTTGCCATGTAGTGTAGTGGGTGGTTTTGGTTCGTAGAGGCTGCTGCCAGAAATTGGGTGCCTCTCATGTCCAGATGGTCTTTGACTTTGAGGATTTTGGTTTCTTGATGTAGGTGATCTGTGGGTGTAGTAGCTGTCCAGCCTGTAATGATTTTTAGGGATTTGTTTTGAATAGTCTGTAAGGTCTTGTGAAGTGTTTCAGCTAGGTTAGAAGCCCAGACTGGGCTTGCGTATTCCATCGCTGATCTTATGTATTGTTTATAAAGTGTGGTGGTGGTTTCTTTGTTGTGTCCAAATTTTGTGTGAGCAAGTGACCTGAGGGCATTAAGTCTGGGTGTCAGTTTCTTTTTGTGTTGTGCTGTTTGAATGTCATATGAGTATCATATGTTACTCCTAGGATTTTGGGTGAGTGTGTATGTGTTAGGGGTGTGTTGTTTATGGTGAGTCGAGGGATGTATTCGTGTTCTCTTGTCCAGCTTGTGAGCAGGGTTGCGGTGGATTTGGCTGGGGCTAGATTAAGTCTGTTTGTAGTGCACCACCCAGGTAGTGTGTTGAGATAGGGTCGAAGGAGATCTGTTGCTGTGTTTGGGTCATGGTGTGTGCATGTGAGTGTTATGTCATCTGCATAGGAGGCTAAGTTTATTTGGGGTGTATTGGGTATATTTATGTTGTGCATGTATAGATTGAAGAGTGCGGGTGATAGGACGGATCCTTGTGGGACTCCGTTTGGAAAGTTTCTGATTCTAGATGACCGACCGGCAAAAGATACATGTGCACATCTGCCTGCTAGGAAGTTGGCCAGCCACCTTTTTGTGTTGTTGTGCATGTTTGTTAGGTTGTGGCGGGGGATGGCATCGAAGGCTTTACTAATGTCGAGTGTAGCTAGTAGTGATCTGTGTGGTGGTCTAACTAAGTTGATGCCGTCAAAAGCTCTTTGTGTAAGGTCTGTGAGAAGAGTGTTCGTGGAGTGCAGTGGCCTGAAGCCATGTTGTGTTGGAGCTAGGGGTAGGTCGGGTGTAATTAGTTGTAGTACAAGGCGTTCCATGACTTTGGAGGGGGTGCAAAGGAGTGTGAGGAGGGTAGCGTGGGGTCTTTGTTGGGTTTGGGGAATGTGATGATAATACCATGCTTCCAGATGTCTGGTAATGTGTTGTGTGAGTAACTGTAGTTTGATATGTTAGTGAGTTAGCGAGTTAGAATGGGCATTTTTTCTATTAATACCGGGTTTTATAAATGGGATCAAAATTATTCTCCCACAGTGGATTATAAATGAGTAAAGTATAAGGATTCCATAGACCTACATTGTCCCTAATAAATTATGTATAATAAGGCTGCGAGCCTATTCCTATAATTATCAGAGTGTTTCCCAAGGTGGGAAAGGCAGGAGGAAAGAAGGTAAGTCTCCCCACAGAGAACTTACTGCGGCTGGTGCCCCACCAGCACCCAGCGACGTGTGTTCTATTTTATTCTAGCTATATTTAGACGATATTATGCAGCTTGGGAAGGAAAGTTCATGTGTAGCGGGTGACTGTTTTTCAGATGCCTACTTTAACCTAACCTAGTATATTAGTACGAATGTAAAATTTAAAAATATATTGTTCTATCTATCTATCTATTGCCTGACGCCGTGATCCCCGAAGGGGTGGCCACGAACGAACCGCCCCCATGCACCTCTGTCCCCAGTCAGTCGACGCCCCTCCCCCCAACCAGCACCGCCTTCGTTCATGTTTTTTTTTTTTTTTTTTTTTTTTTTTTTTTTTTTTTTTTAAGAGACAATGAACGGAGGAAGGAAAAACACAGATAAAACAAAAAGGTCCATGTGCCTAAAGGCATCCTCCATTCATAAAATGTTTGTAACAACTGGATTTAAACATTTGTTGATTGTAAGTTTGTGGAAAGCAATTCGAGGGAAGTGAATTCCAAAGAGTAGTAGCTCTGGGGATAAATGAATTCTGATAAGCAGAAGTTCTGCATTGTGGAGGAGAAAGTGTAAATTCATGGGCGCTCTCAGCTGCCCTAGTTCTACGGGGAAAGATGTGGAGAGGCGGCACAATTGAAGCAAGTTCCTCGGAACAATTGCTGTGAAAAATATCTGTAGAATAATGCAAGGGATGCAACGTTTCTTCGTATGGCTAATGTAGGAAGGTCCTGTGTGATTGCAGGGTTATTGATTAATCTAATAGCTTTATTTTGAATTTTGTCCAACTGCCTCAATGCAACCACTCCACTTCCACCCCACAGAGGTGAACAGTAATCCATCTGAGAGCGCACATGACTTTTATATATTACGGCCAACTGCTCGTCAGTGAAGAATTCTCGAACTCTGTACAGGAGTCCCAGTTTTTTAGAGGCATTCTTAGCAATGCTTCTAACATAATGTGTCCAGCTCAAGTTAGTAGTTAATGTTACACCGAGAATGTCAATACTAGGGGAAGTGGGAATATTTACATCATTAAAAAATATATGGGAGTCAGTGAGATTCTGTCGGTTAGAAAATTGAATGTACTTGGTTTTCTGTGCATTAAAGGAAACTAGATTCTCTTGTCCCCATTCATTAATTCTAGAAAGTAGTTCCTCACTCCATCCTTCCACCTCATATTCGGTCTACCTCTCCCCCTCTGTCCCTCCACCTCGCTCTCGTACACCCTCTTAGTCATTCTCTCGCTTTCCATACGTTCCATATGGCCGAACCATCTCAAGTTGTTCCTTTTCACACTTTCCAGCACATCTACCTCCACACCACACCTCCTTCTTACTTCCTCATTAGTCTGTCTATCCCTCCATGTAACTCCGCACGCACTCCTTAAGTAATTCATTTCCACTGCTCTCACTCTTGGTCTGAGTCTCTCATATATATATATATATATAAATATATTGTTACATTACCAAATTATTGAGATATATATACATGGTAGCCCGCTACACATAATTATACCAGGATCTGTGGTAGTTAAAAGGGTGGGTTGAGATAGTTTGAAACCTTATCATTGCTAGAGGTCCTTCCCAAGCTGAATATAATCGTCTAATAGTTGCCAGAATATGATGAAAAGGACATCCCTGGTACTCAATGGGTTAAGCGTTACTTCCACATAGCGATTTTTATTAGTTCCTTTGCTTTTATCTTGTGTCGTCCCAGTTTTGGTTTGTTTATTTTTAAAGTTTTACATTAAAATAATATAAAATAAAGTAACACCCCATTCTTAACATTAATCTTCAATCCCCAATGCACTTGAATAAACTAATGAGAGCATATGGTCCTCCCGGGATTTAAACTCGGGACACCACACCCAGAACATAAGCATCTAAAAGAACCAAGGGAACTCTGCCGCCGCAACACAACCTAACGTCAACGAACCAGACGATGACGACGACGATGTACTGTATTGAATTATTAACCCTCTCCCCCACTCACCAGTTTGCGAGGCCTTTACTATCTATCTATCTATCTATTGCCTGATGCCGTGATCCCTGAAGGGGTGGCCACGAACGAACCGCCCCCATGCACCTCTGTCCTGTCTGTCGACGCCCCTCCCCCCAACCAGCACCGCCTGGTGATGGGCTGGTGGGGCTGGTGGGCCTGGTGATGGGCTGGTCTATCAGAGTGAAAACTGAGCGATCTCTGCCATACTTACTCTGACTGTTCCTTTTACTTATATATTTTCTAGATCTCAAGTGACGGAGTCTCTAACGTGGATTGACCTCCCAATCTACCAAGATTGGAAGCCAAAGCGTCACATTTTTCCTTTGCCCCTCAACTTTCTCTTCATAATTGGTGAGGGGCACAGGGCCCTGGGTGGGGCTTTGGTTTCCCGGGCGTTTCCGCACCCTCCTCAGCTCCCCGCCATGGAGTGGCTTCGGTTGCCCAGGCTTTATTGTGGTCGGCAGGGAGGGTTCTGTGGGGGCGCTCGGTTATGGCCTTGGCCTTGCTCGGGGCCTTGGGGCTGTTCGGCCAGGCAGCTTGGGGAACAACAACAACAACAACCAGCACCGCCTTCGTTCATATACTTCCTCACTCCATCCTTCCACCTCTCCTTCGGTCTACCTCTCCCTCTCTGTCCCTTTACTACATCATCAATAAAGCCGGTATCACACGAGAGCTTTTATAGTCAAAATTTTTCTGGCAACATTTCTGGAATATTTTGCCCTGGTATTGGAAACTAGACTGGTGGTAGATGAATTTAGCTAACCGAAATATTTTAGATGTTGACCTCATAAGCTGCCAGACCAGTGTTGAGGATAAATATTGAGGGAAAAAGCGCTCGTGTGATACCGGCTTTAGGTGTCCAATACTATTACTACTATAGTCTATTTTTTCCAGCTGAGGTTGAATTGCCATGTTACTATCTTGGTTACTCAGCTATAAGGTAGATTTTGTAGCGAAATATGTTGTTAATTATGAAAACTTTACAGTAAAACGACACACAGCTATATCAGTTTCATATTTTTCCACTAAGTATCGAGAAATCAGCTACTAAGGGATTCAATTTACCATCAGCTGGAAAAAAATAGACTACTGTATAGTACTACTACTGCTATTACTTTTAATACTACTATTACTACTACTACAGTAAAAGTCCTTTAATCCGACGACCGATGATTCGAATCTCCCAATAGTCCGAATTTTTCAATTTGAGGCCAAATCCGAATTCACCCGATGGTCCGCATTTCAAGAAGTCCCAAAGTCCCCTTTTTGAGGCATTAGTCCACTCAAATGACACATAATGGAGCACACACATATCATATGTTCATGAATTCACTTTAAAAGTTTACCATTGTCATTGTAGCCTATTACCTACTTCAAAACATTCAGATTAATGGTCAAAGGAAGCTACTGATATAAACGTAAACACCACATCGTCTGCTAGAGAGTTTGTTTTGCTCTTGAACGCATCCTTGGGACGCTCCGATGCGCTACTGGCTTGCACCGCATTTTCTGCAAGCGCATTCAGTCTTAAGCTTGAAAACGCACCTTTGGACATTCCGATACGCTACTATTTATAGTTCAGTGATCGGAGCAAGGGTGCTTTCAAGACAACAAGACAAGGGTGATTTCAATACAATATAATATAACCGAGCACGTCACAAAAGAAAAATCACAAAAGGAAAATTACAAGAACCTCTCAGGGAAGTGCCGTTGTTAAGGCATTACTTCCCGAACCACATCTGATCTGATCTTCAAGAGCAAGACAAACTCGCTAGTAGACGATGCGGACATATGGTGTTTACGTTTATATCAGCAGATTCCTTTGACCATTAATCTGAATGTTTTGAAGTAGGTAAATAGGCTACAATGACAATGGTAAACTTTTGAAGTGATTTCATGAATATATGATATCCTATGTGTGCACCATTGTGTCATTTGGGTGGCCTAATGCCTCAATGTTTTCGTCAGGCCATTAATACACAGGTTCATAGGGGTAAAGTCCGATAATCCGAAAAATCCACTAATCCGAACGAGGGCCGGTCCGCTGCCCTTCGGATTAACGGAAGTTTACTGTACTTTGATTTTTATTTAATATTGTACATACATTATATTTTACAAACATCAGATATTAGTCTATTCCTACTATTCTACTATATCACTACTCTACACCATGCAACTTCAATCCAGTCGCCCCCCTATGTGACCCTCTGCCACCGCTGCCTCGTTGTCCACTTCTGCCACCGTCGCTGGTTGTGGTGCAGACAGTCTTGTTCCCCGCAGGCATAGTAGTGCTGATCTGAACAATGAGAAAGATAGACGGCACCTCATCCAGGCTACAACGTGGCTCTTGGGCTGTTTCTTCTTCTCTGCAAGCCTTGAATAGAAGCACTGGGCCCTAGGTCCCATCCCTCCAGATGTGGTGAAGACTAGTGCATCTCTTTTTATTATTTTATTCTATTTTATTTTATTGACTTTGCAGTCTGATCTTAAATCAAAGACCCTGACAAGTGAGGCACCTCTTAACAGGGTTGCCTGGAACGCCGTCGTAAGTCGCTGGTACTGTACTGGCGAGTAACTTTTTTACTGATGGCCAACGTCCTTCGCTGGGACAGTAGGTGCTAAGGAGCCTGTAGATTCAACCGCTCAACAGTCAAGTCAGGAGGTTTTATTCCAGGTGGCGAGTGAGACACAGGCCGTAGCTCGATTGTTAAGAGCGTTCGCCTGCTAACCGTGAGGTTGACGGTTCGAGCCTCGGGCCAGCCAGGGAGTTATTGGCAGATGTCAGTGCTGTTGGTGAACGGTGCGGTCTAGCAATCTGTGGCAACTATTCACTAAGTCCCTGATTCATCAGGGCATCCACCCTAGCCTTGCTATTCAGCAGGGAGTGTATAGTGGTAAAAACTGCATCATCATCATCACACCGAGACAGTTTGAGTGTTACAATCGGCTCGTTCGTGGTCTTACCTTCATAGACTTATATGACGCCTGGCTGTCTCCTCGTGGCTCACTGCAACTCTGACTTCTCAAAGCTGCATCGCCACTGTCTACCTGTCTCATCTCACGATCTCGGACGCCTCTCTCTCTCACACACCACCTACTGATAACGGTTGTTGTTGTTGCTGTTCCCCAGGCTGTCTGGCCGAGCAGCCCCAAGGTCCGAAGCAAGGCCAAGGCCATAAATGAGCACCCCCACAGAACCCTCCCTGCTTACCGGGCGAAGTCACTCCAAGGCGAGGAGCTGAGGAGGGTGTGGAATCGCCCGGGAAACCAAAGCCCCACCCAAAGCCCTGTGCCCCTCAGCAATTATGAAGGCAAAGTTGAGGGGCCCCTCAACTAATAACAGTATACAGGTTTCTCTCACTATCCGATGCCCCGATTTACGATATTATTATAGATAAATTTTCACCCCTATTCCGACTGACTCTTCCCAAATGGTAGAAATATTTGCTCAATTTCTCGAGTCGTTTAATAGTAAACGTCTGAAAATCTAAAAATTAATGGGGCTAAACATGAGGAAAAAAGGAATACAGAAATAAAACCCTTAACATTAAAACTAAGAGCTACTTTGCTACAATTCAAAGGTGCCTACAGTTGTACTACCAAAGTTTCTCAGAGTAAAGTGTGCAGTTTTAGAACCAATTAACCCCTTCAGCACCATGACATCTTTTTACCTTTGATTCTGGCTAAATTAACCCTTTGGCGCACGATGACTCGTTCAGTCATTAGGTATTTTTTTCCTAGGCGCACGATGACTCGTTAAGTCATTAAACTTAAAAATATTCGCCAAAAATTAAGTTTCCGTCTGACGCGCGTCATATTTGGCATAGATATTAAGTATTAAGTCTAGTTCAATGGGTACAATTGGCAACCCCCTCAGTTTAACGGTTTACTCACGGCTGGCTGGGAAGGGAGCAGAGTACAGCTCAGTCTGTTTTTCGATACTTTCACGTTTATTCGTGTATCTCAGTAACTATTAGGTTTATAGTAATTCTGAAGTTACCAGTGGAATCCTCATTAAATTCCGCTTCCATATATGTATGCAAATCAAAAATGTTGTGGGCAAAATTTTGAGCTAGCGCGAGTTGGAGATAAGGTATTTAATTTTTTGTTTACAATTCTTATTTCGGAGTGCCCCAATGTGGTTGTTTTGTATTTATTCTGTGTTTTTATTCACTTATCTTCAAGTTCAATCAATAACGAAGCCGATGGTACCTCATTAATCCAAATACAAGGCTTTTTTGGTGGATAAAAACGTCACAGAAACAAATTATCGCCGGGCACAAAACTGGCTCTGAGTGAGCTGAGATATACTTAGGGAGTGGGAAAAAACTTTGATTGGAAACTATAGGTGCGCCAAAGGTTTAAAATGTAAAACTTGCAAACAAAGCAGACCAAAACTTGGACAAAGACAATATAAAGTCAAAACAACTTATCAAAATCGTTATGTGGAAACAACGCTTACTAAAATCAAATTTATGAAATGAAAGAACACAATCCACCCCATAGGGTGTACATCATGTACACAAGATGATTTTATGCAGTTTAAGATGGACCTATGTTGCTCAGAGGGTATATTGGGAACGTATAGACCCTTTTGAATCCTAGAAGTCGATTATAAGCTAAAGAAAAACGTCTTATGGTAACCAGAATATGATGAAAATACGTCATGGTGGTGAAGGGGTTAATCTAACCAATCACCGGTGCATAGATTTCTCATGGGTGGTTGTGCAGTTTTAAGCCGGTATCACACAAGAGCTTTTTTAGTCAACATTTGTTAATCAACATTTGTTAATCAACATTTGTGGAATACTGTATTTTGCCCCAGTATCGGAAACTAAACTGATGATGGATGAATTAAGGTAGCCGAAATACTTAAAATGCCAACCTCATAAGCTGCCAGACCAGTGTTGAGCATAAATGTTGAGGAAAAAAGTGCCTGTGTGATACCGACTTTAGAACCAATTAAGCTAACCAATCACCGCTGCACAGGTTTCTCATGGGCGGGTGTGCAGTTTTAGAACCATGCCAGGAGACCCGTGGCGAAGCGTCCCGTGGTGTAGACCAGGGTGATGAGGCCGAGGTAACCAAAGCTGCCACGCATACGCTTCTTAGGGTCTGGAAGGAGAGAAGAGCAATAATGTCAGTAACAATCAATTCATTATTATCACCAACCCACCAATTACCTTACAAATAAACCTAATTAATGAAATTAATGAAACTAATGAATACATGTTTTACTCCAAGGATTCTAACCTAGGATACTCACACCAATATTCCGCGCACTAACCATTACGCTATCAAAAATTGACCATTTAAGAGTTTCAGGCTATAAGGAAGTTAGAGCTGTAAATATTGCTATCCAGTAAAGAGGTTGGGTCGGTGGGCTTGCGACCCCCACCCGGAAAATATATCTAAGCAAAGAAAAACGAACGAACAGCCTCGGATGCGGACGGAACCAACGTTGACGAACCACGACCGACTAAGGACATGCCTTCGGACATTCTGAGAATGGCTACGTGGAATGTTAGTGGCATGGATGATGGCACAAAAGAGAGAGAGGTTCTGGAAGTGTTAGTGAATGCCAGGCTGGATGTATGTGGAATGACAGACACCAAATGGAAAGGTTCAGATGTGAGAGAATGGGAATGTGGAATGGGTGTGTGTGCTGGAGTGAGTGAAGGAACAGCGAGAGAAGGTGCATGTTTGTTTGTAAGTAGCAAATGGAAGGAATGTGTAAGAGAGTATGGGTCTGTGGGTTCAAGGATTGTGTGGGTGAGAATGAAAGTAGGAATACAAACGTGGGTGATTGTATGCGTGTATGCCCCGACAGAGGATATACTTGAAAGAAAGAAAGAGGAGTTCTGGATGAATGTGGAGGCGTGCCTGGAGAAGTTTGACAAGAACGAAAGAATATTTCTGATTGGGGATATGAATGGTAAGGTGGGTGACAGGAAAGTTGAGGGAGTGGTGGGAGGGTGGGGGGTACCATCAGAGGTGAATGGGAATGGTAGTGCACTTGTGGACGTATGTGTGGGGAGGAGGCTGTGGATAGCCAACACCTTCTTCCGACACAGAATGATCCACAGGTACACGTGGAAACGGATGTTGACGATGAAGGATAAGACAGTGGTGGAACGAAAGTCATTGATTGATTATGTATGTGTGGATGAACGAATGAAGATATCTGTGATGGATGCTAGGGTGTATAGGGGTATTGGAGGGGGTCTGTCTGATCATTATGTAGTGGTAGCTAAGGTTAGGATACAAAAGAAGTGGGTGAGGAGAGCGGGAGGGAGGCGAGAGGAGGGTGGAATGGTGAGGAGGGTGGAGAGGTTGCAGGAGGAGGAAGTCAGGGAGGAGTACAGGAGAGCAGTGGAAAGACGACTAGGTGGGTTCGACCTGGAAGTTATGGAGGAAGTGGAGGAGATGAGCAAGGTGTTTAAGGATGAGATCTGTGCAGCATGTGAGGAGGTGTGTGGAGTGAGGAGAAGAGGGAGGGGAGTGAAAGGTACAGCATGGTGGACAGAAGAGGTAAGAATAGCTGTGGAAGAAAAGAAGAAAGCATATAGAGAGTGGTTGGGTAGTAGAGGGAATGAAGATTCCGAGAGACAGAAACGAGCGAGGTACGTGGAGAGTAAGAGGGTGGTGAAGAGAGTAGTGAAGGAAAGTAAGAGAAGAGTAGATGAGGAATTTGGAAGGAATCTGAGTGTAAAATGGAGGGAGAGTAAGAAACTGTTCTGGAAAGAAGTCAAGAAAGTTAGGGAAGGTAGTAAGGGTGTGAAAGATAAGAATGGGAGAATGCTAGCCGAGAAGCAAGAGAGAGTCGAAAGATGGAGGGAGTACTTCAGTGAGTTGCTAAATGAAAGGAATGAAGAGCCAGCAAACATAGCTGGATATGGTATGGGAGGGAGAAGAAGAGAAGTAGTGGAGGAGGAGGTGGGGATCAGGAGGTCAGAAGTGTGGGAAGCCATGAAAAGAGTGAAGTTGGGGAAAGCACCAGGAACAGATGGAGTGTGTGGGGAAATGTTGAGGTATGGTGGTGAGATAGTGATAGAATGGGTATGGAAAATGTGCAAACTAGCATGGGAGAAGGGGAGTGCACCCGATGACTGGAAGACTGGCATAATAGTCCCCCTATATAAGGGCAAAGGGGAAAGAGGAGTGTGTGGTAACCACCGAGGAATATGTCTTCTAAGCGTAGTAGGGAAGGTATACAGTAGGGTAGTGATTGAGAGAGTGAGAGTGAGAACGGAGAAATGGATAGGCGACGAGCAGGGAGGTTTTAGGAAGGGAAGAGGATGTGTAGATCAAGATTTTTACCCTGAATTGTGTTGTGGAGAAGTATCTGGAGAAGAAACAAAAGGTGTATGTTGCCTTTATGGACTTGGAGAAGGCCTATGACAGAGTGGATAGAGAAGGTTTGTGGAAAGTACTTAGAATATACGGAGTAGAGGGCAAGTTGCTGAAAGCAGTGAAGAGCATGTATGAGGGTGCAAAGGCGGCAGTACGTGTGGAGAGTGAGCAGAGCGAGTTCTTTGACCTGAATGTTGGTTTGAAACAGGGGTGTGTGATGTCCCCGTGGTTGTTTACTGTATATATGGATGGAGTTATGAAAGAAATACTATCAAGAGCAGTGGATGTTGGTGTATCGCTGAAAAGGGAGGGAATTGAGTGGAAGCTACCTATACTGCTGTTTGCGGATGATACAGTTCTGATGAGTGATAATGAATGGGAGTTGCAGGGTCTGGTAAATGAGTTTGGAACAGTGTGCGAAAAACGGAATTTGAAGGTAAATACGGGGAAGAGCAAGGTTATGGTCTTCGAAAGGGATGAAGTCACAGAGTGTGAGGTGAAGCTGAACGGTCAGGCTATGGAGATCGTCAACTCTTTTAAGTATCTGGGCAGTGTGTTGAGTAAAGATGGGACTATGGATGAAGAGGTGCGGGAGAGGGTACAACAGGGGAAGAGGGTTGTAGGAACGCTAAAAGCAGTAACAAGAAATAGGGTGGTCAGTATGGAAGTGAAGAAGTCCTTGCATGACAGTGTGGTAATCCCGACACTGACTTACGGAAGCGAAGCATGGACGTTGGTTGAGAGACTCAGACCAAGAGTGAGAGCAGTGGAAATGAATTACTTAAGGAGTGCGTGCGGAGTTACATGGAGGGATAGACAGACTAATGAGGAAGTAAGAAGGAGGTGTGGTGTGGAGGTAGATGTGCTGGAAAGTGTGAAAAGGAACAACTTGAGATGGTTCGGCCATATGGAACGTATGGAAAGCGAGAGAATGACTAAGAGGGTGTACGAGAGCGAGGTGGAGGGACAGAGGGGGAGAGGTAGACCGAATATGAGGTGGAAGGATGGAGTGAGGAAGTACATGAACGAAGGCGGTGCTGGTTGGGGGGAGGCAATGACGTATGCCTCAGAAACATGGGCCGTTAAAGTAGAGGATGTCAACAGAATGGAGCGTAATGAGATGAGAATGGTGAGATGGATGTGTGGGGCCAGGCTACAGGATAGAATAACAAATGTTGAGCTGAGGAGACGTTTAGGTATAAAGAGTATTAGCGAGGTGATGCGTACAAGTAGACTGGGATGGTATGGACATGTGGAGAGAATGGATGAACAAAATTGGGTGAAAAAATGCAGGTCTGTGATTGTGGAGGGAGCTGCACCAAGGGGTGGACCGAGGAAGACCTGGGATCGGACTATACGCGCCGATCTCAAATCCAAGAACTTGACAAGTGAAGCAGCCCTTAACAGGGTTGCCTGGAATGCCGCCATTAGGGCAAGAGACTGAAACTGCACTTATGTGTGGAACACTCAGTCTTAAAATTTTATGTATGTATGTATGTAGGGGCGTCGACTGACTGGGGACAGAGGTGCATGGGGGCGGTTCGTTCGTGGCCACCCCTTCGGGGATCACGGCGTCAGGCAATAGATAGATAGTAACCATCAGAACAGGGCTGCCCGGAATGCCACAAATAGGACATAAAACTCAAACTATTCCCTCTATGGACCACTCAATCTTTTATAAATATACTGTATGTACAGTCAGGTTTCGATATACTGTACAGTACTGTACACGGTTAATTCGTACCTTGTACGGTCGCGCTAATAAGTCATGTACCAGCTGTTATTACGTTTGGCTCGCTCTGTGCTGTATTATTGTCTGTCCGATGTTGAATAGGGTGGGTAAGTGTAGGAACATGTTTGTATATTTAACTCGATATGAAGAAATGAAGCTTAGATATTGCTGATACCAATTATTGATCAAAACATACTTGGTGCCGAGACATCACTAATTAGCGCGACTGTACATGCAGTGTATTATTATGTTTTTTCCACCAACTAACTTCACTTCTAAATTCAATTAATGAAATAAACAAATAAATGTGGCACTCCAAGGTCTCGAACCTAGGATACGCACATCGAAATTCCGCGCACTTATGCATTACGCTATCAAGACAGTACTGTGTATCAGAAATAACAGGCCTTATGAGAATTAATTCAATTCGTTCCAGCCACTTTCCCAAAGTCCCCTATTTGAGCCTTTAGCCTACCTTAAGCCGACATTATACCACCAACAAAACATATTTGCGTGTCAGGCAGGCAATTATAATGTAAAACTTGCAAAATAAACAAACCAAACCTTATACGAACACAGTAAAAAGACCAAACAACTAATCAAAATCGCTATGTGGAAACAACGGTTAAGTAAAATAATAATTTATATATAAAAGAACACAATCCACCACATAGGGTGTACATTACTACATAAGCAAGTTATTCTGTTTACCAAGCAAACTAATCGCACATAGCATCAATAAGAACTGTTTTGGACCTGCTACTGACCTATTTGTCAAGCATGCAATATCCTGCAACGTAAACAAACCACACTATGTTTATTGTCATCTGCTACAATCAGCGCGGCGCAGAAATGTCCGACGTCGGCCCGGAGTTGCAGCAGGACCTGTCGCCCGCAAATTTTCGTGTACCGTATATACGAATATTTTCCGTGTTGTGGCCGACTTTGGAATTTTTGGGGTTACCGTGTCCAAACGAATCCGTGTATATGAAACGTGTGAACATCGAGACCTGACTGTATAGTACACACAATGTACAGTTGTCAGCATGTTCTTTATCACCCTGTGATTTTCATTATGCTGGGAGCTGTTTAGAAATACTAGTTGAAAAGCAATTCACTCAACAGTTCATAAATGTATACAAAGGAAAGTTTATTCGATATTTGATTATACAGTATAATAAATTCACTGACCTCCTGTGTAGTATCCGAGAGCGTAGACGACCCGGCCGGCACAGTAGACGGTACCGGCGATGGCGCTGGTGACGGGACTGTGTAGACTGCCCAGTAGTAGCAGGGATAGGAACGTGGGGCACATCTCCAACCTGGGCAGAGAACACAAATATTTATGATAAACAACTAAACAAAATATATTCATATTTTTTCACCAACCAACTTTACTTCTAAGTTCTAAACTCAATTAATGAAATCAACAAATACATGTGGCACTCCAAGGACTCGAACCTAGGATACTCACACCAAAATTGTACAGTACTGAAACCTTGTCTTAGATAAAACAAAATAAAATCCCCACCAGACTACTTTTAGACACATAGAAAAAACAAATTGTACATTTCCTGATTGAAAGCTGGTTTTTCCTATATTGAAGGCTTGCTTTCGCACATACAGTACAGACAAAATTGACACCTGAATGACACAAAATGCCTTATGATCACCAAATTAATCAGGTGAAACCTCATAGAATCTCAATACTAATGGAGTAAAACAAGAAGCATAAAAAAAAAAAAAAAAAAAATCGGACAAGACATACATATAAGTTTAACCCCTTATTGGCACCGCTCGACTTAAGTCGTGCACCAATTTGCAGCAAGTTAGGAGCATTATTAAGGCTTTTAAAGGGTTAAAATAGAGTGCAAATGGCCAGGAGCGCGGCGGGCCAGACAGCCGACTCCCAGGGCTTACCGCCACCCATTAACTCATGTTCCCTGTGTTCTCGAGAGACCGGCAGTGTAGCCAGTAGTGAGCATAGCTGGGAAAAATATACCGCTATACGCTAAACTCCCATGTTCGTGGCACCACTGCAAGAGAACCACGAGTGCTACGTAGCTCGTTCTGGTCTCATTTTGAAGCTTTTAGCGCCTAGTTTTTTGCTGAATAAATTTCTTTTCATGCAGATACTTGATTGATCATTCAGGAGGGCCTGAATATGCCCAAATGAGCCCAAAACACCCCGCTAGACAAGGGTTAAAGACCATTTTGTCCACAGAGTATGTGGTTACAGCTTCACGTCCTAAATGGTGGCTTTCCAGGCGGCCCTGTCAAGGGCTGCCTCTGTTGTCAAGTTCTATATTTTGAGATTGGACCAGAGTACTGTACCTGAACGCACGTCGTTCTAGGTTTACCCCTACGCGCAGCTCCCCCCACGTTCACAGTCCGGCATTTCTTCACCCAGTTCTGACCATCCATTCTCTCCACGTGTCCAAACTCACATAGAGGTTTAAAAAAAAAAAAAAAAAAAAAGGACAACAAAACCAACAAAATCAACGAAATAGCTGAACGGCGGGTGCCCAACCCCGAGAGGGGTTGAAATAGGGGAGCTATCCCCCCGCCAAAGGTGGCTTTCTAGGGCCTTTCCTACTATATACCTGATGCTGAGAGGATTGGGTTCTAGTCATGTGGTGATGGGCTGGTCTATCAGAGTGAGAACTGAGCAATCTCTGACTGTTCCTTTTAATTATATAATTTCTAGATCTCAAGTGACGGCGTCTCTTTTATGGATTGACCTCCCAATCTACCAAGATTGGAAGCCAAAGCGTCACATTTTTCCTTTGCCCCTCAACTTTCTCTTCATAATTGCTGAGGGGTACAGGGCCCTGGGTGGGGCTTTGGTTTCCCGGGCGTTTCTGCACCCTCCTCAGCTCCCCGCCGTGGAGTGGCTTTGGTCACCCAGGCTATATTGTGATCGGCAGGGAGGGTTCTGTGGGGGCGCTCGGTTATGGCCTTGGCCTTGCTCGGGGCCTTGGGGATGTTTGGCCAGGCAGGTTGGGGAACAACAACAACAACGAAATAGCTGAGTAACCAAGATAGTGTCATGGCAATTTACTATCCACTGTACAAAAATAGAGTCTAGTAAGTACTAACGTGTTCTGGTGAGCCCGTTGGTAGCAGTTGAAGATGTTGTTATCCGGACTGTACATGGTCGGGTACTTGATGCCAAACTCTCGACGCTTACCCCCAACCTGATTATAGAGACAGTATTATATTAGTGATACGTTTTATTACTTATTTACTTATTGATTATTTTATTATAACTACTGTATATTCATATTACCAACAACCTACATATTACCAACAACCTACAGGGCGGGTGCCCAACCCCGAAAAGGGTTGAAATAGGGGAGCTATCCCCCCGCCAAAGGCGGCTTTCTAGGGCCTTTCCTAGCTGATGCTGAGAGGATTGGTTCTAGTCATGTGGTGATGGGCTGGTCTATCAGAGTGAGAACTGAGCAATCTCTGCTATACCCATAGCTTACTCTGACTGTTCCTTTTACTTATATTTTTTCTAGATCTCAAGTGACGGCGTCTCTAACGTGGATTGACCTCCCAATCTACCAAGATTGGAAGCCAAAGCGTCACATCCCTGCCCCTCAACTTTCTCTTCATAATTGCTGAGGGACACAGGGCCCTGGGTGGGGCTTTGGTTTCCCGGGCAATTCCGCACCCTCCTCCGCTCCCTGCCATGGAGTGGCTTCGGTCACCCAGGCTTTATTGTGGTCGGCGGGGAGGGTTCTGTGGGGGCGCTCGGTTATGGCCTTGGCCTTGCTCAGGGCCTTGGGGCTGTTCGGCCAGGCAGCTTGGGGAACAACAACAACAACAACAACCAACAACCTACAAATAAACCTAAGTAATGAAATCAATGAAACTAATATCCAGTAGGTTAACACATTTTATTGTACTGTATATTTATTGATTGATTTTATTATTATATGATCTATGTTAATTGGTATACTTGGACTATTAGATGTACTGTACATATATTTTTGTTAGTACCACATACACACTTAGCTTACATACATACAGTACATTCACACACAAAAATTCAAACTTTTAAAACAAAATTGGATAAATGTAAGGGAAGGTAGCAAGGGAAACAGTAAGGGTGTGAAAGATAAGAATGGGAGAATGCTAGCCGAGAAGCAAGAGAGAGTCGAAAGATGGAGGGAGTACTTCAGTGAGTTGCTAAATGAAAGGAATGAAGAGCCAGCAAACATAGCTGGATATGGTATGGGAGGGAGAAGAAGAGAAGTAGTGGAGGAGGAGGTGGGGATCAGGAGGTCAGAAGTGTGGGAAGCCATGAAAAGAGTGAAGTTGGGGAAAGCACCAGGAACAGATGGAGTGTGTGGGGAAATGTTGAGGTATGGTGGTGAGATAGTGATAGAATGGGTATGGAAAATGTGCAAACTAGCATGGGAGAAGGGGAGTGCACCCGATGACTGGAAGACTGGCATAATAGTCCCCCTATATAAGGGCAAAGGGGAAAGAGGAGTGTGTGGTAACCACCGAGGAATATGTCTTCTAAGCGTAGTAGGGAAGGTATACAGTAGGGTAGTGATTGAGAGAGTGAGAGTGAGAACGGAGAAATGGATAGGCGACGAGCAGGGAGGTTTTAGGAAGGGAAGAGGATGTGTAGATCAGATTTTTACCCTGAATTGTGTTGTGGAGAAGTATCTGGAGAAGAAACAAAAGGTGTATGTTGCCTTTATGGACTTGGAGAAGGCCTATGACAGAGTGGATAGAGAAGGTTTGTGGAAAGTACTTAGAATATACGGAGTAGAGGGCAAGTTGCTGAAAGCAGTGAAGAGCATGTATGAGGGTGCAAAGGCGGCAGTACGTGTGGAGAGTGAGCAGAGCGAGTTCTTTGACCTGAATGTTGGTTTGAAACAGGGGTGTGTGATGTCCCCGTGGTTGTTTACTGTATATATGGATGGAGTTATGAAAGAAATACTATCAAGAGCAGTGGATGTTGGTGTATCGCTGAAAAGGGAGGGAATTGAGTGGAAGCTACCTATACTGCTGTTTGCGGATGATACAGTTCTGATGAGTGATAATGAATGGGAGTTGCAGGGTCTGGTAAATGAGTTTGGAACAGTGTGCGAAAAACGGAATTTGAAGGTAAATACGGGGAAGAGCAAGGTTATGGTCTTCGAAAGGGGTGAAGTCACAGAGTGTGAGGTGAAGCTGAACGGTCAGGCTATGGAGATCGTCAACTCTTTTAAGTATCTGGGCAGTGTGTTGAGTAAAGATGGGACTTTGGATGAAGAGGTGCGGGAGAGGGTACAACAGGGGAAGAGGGTTGTAGGAACGCTAAAAGCAGTAACAAAAAATAGGGTGGTCAGTATGGAAGTGAAGAAGTCCTTGCATGACAGTGTGGTAATCCCGACACTGACTTACGGAAGCGAAGCATGGACGTTGGTTGAGAGACTCAGACCAAGAGTGAGAGCAGTGGAAATGAATTACTTAAGGAGTGCGTGCGGAGTTACATGGAGGGATAGACAGACTAATGAGGAAGTAAGAAGGAGGTGTGGTGTGGAGGTAGATGTGCTGGAAAGTGTGAAAAGGAACAACTTGAGATGGTTCGGCCATATGGAACGTATGGAAAGCGAGAGAATGACTAAGAGGGTGTATGAGAGCGAGGTGGAGGGACAGAGGGGGAGAGGTAGACCGAATATGAGGTGGAAGGATGGAGTGAGGAAGTACATGAACGAAGGTGGTGCTGGTTGGGGGGAGGGGCGTCGACTGACTGGGGACAGAGGTGCATGGGGGCGGTTCGTTCGTGGCCACCCCTTCGGGGATCACGGCGTCAGGCAATAGATAGATAGATAGATATAGATAAATGTAAAGACAGACAGGACAACACGAGCATAATAATAATAATAATCTATCTTCTATCTATATTATTAACCCTTCAAACTCAGATTGTACACGTGTGTACCATTATGTTTTGCCCCCAGGAACCCGGGTGGTACAACATTGTACCAGTGGTTGAAAGCCTGTGAGCTTGGTGTGCGAGGCGTCGGTCCGACGCACCGCATCTCCGGCCACAAGAAGGAGAGCGTCGCTTGTTCGTGTGTGCCTGTATGTTGTTGTTAAGTATCGAAAAGTATTGTAAAGTGGCTGTTGTTGCTGTAAGTTATCTCCACTGAAATCATCATCACAACTCAACCAGTTGACTTAGAGAGCTCTACTTAACGCCATTCTACAGGTAAATAACACAGCTACGCTTGGGGATGCGCGGGAATGCGGGAAGCAGTCAGCATAACAATGATACGGTAGCCTAGCCTAGACATTTTTCGGCCAAAACACCCGGGTTTCGGCCAATATTTATGTAATGCGTAGCCGGGGCTGGAGGGTTAAATCAGTTCGTGTGTTCTTAACCCTCTGTTCCCGGAAGGGCTCTTGAACGCCCATAAAAAAGCATACCAGAGCTGCCCGGAAGGGCTCTTTAACGCCCAGTGGTTGAAAGCCTGTGAGCTTGGTGTGCGAGGCGTCGGTCCGACGCATGTAAACAACAGCCGGCTGGACCGACGCCCCGCATCTCCGGCCACAAGAAGGAGAGCGTCGCTTGTTCGTGTGTGCCTGTATGTTGTTGTTAAGTATCGAAAAGTAGTGTAAAGTGGCTGTTTTTGCCATAAAGTTATCTCCAATGAAATCATCATCACAACTGAACCAGTTGACTTAGAGAGTACAAAGGAGTACAAAGGAAATTAAGCAACAACAGTTCTAGTGACCCTTCTAGGTTGCTTGTCCTCCAAAGCACTGAGGATCAAGTGTCCAAACAGTGGTTTAGAGTGGGTAAGGGAATTACTGCCCTGGAACTAATGTCCGTGGCAGCTCTACTTAACGCCATTCTACAGATAAGAAACACAGCTACGCTTGGGGATGCGCGGGAATGCGGAAGCAGTCAGAATAACAAAGATACGGTAGCCTAGCCTAGACGTTTTTCGGCCAAAACACCCGGGTTTCGGGGAATATATATATAATACATAGCCGGGGCTGGAGGGTTAATAGGCGGCCGCAGTTTTGGACCTGGAGAGCTGAAACTTTGCATGTGGGTGTCAATTGACCTGGGTCAGGTCATAGAGGGGGCGAGGCCACAATTGGAGGTCGTTTCGAGGCCGAAATTGAAAAAAACAAAAAAAATTAAAACAAAAATGGCCGTTTGGGGCAGAAGGAGGCCTCCGATCGAAAAGGTGTATGGAACGAAAGTTGTTCGCAGCCCCCCAAAATGGGCATACGGATGAGGTCAGATCCAAAGTCGGAGGTCATTTAGCGGCCAAAATCGAGGTCGCCGTTTAATGAGGCACAGGGAGGTCGAGGCCGGTGATTATGGTAGTCGTAGTATTGTGATGATTGTGGTAGTAGTGATTGATGATGGTGATTATGGCAGTGGAATTTAAACCCGGGCAACGCCGGATACCCCTGCTAGTAATAATAATAATAATAATAATAATAATAATAATAATAATAATAATAATAATAATATTTATTCAGTTAGCATTTTACACTGTTGGTACCACATAATATGTTACAAATATGACATGTACCAGCCTTGCATAATTCCAACTAAGGATAGCCCAATAAGGCTGTTAGGCGTATTTCCATTGGAGTCCTTGTCGGATTAGGTTAGCTGGGGAAAAAGGGGAGGATAAAAGAAGTAGATACTTAGAGAAAGTATTTCTAGGGGGTTATTTTAACCCGTACAGCCCCAGCGACGCGTCTGACTAATCGGCGATGTATGTAACGCACAGCCCCAGAGACGCGCCTGACGCGTCACCCTAATTGCGCCGACCGTAACCTCAGGTGTAGCCACTCAAGAGGGCTCAGATTTGTATGGGAACTGTGTACTTATCCCACGCAACCGTGCCGATGGTTGAAAACTCTCAAAGTCCACGTGTGTGCGCGCGAGCGCGCAATAACCTGTTTTTTGGGGATAATTGCCTTCAATTTTTTACTCTTGTAAAATCCGTTTTCGGGGGCTCTGTAGGACCATTTTTTAAGCTTTTTGAGCGGTTTTTCGTGGTTTTTCCTTCATTCCTAACCCATTCGCTATTGTTTCTGGAATAAAACCATTTTTTGAAAACCGGCCGGGTTCTGGTGCGCAAACATTACAAAACTAGCCGGGGCTCCACGGGTTAAGAATCAGTAAAGAAATTTGAAAGTAATCTTGATAAAGCATAGGGAAGACAAGATTTGAAGTTTGATTACAAAGTGAAAATACAGAATAGTAAAAATGTTGCGTCTGCTGCCGCCACCGTGAACATCCGCAGCAGTGCAAGTACTGTACTGGTACTGAGCTAGATACACAGGCCTAGTTTGCCTTTTTTCCAGAGGATATACTGTAAGTATAATGTACTACAATTAGATCCTACCAGTCTTCCATCATCATCATCATCATCATTGACACCTAGCATCATACTACATACTGTACATACATACATAAATTCAAAGACCGAGTGCTCCACACGGAGTGCGGTTCCGGTCTCATGCCCTAATGGTAGCGCTCCAGGCAGTCCTGTTCAGAGCTGCCTCCCTTGTCAGGTTTATATATTCAAAATCAGACTGAAAGGTCGTTGTCACGTCTTTCTTGGTGCAACTCCACCCACGTTCACGGATTTGCATCTTTTCACCCATCCTCCTGTGAAACCCCTACTAAAGGGTGGCCATGACGGAAACACTTCCAGGCTACTACGTCCAACCTTGTTCCCTTGGCTTGTGCCATAAGTTTTTCCTCTATGCTACAGGTCTCCCTCGATTTACGATTGGATTACGTTCCTGAAAACCCAATCATTAATAGAAAAATTGTATAACAAAGTCTAAAATTCATGGGGTAAATGGGGATCCGTTTTCGGACCAGCCAAAACCCAAACCCAAACACCAAAAAACCTATAATAATATCGTAAATCAGGGCATCGGATAGCGAGGGAGACCTGTATAACGAACCCTAAAATTACTGGGGAGTGGGGTGAATGGGGATGCGTTCTTGGACCAGCCAAAACCCAAACACTTAAAAACTTATAATAATATCATAAATTGGGGTAGACTTCAAGAGTTTGGACACTCGGGTCTAGCGATGCCGATTCGTGGGAAATGCCCGATAAAATCCTTGTAACAACGGCACGCCCTAGCCCTGTCAATCAAGGGAGTGTATGGTGTTAAAAACTGCATAAACTGTGACCTGACCTTCATAGCCTTCCACACCAACATGAAGGATGAGCCCACAGCCACCAGCACACAGTAGCCATACTCAGGTTGGATCTCCACGGTCACCATCTTTTATCTGAAATGGAAGAATGTCTTGTAGTAAACGAGTCAAACACTATGTATGTACAAGTATGTATGTACAGTATATACACATGACATACCCCAGGTACTCCGGTCCGATCTCAAAATAAAGAACTTGACAACAGAGGCAGCCCTTGACAGGGCACCAGTTTTAGCTTTATTACATCAGTACAGTATTTCCTCACTTTTCTAGTTTATACTGTACCTGTATTTAAATAGGCCTATAGATAAACAATATCATTACTACAATCCTTACAATAAAGTTTCTTGATAATTAGTACATGTACACTGTACAGTCCCTGCATTGAAACTTTAACCCTCCTGGCCCGGGCAGGCCCTCCAAGGACACCACGAAATAAGGGCAGGTGCCCGGGTGTCCTTTCAGGACTTTTAAGCTTGAACGCCTATTCAGCTTGGTCTGAACGCCGTGCGTCCGACGCATGTAAACAAAACCGATCGTTGCGTCACCGCACCTCCAAAAACAAGAAGGAGAAGACTCGTTTGTTATTGTATGTCGTTGTTTCAGTAGTGAAAAGATCGTCGTATTGCTAACATCGCCTGAAAATGCTCTCCACTGAAATCGTCATCACAACTGAACCAGTTGACTTAGAGAGCTCTACTCAACGCCAGTCTACAGATTGTGAAACCGCACTACATTTATAGATGCGTGGGAAATTTCTAGCAGTTAAAATTAACTAAAATACGGTAGCCTAGGCCTAGACGTTTTTCGGCCAGATCGCCCGGGTAGCCCACCCTTTCCTTTGGAGATACAGCCCGGGCCAGGAGGGTTAAAGGCTTCTGTTTGGGCTCTGTCTCGAGTCGGCCACCCCTAGCAATGAGGTACAGTCTGGCCTGCCAATACGCGATTCACCTTATACGCGAGGAGGGGGTCGAATCATACCCAAAACTTTCAAAACGCGTGATGTACCTTTAAAACGCGAATCCGGGGCCGATATAAGGGCAATTCCGGGGAGTTCAGCTAATATGCGAGGCCCCCCACCATTCCGCGCATCCATCTGCGCAGGGACGCCAGTCTACCCTCAGTCCACGCAGTCCGACTCGTGTGCAGTGATGTAGTTTTTTGCCCCCATCATCATGCCCCCTCGCAAGAACAAACTTATTATTGTTATATTTTCTTATGATTTGGATGTTTATGTATACATATATGTACCTTTTGTGGCAATTGACAGAGATAAATAGGCCTAAAGTAGACAACTTGGAGTCAGTGCCGCCCATATCGATTTCTTCCCATATAATACTCTATTGCTAATACGCGAATTTCCATTCCGCGCCCTCGTGTGTCGCCCATATACAGTAAACTTCCGTTAATCCGAAGGGCAGCGGACCGGCTCTCGTTCAGATTAGTGGATTTTTCGGATTATCGGACTTTACCCCTATGAACCTGTGTATGACGAAAACATTGAGACATTAGGCCACCCAAATGACACAATGGTGCACACACACATATCATATGTTCATGAAATCACTTCAAAAGTTTACCATTGTCATTGTAGCCTATTAACTACTTCAAAACATTCAGATTAATGGTCAAAGGAATCTGCTGATATAAACGTCTTCTTCTTCTTCAGTCTACTAGCGAGTTTGTCTTGCTCTTGAAGATCAGATGTGGTTCGGGAAGTAATGCCTTAACAACGGCACTTCCCTGAGAGGTTCTTGTAATTTTCCTTTTGTGATTTTCCTTTTGTGACGTGCTCTGTTATATTATATTGTATTGAAAGCACCCTTGTCTTGTTGTCTTGAAAGCACCCTTGGGATGCTCCGATCACTGAACTATAAATAGTAGCGTATCGGAACATCCAAAGGTGCGTTTTCAAGCTCAAGACTAATACGTCCAAAGGTGCGTTTTCAAGCTCAAGACTGAATGCGCTTGCAGAAAATGCGGTGCAAGCCAGTAGCGCATCGGAGCGTCCCAAGGATGCGTTCAAGAGCAAAACAAACTCTAGCAGACGATGTGGAAGAAGAAGAAGACGAAGGTGTTTACGATTATATCAGTAGCTTCCTTTATCCATTAATCTGAATGTTTTGAAGTAGATAATAGGCTACAATGACAATGGTAAACTTTTAAAGTGAATTCATGAACATATGATATGTGTGTGCTCCATTATGTGTCATTTGAGTGGCCTAATGCCTCAAAAAGGGGACTTTGGGACTTCTTGAAAGGTGCGTTTTCAAGCTCAAGACTGAATGCGCTTGCAGAAAATGCGGTGCAAGCCAGTAGCGCATCGGAGCGTCCCAAGGATGCGTTCAAGAGCAAAACAAACTCTCTAGCAGACGATGTGGAAGAAGAAGAAGACGAAGGTGTTTACGATTATATCAGTAGCTTCCTTTGACCATTAATCTGAATGTTTTGAAGTAGATAATAGGCTACAATGACAATGGTAAACTTTTAAAGTGAATTCATGAACATATGATGTGTGTGCTCCATTATGTGTCATTTGAGTGGCCTAATGCCTCAAAAAGGGGACTTTGGGACTTCTTGAAATTCGGACCATCGGGTGAATTCGGATTTGGCCTCAAATTGAAAAATTCGGACTATTGGGAGATTCGAATCATCGGTCGTCGGATTAACGGACTTTTACTGTACTCGCGTATTGAGGCCTGACTGTATGTGCCTGAGTACTGTATATACGGTACATAATAATAATAATAATAATAATATTAATAAGTATGTTACTTATTTCTCACAAGCGCCAATTTTTCCGCAGAATTCACTGGCGCTCGAAAACCAAAACCAAACCAAAAAAACAAACACGAATCGCTTAAATCAATGAAACACAAAACCTATACGCATCACCCAGCCACCAGCAATGGCAAATAGCCTACACCCTATAGCCCTCGATGACGACACCCCTCTCGAGATCATAGCTTCTTTCAAAGAGAAAAATCTTAAGTTGCCTCTTGAAGCACTCAACAGAACTTAGTTGTCTCATGGTCAGTGGTAGTCTTATAACCTTGGAGCCATGTAAGAGAATGATCTTTCAAAGAAAGATGACTGCCGGAAAGCCCACGGCTCATCAAGACGCAGGGGGTCATCATCATGGCGCACGACTACACCATGGCGTGCCGGTGGACGCCTGAGCAGCTCTGCAAGATACCCGGGCTCACCAAATTTGAGGACCTTGAAAGTTACCAGACACAACTTGAATTCTATTCTAGCTTTTATTGGTAACCAGTGCAGTTCGATGTGATAAGAAGTGGTAGGGGTTCCTGGTGGAATTCCAAAAATGAGTCTTGCAGCTCTGTTCAGAACAGATTGTACTTTCTTTAATATGTAATTTGGAAGACCCACGAATAAGGCATTGCAATAATCAACACGAGAGAATATCAATGAGTGGACCAGTGTCAGAAGGCAACGTCTAGGTATAAACTGCCTCACCGAGTAGAGATTTCTGATGTGTAGGTAGGAACTTTTGACAATCTGATTTACGTGCTCCTTAAAATCCAGTCTTGAGTTCAGATACACTCCCAGATTTCGAACAGAGTTTACTGGTTACAGCTGTGAGTCACCCGTATCGATGGAGAGGGCATTTACTGCGTCAGTAGCCCTTCTGTTTCCTCGGATGATGAGAATTTCAGTTTTGTTATCATTTAGTTTAAGTTTTCTTGTCCTCATCCACTTCTTGATATCGGTCATCAGCATTTCCACCTTCCTCTGTGTATCAGCTATACCTGTGATCCTCACGTAAATCTGGGTGTCATCAGCATAGAAATGATAGGTGACACCGTGTGCACCAAGCAGAAGAGACAAGCCACTATTGTATATCGTGAACAAGACAGGACCCAACACTGATCCCTGCGGAACGCCATAGAGCAGGGGTGCCGAGTCCGAGACTATCCGATTCATCATCACACTTTGGGATCTACCTGACAAGTATGACCTGAGAAGCAAGAGAGCAGAGTCACGCACACCACAGTCATAAAGACCACTCGATAGCAGCTCATGATCCACTGTGTCGAAGGCTGCAGAGAGATCAAGTAAAACCAACAATGAGATCTCACCGTCACAAGTGTTCTTGACTAAATCATTATGTATTCTGATCAATGCTGTCTCAGTCGAATGATGCTGCCGATAAGCAGACTGAAAAATAGGAATAGTTTCATTTTGTTGAAGTAGCGGCAGCAGTTGATCAAGTATGGCACGCTCTAATATCTTTGATAAAAAAGACAAGTTGGAGACAGGACGGTAGTTCGACATGTTCTCTACATCAAGTCCAGGTTTCTTAAGGATAGGTCGGAGCAAGGCATGTTTTTCAGACACTGGGAAGCTGCCTTCGGAGAAAGATTTGTTAACTATTTTGGAAATAAGTTCCACTGCATGATCATATACACCAGGTAGTTTGGAAACTTTTATAGGATCCAATTGACAAAATGTTTTTATTAAGGTTTCTTATATATGATGAAACAACATCAGCCTCCACCGGATGGAATGATGAGAGGACACTATTAGGAGTATGTCGTGGTTGGGGTACAATTGAATATTCTTCATTAGAGGGGCCTTCATCCAGTTCATGTCTCATACGAGTTATCTTGCTAGTAAAAAATGTGACAAAGTCTGCAGCCAACTCAGCATCAGATGCAGAAGGTCTTGAGTTCACGTGTCTTTTTCCAAGTAAGCTACTGACAACCGAAGCCAGCTTTCTCTGATCACCACCACATGACTCGACTTTCCCCTGATAATATGCTTTCTTTTCGTCTTTGATTGTGTGGACTACGGCTCTTTTTGCCAACATGTATGGCAGCCATGTGATGTCAGTTTTATTTTTCCGCCATTTACGTTCGGCTCTTCTACGCTCTCTTCTAAGAAATTTGACTCGAGGGCTGTACCATGGTGAGTCATCTCGCACTATGATTCTCTTTTCTACCTCCGGATAGTGATGATCAAACACAGACTTAAGTGCGCCATTGTGTACCCCCACCAGCTCGTCTGAAGAAAGATTGGAAGTATCAATACTTGCAAGGTGCTGTCTTATATCATTGCAAGCAATATTCTGGTCAGTATTTCTGTACAGTAGTTTCTAAACCTGATCACTCTCTCGTATATGGGCGGCTTAGGGAAATCAAAGCCGAAAGTAATCAGAGAATGATAAAAAATAGAAGAATCCAGAACCTCCACCTCAACATCCAGAAGACCATCACAACCGATGGGAGACAGAACCAAGTCAAGGGTGTGTCCTGAGATATGAGTTGGGTTGGACACGTGATTTACAAAATTATTCTGGTCAGTCAATTCAAGGAACTCGGAGGAAAAAGGTTTCAGATAAGGATTGTCGATCCAGTAATTAAAGTCTCCACATATCAAGAGTCTTCCGGTTTTGGCAGAAAACTCCTCAAGAAACTGTCCAAACTCATCCATAAAACCTCTATCTGTTCCTCGATGGCCAGGCCTGTAAATAACTGCTATTCTTAGGATTTGTTGACAAACTTTTATTTCCAATTCCAACAGTTCATAAAAAAGAGGGGATGGGTTATGACTTATCTGAGAGATATTTACTAGTGAAGTAGAGTATAAAAACGCTACTCCACCACCCGGATGATCACTAAAAGACCTAGGAACACTTATTATTGAATGAGTTTTAGGCAACGCAGCTTGAATAATATTTAGATCTGACACAAACAACCAGGTCTCAGTGAGGCAAAATATATCGAGACTGAGCTCATCCAAGACCTCACCAATGTAATCCATCTTGTTGCACATGGAACGAACATTTAGCATGCCCAGTTTCAACCGGCTTCTTGAGACGTTTTTCAGTTTTTTGAACTCACAAAATTGGTGTTTTCGATAAGTCTATTTCTTTGGGCTATCATAAGAGGACAATTTCTACTTGAAGCAAAATGAGTTGGTGGCTCTGTGACTGATGAGGAGTTTACACAATTTATGCATTTATGGGAAGCTATATTTGTGCAGCCTTTTGAACTGTGAGTACCAGCGCAGAAACTACATTTAGGGTCATCACCTTTCCGGGTACACCTGTCAGAAGTATGACCAAAGCCCTGACAATGGTAACATTGTGTCACCCAGAAGCGATCATAAGCACGACATTTAGTGAGTCCAACATACACAGAGTTGCCCTCATTGACAATTGAAGAGCACATTTCAGGAGACATTTTTACTACTGCTGTTTTTGTATGTGCATCCTTTTTCTGCTTAGTGAACACTAAATTTAGAGTTAGGTTCTCGTCGAACAGAGACTTTATGCTTGGATTCTTGCTTAGGTTGCTGGGGATGATCTCGTCGTCATCAGTATCAGTAGAGATACCAACCAGGGTCATTTTTGGTAGCATCTTCTTAGGTTCTGACACACTGAAGATGCTGTCAGTCCCGAGACACTGGTTGATGGCCTTCCTTGCGTCCTCTTTGGCTTTCTTTGATGGAAGTCGTACTACTAAAGCACCTGATTCAGTTATGGTACATTTATTTATTGGGATTGCTGCCAAAGCTTTCTCAATAGCCTTAGTATCAGGTTGGCTTGTGGGCTCAGAGGTACTATCTTTGGGCTTAACTATTAGGACTTGATGGTCCCAGACAGTTTTTATCTTCCAACCATCCACCACCTCTGTGGTGCACTTGGTAGGCTCCTTTTTTGTGTCTTCTAACGTTTGCTGGACAATTCTGGCAAACGAGGGAATGTCTGGTGTGGCAGCGGTAGTTTCAAGGTTGGTAATCCGGTCTCCCATTTTTTCAATCTGACTTGCCACAGCAGCAAGGGCGCCAGAGACTTCACTCACTATGGCATCCTTCAGATCTGTTGTGGCCTGCGAGCTGACCAATGCGTTCTCGACATCTGAGGGGCAGTTGTGACAGAACCACCTCCATCCGAATGTATGGATTTTTTGGAATAACGCATAGTCCTTACAGAGACTCTCAGGAAGTCCAGAGCATAGGGGGTGGTACCAAGAACAGCATCTGGCACACTTAAACCCCCTACTGGTGACCCGGGAGTCGCACTTAGGACATAAACTCATGGTGGCAATGGGCTGAGATGGCAGTGGTTTTGGTTAACAGAATAAGATATTTATTTAAAAAAAAAAAAAAATAAAAAAAAAAATTTAAAACTACCTGGGACAGGCCCCAGGTAGCGCCGCCCCTGTTTGTGTCACCCAAAATGAAAGAGTAAGATATGGAAAAAGGAAACAATGGGTGTCTTCGAGGATATCACGGGCAGGTGGGGTGCGACTTGGCTACCCTTTGGGGGTAGCCCAACCGAGGTGTGCGGAAGTAGATGTTAAGTATGGCGAAAACTTTAAAAAAAAAATGTTTGTAGCCTTGGTGCTGAGCCTTATCCTCATTGGTTACGATACTGCTACTGCGCAGTACCATATTTCATAACAGCTGTACACTCAACTTTCTTCACAGCTCAGTATTCAAGTTGGTACAAAATTAATTCTTAATCTACCGGTACTTATAGCGAACAGTAAATAACATGTATAGCAATAACAGCCAAGGACAGTCAATTACCGGTACTAATTTTAGAAACATAATTCAATATCACAGATTCTTACCTGTATCAGAGCAGTACTGTACTGAAGTGAAGGAATGTATAAAATCACTACCAAACTGTATGGTTGTCAGAGGGGTGAGAACTCAGTGTTGCTGGAGACGTCAGAGGGGGAGGGTATGCTACTCCTCGCTCTTGTCCAGCTGTGTTTCAGCAGCTATAACCCTCACAGCAAGTCGGGAATGGGCACAAATTACATGGGACATATAATAAAGGCACTGCACTACACTCTTAAGCACTTCACTGCACTATAAAGCACTGCACAATGATATATCCAGTCTTGCAAGATGACTGGCTTATAATCCGGTCTTGGCTCGTATCTCCTGGCTGTAATACACTGACTGCGCCATTTATGGTTGTCATGTGAAGCTACAGAGATAAGTTTATAGGTTCTTATTAGCCTAAGATACAGAGAGTGAAGCTACAGAGATAAGTTTATAGGTTTCTTATTAGCCTAAGATACAAAGAGCTGGGAGGCACTGTTATGCTGAGTGCCGACCGGATGTTACTGAGGAAACATGTACAATGTTGCCGCTACTACAGAGTACGGTATATTACCATGGGATATTAAACTATCCAAACTCTGATATGGACAGTCTTACTTTAAGTATTACATTGGGTATTTAGTATTAAGTTTGTGGGATCAATGGTTATATAGAATAATTAAGAAGTTAATAATTATGTTCTATATTGGATACTGGGTAGTCTATCATTCCTATGAACTTAGGTAATTATAGTTGGGTGGGAAAATATATACCTACCCATTTGTGCATGCGTGATATTGGCAGACCTCTCGCTAATATTGTGAGGGTCCCGCACTCTCTCCCTAGCCGCCACAACTACCAGACCGTCTGCCTACGCTCGTGTGTTTTCACCTCATATTTCGCCCCATTAGTGATAGTACTTATCTCATCAATTCTCCATCTATCCATACTAATCCATAGATCATTAATCATCATTCCCATCAATCAATAAGTATAGTGGCCCCCTTCTTTATACATCAACTCTATCCTATCACCCGTTTCACACACCATCTTGTAACATCATCACGGCTCAACAGGTCAACTAAGTTCTACAGCACTAGTTCCAGTCTTCAGGTGATATAAACTATTATATGGTATTATTATACAGTCCACTGAACCATCTAACTAACGAATATCTATATAATATATGGTCCTTCGCCCGTCCTAGTGTTGTGGTGCCTAGCCGGCGTGCTCCCATTATTTCCTGGTCCGTGAGCTTCTGCATGGCTACCCTCTCGCTATTATTTTCGTCTGTTTCGGCCGCGAGGGTTTTTGTGTATTGCCAACATGGCACATGGCTTTTATAAGCACGGGGCAGCGGGAGGTGGTGTATGGGAAGGTTTTGAGCCGGATAATTGAATATGCACTAACTTTAACTAACCCATACAGTAAAATGCAGTTTTCTGATGGACTAATTTGAAAGTTCAATGAGTCTTGTTTTTCTGATTAGGCCTAACTACATTTAAATTTAAGTTCATTAACAATTTGTTCTTTCTGATTAAGCCTAACTAAATCTAAATTTAAAGGTATCTATTGGCTTTTCTAAATTATTAGTAAATCTTGATGCATCTAATTTAACCCTGTTTTTTGCAAAATTTCTGTGATAGCCTAACTTTTCAATTAACATTGCGGCATCTAAATTCTAAATTTTGAAGGGTTGTACTTTGGGTTTTAACTTTAATGATTTTGGCACACGTGCATTTTCACGTGTGTGTGGAGCTACTGGTACAGATAAACTCAGAGTTGCATGATAACCTATGTCACCCTGGAGTAACCCAAATGGCTCATTTTGTCCGAGGTCGAAATTTGCCCTATTCCGTTGAAGACGTAAAGAAAATGACATCATGCCCCACATGCTCTAAACTGAAACCTCAATTTTTCAAGGCAAAATCTGGATCATTGATTAAGGCAACTCAGCCGTTTGAGAGACTCAACATGGATTTTAAAGGCCCACTTCCATCTCAATCAAAAAATAAGTACATACTTACTATTGTAGATGAATACTCTAGATTACCCTTTGCATTCCCTTGCTCCAACATGACTACTGCTACTGTAATACAATGTCTGGTGCAGCTGTTATCTATATTTGGTATGCCAGCTTATATACACTGATAGAGGAACATCTTTCATGTCTGAAGAGCTAAAATAATTTTTGTGTAAGAAAGGGGTTGCAACCAGCCGTACAACACCATACAATCCTAGAGGAAATGGCCAGGTAGAGATATATAATGGAATAATATGGAAGACTGTGATGCTAGCTCTCAAAACCAGGAATTTAGATGTCTCTCAGTGGGAAATGGTGCTTCCTGATGCACTCCACTCCATCCGATCATTATTATGCACCTCTATAAACTGCACACCACATGAACGTTTCTTCCAGCATTCTAGGAGGTCAACATCCGGACAGACACTACCTACATGGCTCGCTTGCAAAGGCCCTGCCCTCCTCAAGCGACAAGTGCGATATAGCAAGAGTGATCCCTTAGTTGATGAGGTTGAGGTCGTGGATGTGAACCCTGAATATGCCCATGTCAAGTTCCCAGATGGCAGACTTACTAGTTTCCTTAAGGGGAGCGTCCGCCATGGGGTATTAAAGGTGCAAGTTGAAAAATCCGAAATTGAGATTTTCACTGCTCCCGTGAGGGCAACACTCTAGGCATCTCCTGGCAAAATTTTAGACTCGTAAAATAAAAATTACCGTAAATACAGCCAACCCCCCCCCCCTCGTTGGGTAATGGATAAATTTAGTTTTTCGCCTTTTTCTCAAACGAAGTGGCTACGGGACACCACCAGTGGTGTCACGCAGCCCAGCCAGTGAGGCTGGGCTACGGGACACCACTGGTGGTGTCCCGTAGCCCACCCTCACTGGCTGGGCTGCGTGACACTACCAGTGGTGTCTCGCAGCCCAGCCACACTGGGTAGGCTACGGGACACCACCACAAGTGTTTTCGTATTTATCGCCATATAATTCAGCCAATTAGACTGTTGAATCGAAATTCTTTGGATTATTATTTATATTATCATTAAAAACGTTGGACTTTATTAAATTATAATCCTACTTGTTGTATATACAGGCCTATTCCACACTCAACCCCCTACGCCACACACACTCACACATACCTATTTATACATCTAACTAGGCTTATATATAGCCGTTATATATGTGTTTATATTCTTCGTCTTACATATCCATCTTATAAGAACATATGGGAGTCTGCAGACAGTCGATTGGCCAAAACAAGGCAGATCCCTCTCACACCCAACCCATCTCGTTCATACGTTTATCTAATTTTATTTTGAAACTCTCTATCGTTCTTGATCCCACAATGGCGCTAGGTATCCTATTCCACATGTCTATTGTCTACATATCTGTTACCATTATGGTATAATGATCAAACAGAATTAAAGTCATTCATACTTGCATAACGTGCTATAAGACAGCTTGACGACGTTCACAAGCACAAGTGCGTCAATGTGTGGATAGTTACATGTGTTTGTGTAAATGAATATGTTTGTGAGTGTAATATAAAGTAATGCAAATACAGTATATGTGCGTAAATAAATGTTTGTTTACGAATGATATATGGATGTTCAAATGCATGTCTACATGAGTATGTATGTGCGTGTATAATGGCATGTACGTTTGGGTCATAATTTGGAGGGAACACAATTATATATTTGTGAAAGAAATTGCAAAGTACACTGTAAAGTGATCAGCTCAGTAGCAGTAGGCTTTCAAGAATAAACTGAATAGCTTAACGAATTAATTGGGTGTGAGCTGGATCTGCCTTGCGTAGGCCAGTTGGGGGCCTAAATATATATCTTTTACCGATATTGGTTATATATACCTTAAGTATGCTTGAATTAATCTTTAATTATAATTGTATCGCCGGTATATATTATATATTAATGCCTACATTCCATAAAATACTGGGAACCTTTTCAACAAACCTCAACACCGTATTGGTTTGAGCGATAGTGACATATGGAGCTAGGAATATAATGCACAGTACCAGGAATATCACTGTGACCTGGACCACACACCGTATTGGTTTGAGCGATAGTGACATATGGAGCTAGGAATATAATGCACAGTACCAGGAATATCACTGTGACCTGGACCACACACCGTATTGTTTGAGCGATAGTGACATATGGAGCTAGGAATATAATGCACAGTACCAGGAATATCACTGTGACCTGGACCACACACCGTATTGGTTTGAGCGATAGTGACATATGGAGCTAGGAATATAATGCACAGTACCAGGAATATCACTGTGACCTGGACCACACACTAGAAACCTTGTAATACATAGTTTATATTAAAAACAAAAGTATAACATATATAATAATTGTTTTATGAATACTGTATCGCTTTGAATGGAAATTTGTCCTGTCGTTCCTCTAAAATTGTGTTGTTAATATCTGAAATTGAATTAAATTGAAAAGGCCAAGCAGAGTTTTTTGGTGATCAAAGGCTCGATATAGCACACGGTATACTAAAGGAGATTTGTGGTTGAGTTGTATACGTTTAAAAGTGTAAAATGGTATATTTATAATTATACTATATGGGTACTGTAAGCACATGAATAATATTGTAGTATATATTAACTCACCAGTGACTGTACATAAACATACATACATACATGATACATACATACATACATGCATACTAATATAAACTAAATTATATAAAACTCAAACAATGGAATCTTCAGGTTGATTCCAGATACTTTTTACTCTTCCACTGTATTTCAATTTATATTTGTTCCTTATACTAAGAAATCAATCCCAAGAACTCTCCCATAAGACCTTCTAATTCCTTCCAATTGAATGTTCCCCCAGCCCTCAATCCACCTAATATTCTTTCAATATTTTAGCTAGCCATTCAGTCCAGTCCATGCATATTTCTCAAACATACATATCGATACAACTACAAATAGACACATATCCATAACAAGCCTCCCCTTTTGACTTAGCATAGACCTACAGTATACGGTAGTTATGAAGTAGATCAATGTATGTCAAGTGTTGTTAATACGGTACATTTTAATTGGGCCTTGTAATTGGTGTTGGGTGTGACAGGGATCTGCCTTGTGTGGGCCGATCGGCTTTTTGAAGACTCCCATTTTCTTATGTTCTTATGTATATCATATCATATCTAACTCTGCGTCTTTCTAACGAATGTAAGCCTAGCTTCTTCAACCTGTCTTCATATGGAAGATTTCTAATATTACAGATTATTTTTTGTCATTCTTAGTTGTACTCTCTCCAAGGAATTTATGTTAATTCTCTAATAGGGACTCCAATTTTGAACAGCATAATTCATGTGTAGTCTCACTAACGCTAGATAAAATTTCAAGATTACGTCTGCTGTTCTGTTACTCACACTTCTAGATATATATCCAAGAACTCTATTTGCCTTATTTCGAACACTGATGCATTGATATCTTGGTTTCAAATCACAGTTGACGATGATTCTCAAGTCTTTTTCATTATTTGAGTTAGTTATATCCACGTTATCGAAATTGTATCCTGCATTTTCTATCGATTTACTAAATTTTACTACACTGCATTTACCTACATTGAACTTCATCTGCCAGTTTACTACCCATTTGTGTAATATGTCTAAATCTATTTGGAATGTTTCCATTTTAGTGTCATCTGTAAATTTACTGATTTTGCTAATATAGTTATTCCTACGTCAAGGTTGTTAATATATATACCGTATATATATATATATTGAGAGAGAGAGAGAGAGAGAGAGAGAGAGAGAGAGAGAGAGAGAGAGAGAGAGAGAGAGAGAGAGAGAGAGAGAGAGAGAGAGAGAGAGAGAGAGAGAGAGAGAGAGAGAGAGAGAGAGAGAGAGAGAGAGAGGAGAGAGAGAGAGAGAGAGAGAGAGGAGAGAGAGAGAGAGGTACAATTTACAAGTAGGTGTTAATTTTCTGGATTACCTGGATTAGCTTGAGGTTGGTCAGCGGGTTTTTTTGTTGGCAACCTTCTTCGGCCGCACTCACATGGTAGCAATATAAATGTTTTATAATGCTATAGATTTACCAATTACAATCCCTATCCTAAATTAACCAAACATCACATTTGGATGCCAATATTCACCAGACAATATATGCATCATCAATTGAGAAATTTTACCTATTATCTTCTATGTTGATTCACTATATAAACACACACAAACTCATGCACATTCACATTTTCACGCACAAAATCATTCAGGAACACATATTCGTATTCCTACCCACAATGTCATTAACTCGCATTGCGTGTATTCACCTTGACGAACAAGTTCGGTAATTTATATTCATATATCTACACACACACACACACACACACTTTTAGATTACCACTCGACAACGCACATATATTCGAACATACATTCACAACTACACACTCGCCTTCACATTTCCAATCAGAATACACACGCACACACATTGATATTCCCTCCCACAATCGCACCCACACTCTAATGTTCTTTCAGAACCACACGCACAAATACATATTCGCATTCCTAATCACAAACACAAACACACATTCACAAAGACAAGTTATGTGAATGACTCTCTCATTCTCTCTCTATCACACACACACACAAACACATACACACACACACACACACACACAAACATATTGTACATTCATTATTAATTTTGTACATCAATTATACAAATACATATTTCCACTCACAAACGTACAGGCTTTATGCTCGTACATACACATTCCTACTCGTGCATATATACAAGCTTGCACTGCGCCCCCCCCCCCCCAACTGGCATACGCAAGGCAGATCCAGCTCACACCCAATTAATTCATTAAGCTATTCAGTTTATTCTTGAAAGCCTACTGCTACTGAGCTGATCACTTTACAGTGTACTTTGCAATTTCTTTCACAAATATATAATTGTGTTCCTTCCAAATTATGACCCAAACGTACATGCCATTACACACGCACATACATACTCATGTAGACATGCATTTGAACATCCATATAACATTCGTAAACAAACATTTATTTACGCACATATATATACTGTATTTGCATTACTTTACATTACACTCAAAAACATATTCATTTACACAAACACATGTAACTATCCACACATTGACGCACTTGTGCTTGTGAACGTCGTCAAGCTGTCTTATAGCACGTTATGCAAGTATGAATGACTACTTCTGTTTGCTCATTATATCATAATGGTAATAGATATGTAGACAATAGACATGTGGAATAGGATACCTAGCGCCATTGTGGGATCAAGAACGACAGAGAGTTTCAAAATAAAATTAGATAAACGTATAAACGAGATGGGTTGGGTGTGAGAGGGATCTGCCTTGTTTTGGCCAATCGACTGTCTGCAGACTCCCATATGTTCTTATAAGATGGATATGTAAGACGAAGAATATACACACATATATAACGGCTATATATAAGCCTAGTTAGATGTATAAATAGGTATGTGCGAGTTTGTGTGGCGTAGGGAGTTGAGTGTGGAATAGGTCTGTATATACAACATGTAGGATTATAATTTAATAAAGTCCAACGTTTTTAATGATAATATAAATAATAATCCAAAGAATTTCGATTCAACAGTCTAATTGGCTGAATTATATGGCGATAAATACGAAAACACTTGTGGTGGTGTCCCGTAGCCCAGCCTCACTGGCTGGGCTGCGTGACACCACTGGTGGTGTCCCGTAGCCACTTCGTTTCTCAAAACTATAATTATTCGAACAAAAAAACTAAAAACTTTAGTAAATTTGGTCCGATTTTAATAAATAAAAAAACATTGGAAAGAGGAGAGTAAATGCAGAAGAATGTACTGAGGAATTTTTGATAAACCCATAACTTTTTTGACAGGAGGCTTGAAACCGTTTAAATATATAAAAAACTAAAAAAATATTAATAAAAAACTATAAGGTGTATCAAACATCCCTCAGTACATTTTATTGCATTTTTTCTCCTCTTTCCAATGGTATTTTTTTTATGTAGATTGGACCAAAAGTTTGTTAGTTTTTAGGTTTTGAAAATTTGGCCAAAATGCGAAAATCTGAGGTAGCGAAAAAACTATTCATCCGAATTTATTAATTTTTGGATATGCTGTTCCTAGAAGTGGTATCTATCACCTGTAAAAAAATGAACATGATCGGATCATTTTGAAATACATGGCGGACGCTCCCCTTAAGGCACCTTGCTCCCATGGCCCCAGAGAGCAGAGAGAATGCAGACACAAACATGTCCATCTCCCAACAACACCAAGACATTCCAGATGCAGAAGTGAACCTGACACCATCACACAAGGAGTTACTTAACCAGGAAAAAAACTCAGAAGGATTTGCCCCATAAGAAGGTAGTGAGCGGAATCCCTCTTCAACGCCGGAGATGCCGTCATCACTGGACTCACTTCAACGATCTGGAAGGAAACGGCGCGCTCCTATGTACCTCCAGGACTATACATAAATATTAGGGGGGAAGAATGTAATGAAATATAGTTAGCCATTTATGTTTAGGGTCCCTTTTACATAGCGCATCACTGCTACCTTTCCCGCCCGCTAGATCACTGACAGCCGAGCATTTCAAAACACAGGTCGGTGTCAAGACTTTCTAAGAGATTATGGTTTTCCTATATAAGGAATAAGTATTAATGATTTCAGATGTATTGAAGGTTTAGCATATAATATAGGGATATAAGAAACTCCTAGACTACATATATTTATTAGTTATTTTGTTTAGAACTGTAATACTAAGGATTGTTGTTGTTACAGGATGTGATGTACTGGACCTCAATTGTTTGTACAATACAACCACAATACTAATCAAGCTGGTTTCACTACAAATTGGCAACACTGTCTCCCTGCGGCTGTAGCAAGTATCACAAGTAGTGACTTTTAAGGTTCTCAAATTTGGTGAGCCTGGGTACCTTGAGGAGCTGCTCAGGCCCCCACCGGCACACCATGGTGTAGTTGTGCGTCATGACAATGACCCTTTTCGTCTTGATGAACCAAGGGCTTTCCAGCAGTCTTCTTTCTTTGAGAGGTCATTCTCCTACATGGCTCCGAGGTTGTATAACAGGTTGCCGCTGTCCATGAGACAACTGAGTTCTGTTGAATGCTTCAAGAGACAACTTAAGACTTTTCTCTTTGAGAGAAGCTATGATCTTGAGAGAGGTGTCATGACAGATGGCTATAGAGTTTAGGCTATTTTGCCACTGCTAGTGATTGTTAAATGTGTGTTGTATATAAGCTTTCTTTTGATGCATTGATTTTGTTCTTTTTTCTTTCTCTTTCCGAGCGCTAGTGAATTCTTCGGAAAAATTGGCGCTTATGAGAAATAAGTAACATGCTTATTATTATTATTATTATTACACTACAGCAGTACGGCCGCCTCAGTTGTCTGCTTGACAAAGAGGGGTAATGTTGTCCTGCCCTGCAGTTCTTCGCTAATTCATCATGCTTCATTAACCCTTGTCTATCGGCTCACGACATATGTCGAGTTAAAGAAAAGGTGCCCATATGCGGGTCACGACATATGTCGAGTGCAATTTTGAGCACGTAATGTGCTCTGAGAGAGAGCAGAGCGGTGGGAGGAGCATAGATTTCCTCCTGATCGCTCGCCACGGCCGCCGTGGACAAACTGAGATTTATTGCACCCTCCTCCACCCTCACTCACTCGCTACACACGTAATAATGTAAGAAAATTACCGTATTTTACCCATTTTGCCCTTCGGTTGCAAGACAACCAGTGATCGTAGAAGGATGGTTCGGGTGTCATTGGAAAGCTCAATTTACGCCCTTTCAGGGATACATACTTGTATTATGCTCTGGGTCTTGTTTATGCATGAAAAAGAGCACGGAAACAACCCCATTTATGGCCAAAAAAAAACCCGCTGGGCGGTACATATAAATTACCGCCTAGGCCGCTCGTAAGGTGTTAACCTAGCAAATTGAGCATACTTTCAATGGAAATTTCAAAGATAAATACTTTAATTTATAACATAGTTGTTGTTCCCCAGGCTGTCTAGTTCAAGCATATTTACACCTAGAAGCACATATTATTCATGCATTTTATTTTAGATACCTGCAGACGGTATTATTCAGTTCAGGAAATATCTGAACAAAGAGTAAAGGTCATAATGTATTCTAACTCCAACACAGCCCATATGGTGATGGGCTGGTCTATCAGAGTGAGAGCTGAGCAATCTCTGCCATACCCATAGCTTACTCTGACTGTTCCTTTAACTTATATATTTTCTAGATCTCAAGTGACGGCGTCTCTTCCGTGGATTGACCTCCCAATCTACCAAGATTGGAAGCCAAAGCGTCACATTTTTCCCTTGCCCCTCAACTTTCTCTTCATAATTGCTGAGGGGCACAGGGCCCTGGGTGGGGCTTTGGTTTCCCGGGCGTTCCCGCACCCTCCTCAGCTCCCCGCCATGGAGTGGCTTCGGTCACCCAGGCTTTATTGTGGTCGGCGGGGAGGGTTCTGTGGGGGCACTCGGTTATGGCCTTGGAATTGCTCGGGGCCTTGGGGCTGTTCGGCCAGGCAGCTTGGGGAACAACAACAACAACAACTCCAACACATTCTGAAACTGCATACAATCGTCTGGAGGTACTTGATATTAAATAATTATTGCATTGAAGAAAAATGTCTATACATAAAACTACTGGTAAATGATAATATTTAGCTTAGGGACACACCAATGAAATAATTATATGAACAAGTACATCAGTGTAAGTAAATACAAATGATGGACGGTTATTTTTGAGAGAGAAGGAGGGGAGCACAGTGGAGGGGAGGAGAGGTTGCCTGTACGGCGAGCGAGCACCACCCGGCCGTCTCTCCTCCCTTTTCCTCCCCTCCACACCCATGCCCGACCCTCAGTTGCTTGCGAGCGTTGGAGGGGGAATGTCGTCCTGCTGCCCTGCTAATCCCCTCCATATTTAACTCCTTGTAACTCGACAACGGTTTGAAATCGGACATACCACCATAGAGCATTTTAGGCTTAGAATACCTTGTTTTATCATTTCCCAAAGTTATGCCCTTTCCTCCTGGGACACCCTGTATAAACCACATTTTATCTTTGCATATACAATAATAAAGACTAAACAGAAAGGACTCGGCTTTCGTTTGACACTATATTCTATTCGCTGCAAGTAGGCGAGAAATCATGACTTCTAACCTCTGTAACTCAATAACGACTAGAGTAATCGAGCTAATATTTCCACCATTTGGGAAGAGTCAGACAAGGAATAGATGTGGAAATTTACAGCCCATTTGCTCTAGCCCTGTTTGAGTTACAGAGGTTAGAGGTCATGATTTTTTGCCTACTTACAGCGAATAGACTATAGGAGAGAAGAAGAGAGGGGACGGGAGAGAGACGTACTAGAGGTTGTAAACAAACTACAGTACAGTACTATAGGTTATTTTTTTCCAGCTGATGATAAATTGTATCTCTTGGCAGCGAATATCCCGATACTTAATGGAAAAAATATGAAACTAATATATATCCAAACCATATTAATGCCAAGTTTTCCCAATTTATAACAAATCTCTCTACAAAATCTTGTTATATGTGCGATCAGTTTGCTCAAGAACCATTTTTTTTTTTTTTTTTTTTTATATATTCCAACTTACTTCCTCTCGGGCATAGGCTGAGAGCCTTAAAATTCACCGCTTTACAATGAACAGTGAAGCCCGTGAGGTCTTGTTCCAGTCTAGGGAGTGAGACATGTGAAGCACGTAGAGTACGAGCACCTGCCATCTTGCCTTCACATGAGGCACGGTGCTCACTCATGGCCCGAAACGACCCCATCTCTGAAGCCACCTCGTTCCCGTGCTTCACTGTCTCACCCCCTACACTCGGACTCTCACACTTACACACACACAACGCTCATGTAGTGATGTACACCCTATGTGGTAGATTGTGTTCTTTTATTTCAAAATTATATTTTATTAAGTTATTTCCACATAGCGATTTTGATTAGTTCTTTTGCATCTATCTTGTGTCGTCCCAGTTTTCGTTTGTTTATTTTGCAAAGTTTTACATTATAATTATAACTGAGTAATGAAGATGCGGACATGGCAATTTACCCTCAGCTGAAAATAAACAGACTTGACCCACCTGAGAGTGTAAGCCTTGGCCTTCCTAGTGAGGTCGTGGCAGGCGTGTATCTCAGCGAAGCAGTGGATGCCGATACAGTTAGTGGAATCAATGTGGCGCTCCAGAAACCTATAGCAAGCATCACACACTGCTCCAACCTCCAGCAAGTTAGAGGCACTCAGTAACCCCTGGAAAAGAAATAAAGATAAAATTATAGGGACTCCTCATTTATAGTCGCCTCATCTTAACCCATTCAGTACCGGGGACGTCCTTTTCATCATATTCTGGCAACTGTTAGACGATTATATTCAGCTTAGGAAGGACCGCTTGCAATAATAATGCTTTAAACTATCTCAACCAACCCTTTTAATTACCACAGATCCTTCCTTATGCTGCATATTATCGTCTAAATATAGCTAGAATAATATATAACATGCGTCGCTGGTACTCAAAGGGTTACCGTGAGGTGGGTTTTATTTTTTTACTAGTTTCCTCCATAGACCAAGAACCTACAGCAAGCATCTCGCACTGCTCCAACCTCCAGCAAGTTAGAGGCACTCAGTAACCCCCGGAAGAGAAATACAGTTATAGGGACTCTTCATTTATAGTCGCCTCATAGACATAGTAGTTTCATATTCTTCCATTAAATATTGAGATATCAGTTGCTAAGGGATTTAATTTACTGTCAGCTGAAACAAAACCAACTAAAAAGAGTAAAGTATAGTACCGGTGCTGTGATAATAAACCTAAGCTCAAGAAAATAATTGAGATGTTTGCCAATGACTTCAATAACAATGGGTAAGACTTGCCCCGTCACTTTCCCTGTTGACAAAGTTACTTTGGGCCCAGTACTGCCACACACTCCCCCTCTCTGGTAGTGGTGGAAAGCTGTGGCCGATACTCTCAATATAGATGGGAGATTATAATGAATGGATGTATGTATGTATATACTCAGGCCCAATCCCCACTTTTCCTTCCTTTTTTTTTGGGGGGGGGGGACTCAAGACAGAGCCCGAATAGGGACATCACAACAGAAAACAATGAACACACAAAAACAAAATACAAATTCACACACATCTAGGTCATCCAGGAGAAGACCCAGAGACCATGGTTACCTATAATGTAAAACTTGCAAAATAAACAAACCAAAACCTGGACGAACACAGTAAAAAGACAACAACTTATCAAAATTGGTATGTGGAAACAACGCTTAAGCAAAATAATAATCTCTGCCGGTTTGTGGGGCTGAGGCCGCCACTATCACCAGAATAAGAAGCGGCTGGGGAAAGTCCAGAGAACTTTTACTACTCCTCACCATGAGAAGACTCCCTCTCCCCTTGAAGGGAAAGGTGTACGCTTCATGCGTTAGAAGTGCAATGACATATGCTTCAGAAACGTGGCCTGTCAAAGAGGACGATACCAACATAATGTAATGCAATGAGATGAGAATGGTGAGATAGATGTGGGGTGCCAAACTGCAAGATAGGATATCAAGTGAAGAGCGAAGGAGAAGGTTAGGTATCAATAGTATCAGTGATGAGAAGCATACAAGCAGACACACACACACACGAGAGAGAGAGAGAGAGAGAGAGAGAGAGAGAGAGAGAGAGAGAGAGAGAGAGAGAGAGAGAGAGAGAGAGAGAGAGAGAGGAGAGAGAGAGAGAGAGAGAGAGAGAGAGAGGAGAGAGAGAGAGAGAGAGAGAGAGAGAGAGGAGAGAGAGAGAGAGAGAGAGGAGGAGAGAGGAGAGAGAAGCAAGAGAGAGAGAGCAGAGAGAGAGAGAAAGAGAGAGAGAATACAGGAGAGGAGAGATAGCAGGAGAGAGACCGACGAGAGAGAGCAGAGAGAGACGGAGTAGAGGAGAGAGAGAGAGAGCAGGAGAGAGAGAAAGCAACACTCACACACAGTCAATAGAAACTGAGACAGGACAACACGAGCGCAGTTCAATTCCTGTAACTAGAAACAGGTGAATACAAATAGGTAAATTAAATTGTAAAACTTGTAAAATAAACCCACCATACCTGAACATTAGCCTGAGTGATGGTGATGGAGGCATTGTAGACATAGTCCAGTAACAGAGACACCATACCAGCCTCCACCCCACTCAGTGTGATGTGTTCCTGTTGAGACTGCCAGGTTGGTCAGGAACATGGCCTGCAGGGAGGGGAAACTTAAGTACAGTATTCTAATCTTCATTAAGCTTAACCCATTCTGTGCCCTATTTACTACCGCAGATCCTTCTTAAACGGTACAAAATTGTTTTAATATAGCTAGATAATAGTAAAAACTATGTCGCCAATACAGAAGGGGACTCTAACCCCCTCTGTATTAACCAATTTACAGAGCTCATAAATCCACCAGGTCACCCGAATAGAGTTAAGGCAGTGTCACACAACTCACGAGCCCTTTTTCCGTCAATTTTATTTGTAGTCTCATATCTGAACAAATTAAGTTTCATTGGAAATCAACCGCTTAACATAATCTATCTCCAGTCTAGTTTACGAATCCAATGTGAAAGAGCCTCAAAATAATACGAGAAAAAACGTGCTCATCGAAAATTGCTGGAAAAAGCGCTCGTGTGACACCGGCTTTATTAGGCTTTAATTGTGAACCGTCAGTGGCCCCCTACTTTAAAATAACTGATAAACTATCTATCTACAGTATCTATCTGTCGCCAGACGCCGTAATCCGCGAGAATGAATCGCTATCATATGCTTCCATATGCCGAGGCAACTCACTCGATTATTTAGCTTGTACTGTACCTGTTCACGGGGGAGGGTCAATGAAGACCAACTGCACATTCGTGTGTATAGTCTGTGGAGGTACATGTGGAATACTATTATACTGTTGGAATGGCTGTGGCTGTGAATGTATTCTGTAGCCAGTATACTGTAATCAGCTTGATCCTGCTGATCAGATACTAGCATAATACATGTGACTGATAATCACTAAACTAAAATAATTATGGCTATGATTTAGAACTTGTTTTAACTTACCCTGAAGTAAGGACTGAAGGAAGCCAGAACAGATCTGTGCACAGGAAAAGACATACCGTCCACGGACAGTGACGCATCACAGAAGTGACCATTCTTCCGCAGATCATTCAGGCCACTCAAAACCTGAAAATGAACAAATGTTTAGTAAAATTAGCTAAATATAGAGATAATAGAGTTTATTAATTTAGCATATCAATGTTTTTTGTTTGAGTCCTTGGAGTATCACATACAGTACCGGTATATTAATTAATTTCATTGATTTCATTAACTAGGTTTATTTGTAAGTTAATTGGTGTGTTGGTGAATAAATATGAAATTATTTTAATAATTATTATCATTCAACACCTTACTTCCACCTGAGAAAACCCCACTAAGGAACGCCATTGCAGAATTCCTCCAGGCTATTACAGGTCTACCTCAATTTACGATTGGGTTACATTCCTGAAAACCCGATCGTAAATAGACAAATTGTATGACGAACCCTAAAATTAATGGGGTTGTTGTTGTTGTTCCCCAGGCTGCCTGGCCAAACAGCCCCAAGACCCCGAGCAAGGCCAAGGCCATAACCGAGTGCCTCCACAGAACCCTCCCTGCCTACCACAATAAAACCTGGGTGACCGAAGCCACTCCAAGGCGGGGAGCTGAGGAGGGTGCGGACTGCGGAAACGCCCGGGAGACCAAAGCCCCACCCAGGGCCCTGGGGTAAATGGGGATGCGTTCTGGGAGCAACCAAAACCCAAACACCTAAAAACCTATAATATTATCGTAAATCAGGGCATCGGAGAGTGAGGGAGAGCTGTATTATCTCCAGAAATGCTCCCTATGCTCTTACCACAATGCTTCTTCCACTATGTGCAAGTTTATCTTCAATATTATACTCCACTTTCTTCTTCCGTACCAGCGTGTCAAACAAAAGCCGAGTCCATTATTTTTAGTCTTCATTATTGTATATGTGATGATGATATGATGGTGTATACAGTCGACCCTTGATTTAACGGACTAATAGGGGGGAAAGCTTGTCCATTACTGGAAAATTCCCTCCAGATTTCTGTTTTTGCCCAAATATGCCAAAATAATAAAGATTTTAAACTTTCTATGTATAAGTTCAACCTAATTAGATAGAAGAGAATAAACAATTCAATGATACAAATAAAGTTGTTTTTCTTAATATGTGCCCGCCACCTAACGGACATATTTTCCAGTAACAGACAAATCTCCGTTACTGGAAAATTTGTTCGGCTACGGACAGAGTCCGTTAAATCCGAAATCCGCTGTATCGAGGCCCGTTAAATCGAGGGTCGACTGTAGTTCAAATTATGTGTTTGAAAGTGATAAAATATTCAAAATAGTTCATGTCCATTTTCTTGTATTCCTTCTCAAAATCATTAAAGTCATCAAACAAAATGGCTGCGGTTTAACATCGTTCCATACCATAGGGTGGATGTCTACTACCAGCTGTTTCTCTATGACTCTATCCTTCTTGGTATTCTGTCCTCATCCATTTTTTTAACATGATCGATCCACCTCAAAGTACTGGTACTTCTCTGTATTCACTTTACCACTCCACATTCAATACTGCATTATTTTAAGTACAGTTGGTCCTCTGGTAACGCGTATTTTGGAAAAGCGGTTTTGGTGGCACGCGGTACAACCCCAATATCCAAAATGTTGATAACACGGTCAATACTTACACTGGCGCGGGGTCCAGCTGGGCGCCGAACCTTTACTCCCGACTTTCGTAATATACCGATACTCATATCTCTGCAAATATATGGCCTAGCCAAGTGTTTATGCCTACCAGAGGTAGATATGATCGTTGCTGTGCATTGGGTGAAGACTAGAACACCCTACATTGTGTAGTTATTGTGTGAGGTGAGAAATACAAGACGTCGAGTTAGGCGGGAATTCCGAAGTTCCGATTTTCGTCATTTACCGATGCTCATATCTCTGCAAATATATGGCCTAACCAAGTTTTTATGCATACCGGAGGTAGATATGATCGTTCCCGTGCATTGGGTGAAGACTAGAACACTCCACATTGTGTACCGGTAGGTAATGTGTGAGGTGAGAATAATTACCGAAACACACCATGTTATTGTTTGGCTGTTGAGTGAGTGTGTGTGTGTGTGTTACTCAGTTACTCCGTTACTTGTTCGTCAAGGGGAATCCACGCAATGCGAGCTAAGCTCATTATTATCGCGCCTCCTTAACTGGGAATGTATTGCGTGAAATGCATGTTAAGTGTTTTATGTACTGTTGGAATGGCTGTGGATGTGTGTGTAGTCTGTATTTAGCCAATTGGCGACATCGGAAACGAAGGCTTAGGGTGGATCTGTATGGTACCATTCTCACTATAGACGGTACCGTCTCGCCCGAAGGCTTAGGTAGCCATCAGCTTAGGTGAACCATATGATACCCATCTCGCCTTGTACCATTTTTGCCAACCCCAGATGGGACGTCACAACGTCGTCTACTTATTCCAGGTACCTATTTACAGCTAGGTGAACTGAGGCTAACACATGAAAGGAGACAAGCCCAATTTGTCTCCGCCCGGCCGGGGATTGAACCCCGACCCCTCGTGTGTGAGACGAGAGCTCTACCTACTAGGCTACGGGCTGTGTGGTGTGTGTGTATTTACCTAATTGTATTTACCTAATTGTAGTTTACAGGAGTTGAGCTAAGCTCGTGTTGTCCCGTCTCTCAGTCTAGCTAAACTTCCTGATATCGTTCTTGCAGGTAGGTCTTTTTACTTTGTAGCTGTGCCTGTATCCATAATTAATATATCCTCCAATTTGTCTAGCCTCCCTTCATATGGCAGTTCTCTGAGACTTGGAACCAATCTAGTGACTGCTCTCTGGATTCTTTCTAACTTGTGAATATGCTTCTTTAGATGCGGGGATGTGTGTGTGCTGTGTTGTGTGTGTGATTGTGTGTGTGTGTGTGTGTGTGTGTGTGTGTGTGTGTGTTGTCATTGAGTGGAAAACTTGGCTAGGCTATCTCGGTCACCGAATCTTTACTCCCGACTTTCGTAATGTACCGATGCTCATATCTCTGCAAATAAATGGCCTAACCAAGTGTTTATGCCTACCAGAGGTAGATATGATCGTTGCTGTGCGTTGGGTGAAGACTAGAACACCCTACATTGTGTAGTTATTGTGTGAGGTGAGAAATAATAAGACGGCGAGTTATGCGGGAATTCCAAAATTACGATTTTTGCCATTTACCGATGCTCATATCTCTGCAAATAAATGGCCTAACCAAGTTGTTATGCATACCAGAGGTAGATATGGTTGTTGCTGTGCGTTGAGTGAAGAGTAGACCATTCTAAAATGTGTAGTTATTGTGTGAGGTGAGAAATATGATGGCGAGATTTCAGAGCTTCGATCGAAAAATGTCGGCTACTGCTGTGATAACTAGCCTAGCTCTGCCTAGCCTAAACAAAATATTTATTCAGAGGTAAGAGTTGTTGCAATGGGCAAATCAACTCATTGCACATGTCAAATAACCTTTATAATTGATTTAATTATTATAACATAGGCTTCTATGGAGAAAAGGTGGACTTTGTGGAAATCCCCAGAACACCAAGGTACAGTAAACTTCCGTTAATCCGAAGGGCAGCGGACCGGCCCTCGTTCGGATTAGTGGATTTTTCGGATTATCGGACTTTACCCCTATGAACCTGTGTATTAATGGCCTGACGAAAACATTGAGGCATTAGGCCACCCAAATGACACACACACATATCATATGTTCATGAAATCACTTCAAAAGTTTACCATTGTCATTGTAGCCTGTTACCTACTTCAAAACATTCAGATTAATGGTCAAAGGAATCTGCTGATATAAACGTAAACACCATATGTCCGCATCGTCTACTAGCGAGTTTGTCTTGCTCTTGAAGATCAGATCAGATGTGGTTCGGGAAGTAATGCCTTAACAACGGCACTTCCCTGAGAGGTTCTTGTAATTTTCCTTTTGTGATTTTCCTTTTGTGACGTGCTCTGTTATATTATATTGTATTGAAAGCACCCTTGTCTTGTTGTCTTGAAAGCACCCTTGGGACGCTCCGATCACTGAACTATAAATAGTAGCGTATCGGAATGTCCAAAGGTGCGTTTTCAAGCTCATGACTGAATGCGCTTGCAGAAAATGCAGTGCAAGCCAGTAGCGCATCGGAGCATCCCAAGGATGCATTCAAGAGCAAAACAAACTCTCTAGCAGACGATGTGGTGTTTACGTTTATATCAGTAGCTTCCTTTGACCATTAATCTGAATGTTTTGAAGTAGGTAATAGGCTACAATGACAATGGTAAACTTTTAAAGTGAATTCATGAACATATGATATGTGTGTGCTCCATTATGTGTCATTTGAGTGGACTAATGCCTCAAAAAGGGGACTTTGGGACTTCTTGAAATTCGGACCATCGGGTGAATTCGGATTTGGCCTCAAATTGAAAAATTCGGACTATTGGGAGATTCGAATCATCGGTCGTCGGATTAAAGGACTTTTACTGTACCTTTAACATGTAAACATATGGGTTCGGTAACACAGTTTTTGGTAACACGGGAGGTTACCAGAACACATTAGCCGCGTTACCGGAGGACCAACTGTAATTATACTGCATATACAGGTATACTGAATAAATTATAACATTGTTTTGTATCCGGTAATGTTATGCTTGAATGTCCAAAGTCCAATATCCAACAGTTTTCAGGACTCTATTGGATATTCAACTCTAGGCTACTCAATATCCAGTAATGTTTGAATGTCCATTGTTCAAAGTCCAATATCCAACAGGTTTCAGCATTCTATTGGATATTCAACTCTAGGCTACTCAATAACCAGTAATGTTTGAATGTCCAAAGTCCAAAATCCAACAGTTTTCATGATTCCATTGGATATTCATGGGGCTGAGACATGGGCTCTGAAGAAAAAGGAGAAAAGAGGGCTGGATGTGATGGAGATGAGCTGCTTGAGGAGTATGTGTGGAGTTACTCGTAGAGACAGATTGAGGAATGAAGAGATACGTAGGAGAGTGGGGCAGCAGGAACATTTGTCAGCCAGAGTGGACAGAAGGGTGCTGAGCTGGTATGGTCATGTTGAACGAATGGGAGATGAAAGGCTTACAAAGAGAATATGTGAGTCAGGTACAAGGGGAGATAGAAGGGCAGGAAGAACCCCATTGAGATGGAGAGACTGTGTAAGAAAGGCTTTGGATGATAGAGGAATGACTATCAGGCAGGGGAAGTGGTGGTGGACAGGAGTGAATGGAGAATGCTTGTGAATAGTTGAGTGAACACGTGGTCATTTGGAATAAGGGGTCGGGCGCAAGTTGGACTAGATAATAGTCCATGCTCTGGCCCGGGAGACGATTAATATGAAGGGTGCGCCTGGAAGTGTGGTGGGAGGGCTTGTGGCTTTGGCTCCGCTGCATGTCTGCCTGCCGAGATCGGAACCTCTCCGGGTGGTCGGGGGCCGGGGGAGTGCTGGAGCGACCTTGGTGACCCTGGTCTCTGGGTCTTCTCCTGGGTGACCTGGATGTGTGTGAGTTTGTGCTTTTTATCTGTGTTTATTTGTTGTTTTATGTTGTTTTTGTGTTTTCCCTGTTCTTGCTCTGTCTTGAGTCGGCTACCCCCAAATATGGGGATTGGGCCTGAGCATATAGATAGATAGATAGATTGGATATTCACCTGTAGGCTACTCGGAAAATATAAAGGAAACCAACCAACTTTATTTAGTTAATTTTTGTTTTGGTTTTAGCTAGTTTTCATCATTATACAGTGATTGTCATTAATTAGAATCTCCAGAAAAAAAGTTTTCCCCATTATCCAACAATATTAAGATACGGACCCCGATAGTGGGGAGGGCTATGAAGTACTGTACAGTACAGGGAAATTGAGGGGTAAAAGACGAAAATAAGGGGTAATATTAGCCTAACCTAACAACCTTACCTAACCTAACCTAGTGGTGATGGGCTGCTCTATCAGAGTGAGAACTGAGCGATCTCTGCCATACCCATAGCTTACTCTGACTGTTCCTTTTACTTATATATTTTCTAGATCTCAAGTGACGGCGTCTCTTCCGTGGATTTACCTCCCAATCTACCAGATTGGAAGCCAAAGCGTCACACTTTTCCTTTGCCCCTCAACTTTCTCTTCATAATTGCTGAGGAGCACAGGGCCCTGGGTGGGGCTTTGTTTTCCCGGGCGTTTCCGCACCCTCCTCAGCTCCCCGCCATGGAGTGGCTTCGGTCACCCAGGCTTTATTGTGGTCGGCAGGGAGGGTTCTGTGGGGGCGCTCGGTTGTGGCCTTGGCCTTGCTCGGGGACTTGGGGCTGTTCGGCCAGGCAGCTTGGGGAACAATAACAACAAAAAGAACAACAAAAACTAAATTGGAATAACTTCCTACAAACATTTGATCACAAAACAAACTCCAAAAAAACTCTACAAAACACTAAACGGCATCACACTTTCCAACAGCAACACAACACAATCACATGCTGCAATCACAACAACAGACTCTACTCCTTCATGTAAACAACAAGCAAACACTCTCATCAATCACTTCTCACATGTCAGCCACCTAAAACCTCACAAAGACGACCGACGTGTCATCCGACGTAAGAGACAATTCCCCACAGACCCTGACTATACACCCTTCACCAATCACTAGACAAAGCATATCATCAACAATCTCAAGCACTCACCCGCTTGTGGCCTAGACAACATAAGCAACATACACCTCAGACACCTGGGACCACAAGGCATACAAGCACTCACTAACATAACAAACTACAGTTATTCACACAACACAATACCAGACATTTGGAAGCATGGTCTCATCACCACATTCCCCAAACCCTACAAAGACCCCACGCTACCCTCGTCGCACCGCCCCATCACACTCCTTTGCACCCCCTCCAAAGTCATGGAACGCCTAGTATTACAACTAATTACACCCGACCTACCCCTAGCTCCAACACAACATGGCTTTAGGCCACTGGACTCCACAAACACTCTTCTCACAGACCTTACACAAAGAGCTTTTGACGGCATCAACTCAGCTAGACCACCACACAGATCACTATTAGCCACACTCGACATTAGTAAAGCCTTCGATGCCATCCCCCGCCACAACCTAACAAACAAAATCTACAACACAAACATGCACAACAACACAAAAAGGTGGCTGGCCAACTTCCTAGCAAGCAGATGTGCACACGTATCTTTTGCCGCTCAGTCATCTAGAATCAGAAACTTTCCAAACGGAGTCCAACAAGGATCCGTCCTATCGCCCGCACTCTTCAATCTGTACATGCACGATATAACTACACCCAATACGCCCCAAATAAACTTAGCCTCCTATGCAGATGACATAACACTCACATGCACACACCATGACCCAAAAAGAGCAACAGATCTCCTTCAACCCTATCTCAACACACTACATGGCTGGTGCACTACAAACAGACTTAATCTAGCCCCAGCCAAATCCACCGCAACCCTGCTCACAAGCTGGACAGGAGAACACGAATACATCCCTCAACTCACCATAAACAACACACCCCTAACACATACACACACACCCAAAATCCTAGGAGTAAAATATGATACTCATATGACATTCAAACAGCACACCATAAACATTAAAAAGAAACTGACACCCAGACTTAACGCCCTCAGGTCACTTGCTCACACAAAATTTGGACATAACAAAGAAACCTACCACCACAGTATATAAACAATACATAAGATCAGTGATGGAATACGCAAGCCCAGCCTGGGCTTCTAACCTAGCTGAAACACATCATAAGACCTTACAGACTATTCAAAACAAAGCCCTGAAGATCATTACAGGCTGCACAGCTACTGCACCCACAGATCACCTACTTCAAGAAACCAAAATCCTCAAAGTCAAAGACCATCTGGACATGAGAGGCACTCAATACCTGGCAGCAGCCTCCACGAACCAGGACCACCCACTAAACTACATGGCAACACACTCACAGACACCAAGAAATATCAAAAGAACACCCAGCACACGGTATCCCACACAATTACTGTCCTCTCTCCCTCCCTGCCCACCCCGAACCAACTTCCAGAAGCACATCCATATTCATATCTCTCGCTGATCCATCCACTCACTCACAGACAACACGCAGCTGCAAGCACGACCTCCCGAAATCCATCCTTCCGAACCCTCCCTTCCTCGCGAGGACAGAGTCCACCTGGCCAGGCTGAGATGCGGACACCATCCAGCTCTCCTGAGCTATCAGAAGAGACTGGATGACTCCGTTGTCGACACCTGCCCGGGATGTAACACAGCACCCCATACCATTAAACACATCATAGAAGACTGCATTTCACACAACCACTTATGCCAACAACACAATCTACACTCAATGAGAGCTCTGTGGGAAAGCCCAATCGTGGCCATGGCCTTCCTCAGGGACTCGGGGCTGTTCGGCCAGGCAGCTTAGGGAACGGGAACAACAACAACAACAACAACAACCTAACCTAGTATATTAGGTGGGGGCTGCTGCCCCCACACCCCCGCTGGTTTGGAATTTGATTAACCCTCCCGCCCCGGCTACGCATTACATAAATATTCCCCGAAATCCGGGTGTTTTGGCCGAAAAACGTCTAGGCTAGGCTACCGTATCATTGTTATGCTGACTGCTTCCCGCATTCCCGCGATCCCCAAGCGTAGCTGTGTTATTTACCTGTAGAATGGCATTAAGTAGAGCTCTCTAAGTCAAGTGCTTGATTTGTGATGATGATTTCATTGGAGATAACTTTATGGCCAAAACAGCCACTTTACACTACTTTTCGATACTTAACAACAACATACAGGCACACACGAACAAGCGACGCTCTCCTTCTTGTGGCCGGAGATGCGGGGCGTCGGTCCAGCCGGCTGTTGTTTACATGCGTCGGACCGACGCCTCGCACACGAAGCTCACAGGCTTTCAAGCAATGGTACAATGTTGTACCACCCGGGTTCCTGGGGGCAAAACATAATGGTACACACGTGTACCACCCGGGGTGATGGTGATGGGCTGGTCTATCAGAGTGAGAACTGAGCGATCTCTGCCATACCCATAGCTTACTCTGACTGTTCCTTTTACTTATATATTTTCTAGATCTCAAGTGATGGCGTCTCTTGCGTGGATTGACCTCCCAATCTACCAAGATTGGAAGCCAAAGCGTTACATTTTTCCTTTGCCCCTCAACTTTCTCATAATTGCTGAGGGGCACAGGGCCTTGGGTGGGGTTTTGGTTTCCCGGGCATTTCCGCACCCTCCTCAGCTCCCCGCCATGGAGTGGCTTCGGTCACCCAGGCTTTATTGTGGTCGGCAGGGAGGGTTCTGTTGGGGTGCTCGGTTGTGGCCTTGGCCTTGCTCGGGGCCTTGGGGCTGTTCGGCCAGGCAGCTTGGGGAACAACAACAACCACCCGGGGTTGAAGGGTTAATAAAAGGTTGACGGTCGCCAACAAAAAATTGAATGAAGTCTACGGTATTTACTCCGCAATTTTTAGCTTTGGCTGTGGATAACAGGAGGTAAATATTAACCTTTCCAAAGTAATTGAAAACGTTTTTTCCGGAGATTCTAATTAATGACAACCGCTGTATAATGACGAAAACTAGCTAAAACCAAAACAAAAAATCACTAAATAAAAGTTGGTTGGTTTCCTTGATAAATACCGGCTACTCAATATGCAGTTTTCTTCTTCTTCAGTAATGTTTGAATGTCCAAAGTCCAATATCCAACAGTTTTCAGGATTCTATTGGATATTCAACTCTCTATTAAATGTCCAATATCCAACAGTTTTCAAGATTCTATTGGATATTCAACTCTAGGTTACTCAATATCCAGTAATGTTGAATGTCCAAAGTCCAATATCCAACAATTTTCAGGATTCTATTGGATATTCAACTTTAGGCTACTCAATATCCGGTAATGTTTGAATGTCCAAATATCCAAAAGTTTTCAGGATCCTGTTGGATATTCGGAACTCTCTACTGTAGACCTATATCTGGTAATAACTTTGGAATTATCTAACATAGCCTAAATACTGTACAATGAAATTGATTTAAATTCCAATTGAATTTGAAAGTCTGTGTTTATAATATACGTATTGATCATACAAAATATTATACGTATTGATCATACTAAACAGCAACGCATCTAAGCAAACCAGCTTGCTCCGTTCAAGATCGCTTGAGATGCGTCGCTTTGTTTACATCCGAATGTCCAAAGTCCAATATCAAAGAGTATTCAGGCGGCTTAAAGACATATATTGCGGTGACTACCCTAATACAGTACCGTACTGTAAAACAAAGCTAGGTCGATATACAGGAGACGCAACAATATAGATAGCAAATTTCTAATGGTAGTTTTGGGTTCCTATCATCATATGCTTCATTTCTATATACTTTTTATCCCCGGGAAAAAAAAAAAAAAAAAATCTTTGGTTTTTTATTTTTTTTATTAACCCTCCAGCCCCGGGGGCTATAGCTTGCGACTGTGCTCCGGTACCGGGTGTTTTGACGATCTTTGGCCTATGTTAACTACTCTGTAAGTCAATGAATATGGCATGTAATGTTGTGAATAAAAAAGAATAATGTTCCACAAACCTTCCTCTGTCGAATGGCGTTGAGTAGAGGTCTCTAGCCCCTCTGGTTGCATAATGGTGAGCGCGGGAAGACGAGTGCTTTTCGGCGGCAAATTCTTCCCGCGTTCGGACGCGTCGCCCCGGCCATGGCTACGACGCACCTAGCCGCTCGTCGCGCCAAAGTATTTATCTCCCTTAGACGATTTTAGTGTTTGATATTGAGAATGTGATGTTTATTTGATATTTTCTAGTTATTTTGAGGCCAATTATATAAAATATGTTTATTAGGGTATCACTGTCACTGATATTGCTAATTTTCACTCGATACCGTACATTTTATTAGTAATTGAGGTAGCTTATTGTTGTATTAGGCACTGATTATTCGTTATCACAGGTGTTTATTATACTTTGGCCATCATATATTAGGTCTTGTGTCACTTTCACTTTGACAAATATGCTTTAGAGAGTGTCACTGTCACTGATAATGCTCATTTTCACTCGATACCGTACATTTTATTAGTAATTGAGGTAGGTTATTGTTGTATTAGGCACTGATTATTCGTTATCACAGATGTTTATTATACTTTGGCCATCAAATATTAGGTCTTGTGTGACTTTCACTTTGACAAATATGCTTTAGAGAGTGTCACTGTCACTGATAATGCTCATTTTCACTCGATACCGTACATTTTATTAGTAATTGAGGTAGGTTATTGTTGTATTAGGCACTGATTATTCGTTATCACAGGTGTTTATTATACTTTGGCCATCAAATATTAGGTCTTGTGTCACTTTCACTTTGACAAATATGCTTTAGAGAGTGTCACTGTCACTGATAATGCTCATTTTCACTCGATACCGTACATTTTATTAGTAATTGAGGTAGGTTATTGTTGTATTAGGCACTGATTATTCGTTATCACAGGTATTTATTATACTTTGGCCATCAAATATTAGGTCTTGTGTCACTTTCATTTAGTTATATGATTTGTAAACGTTTTATATACAATTTATTGTGTCTTTTTCACTGATTTCTATATTTCTATAGGTTCTAATCATATGAATGTCACTTGGTATATACATATGTGTCACTTTCACATATTATTATGGTGTAATTGTATTTGTATCAATGTTCTCATAATACATGACTTTTGTATTACAATAAATTGGTTTTCTTCCACTTTTTGCCTATATATAATTATAGTGTACATATTGTCATTTTATTTGGCAATTTCAGTATGATTATTAGAACTCCAGCTTGGAGTGGTAATCAAAGAAGCACTCTAAAGCACAGAGTGCCACCTTGCACTCCACACACTCCATGGTTGACTTTTTACCTGACCTCGGCCTCACCCTGCTGTTGTAGCAGACATGGCACCGCTTCTGCTGTGTTCTTCCTGATTCATTCTGAGGCAGGGAACCAAGCCTGTGCCTAATCAAGTATTGAGCACACTGCAAGCGGTCAATAACGGCGGGCCCAGGATGTGCCACTGCCCTCTGTGGCGTAGCATACTTCTCCAGGAGCTCCGTCAACACCTGCTTTTGGAACCTCCGCAAGCTATTGAACTTCATGGGTGTGTTCACATTCCGAAGCTTGTATATGTTGTAGGCATTCAGAACTGACATGTCCACCATATGCAGAAAGAACTTTTTGTACCATCTGCACGAGGTACGCAGGCAGTCAATGAAGCCTATCTGCATGTCGGACTTGTCCACCAGCCTCATGTTGATGTTGTAGTCCAGGACAGCATCGGGCTTGGTCACCCTGGCCTGGGTGCGGCGATCCACCTTGCCAGTCTCCACCATTTCCCCCTTGTGGATGGTGGTCAGGAGGTTGACCTTCCGCTGGTCGTGCCAGTGGATAGCCAGAATGGGCCCCGACTTCTTCTTGAACACATCACCTTTTTTGGTCTTTGGAGGGAAAGGTGGCATGCCCTTCCTTTTCCCTCGTACTGTGCCTACAGTCCCCGTCTTGCGCTCATGCAGGTACTGTGAGAGAGTGGGGGACGTGTAATAATTGTCCGTGTAGAGGACGTGATCCTTGTGAAAGTAGCGGTCCATCATGGCTTGCACCACTGCTCCGCCAAAGCCAATGAGGGGGTCCACAAGCAAGTCCCCTTCCTTCCCGCTGTAGACCAGGAAGTCCAGGACATAGCCAGTTTGGCAGTCGCACAGCACAAAGAATTTTATGCCAAAGCGATGTCTTTTTGAGGGGATGTACTGCCGGAAGCTGAGTTTTCCTCGGAACAGCACAAGAGACTCGTCAATGACGACCTTGCGGAAGGGCTTGAAGTAGGAGGTGAAGCGTTCTCGCATCATCTCGTACAACGTCCTAATCTTCCACAGCTTGTCTGGGAGGTGGACGTCAAGGTTGGTGACAAGATGGAGCGCTGCGAGGATATCAAGGTACCGGTCGCGAGACATATATTTCCCGAAGGCAGGGGTGGATATCAGATCATTGGTGATCCAATAGTCAGGCAACCTATGCTTCTTGACATGAGGCATTAGCATGGTGAGTGCCAGGAACACCATGAACTCTTTATGAGTCACTGGGGTCCACTGCCTCATGTGGCCCTTGGTCACCTTTCCCAAAAAGTGGACCTGGAATTGGTGCTGCTTATTTGTCTCTTTGACAACATAGCCTACCACCTCCTCATCAAAGAAGGCCTCAAATAGTTCGTGTGGTGGAGCATTGGGGCCTGCAGGAAAATTGGGGGTAATGCCTGAACCCTCCAGTACCTCATCAAAAGCTGGCACATCAGGGTTGTATCCATCCTCATCAACTACGTCTTGCCACTGAAAAACGTAGAATGGGTCTTGTCTACGCTGACGAGGAGCTCCAGCTGGTGGCCCAGCACGCCCACGGCCAACTCGGGAGGCGCGCGCCTCAGGGCGGCGAGGGCGGCGGCCAGGGCGGTGGGCAGCACGACGGGCAGCACGACGCCGGGCCAAGCGGATGGGTCGAGGGTCGTCGATGTCCATATAGTCATCGTCAGAGTGGTCATCTTGCCCTGACGGTGGACCTATGTAATCATGGCCAGAGTCTTCAGAGAGGTGCCCTTCATCATCAGTGGCCCCCACATAATCTGGCGGGGAACCAGTGATGCGTGGGCGGCGTGCGGGTGGGCGAGGTGGGGAAGGAGTGGCAGGTGAGGCTGTGTCCCCCCGAGGTCCTGGGCTCCTTGGCCTGCGACGAGTGACAGAAAGCAATGTTTCACTGTCACTAGGCCCAGGTATTGGTGATGCGAGCTCAAAGACTTCTTCAGGAAGACATGTTGAAGGCGGGAGAGGTGGGGAGGACCGTGGGGAAAGTTGCGGGGACGTATGGCTGGGGCCGGCCGGGGTGGACGCCGCGGAGCCTCGAACAAAACTCTCTTACTTTTCTTAATTTTTTTGGTATATTTCCTACCTTTCCCCTTTTCGGCAGCAGTATGTCTCCTGTCGGGGGACCTAGGAGGCAAATAGGCCGAAAGTGTGGGGTCCTCAACCCTTGGCAATGGTGGGGGTGGTGGGGAAGAATGCGGGGCATCCGGGTCATCTTGGGTGGCGTGGGTAGATAAGGGAGACAATGGCGGACGAGAAGGGTCACCACGCTGACCCTCACTCACAGCCTCATCCTCACCAAGTAGTTTTGCTTGTTCCCTAGCTGCCGCGGCCGCCTTCTCAAGTATTTTCTGCTTATACAAATGTAGCTTGAAAGGCGATTTACCTGGGGAAGGGCTTGGCGTCGTGTCACTTATGCGAAATTTGGTGAGTGACCTTGAACTCTCCCACTCACTCACTCTCTCAAGTTCACTGTCTTTAGGTAAACCAGCTTCCTCAACAACTGGTACATCACCTTCATCACTCTCATCACTGTCATGTTCTCTCGCAAATCCCAGGAATTGCTCTTCTTTGTCACTCTCATGGCCATAATCACTCGACTTATAATTACTGGAGTCGTCACTGACTTCATCATCAACATTATGCTTGGCATCAGCTCGCTCATAAAGTCTCAATGTCGTCTCAATACCTCCGGGAGATAACACATTTAGGCGATGGCGTCGGGGTAAGGCGCGACGAACTAGCAAGGGCGTCGTAGGAAGCACGGTATCGGACACAGCGGAATCACTATTTGGCGTACTGTCCATGATGGCGTCGGGGTAGATACTGTTGCTGGGGCGTAGTTTACGCCTGGTGGCGCCACCTACCGTCCCACGATACCGAAAATGTACGCGCGGCATTCGAAAGCACGCACGCAAGCAATGGGCGTTCAAGAGCCCTTCCGGGTTGCGCGGGCCGAGGTTGTTATGGGCGTTCAAGAGCCCTTCCGGGTTGGAGGGGTTAAACTAACCAAAAAACCTAACCTAACCTAAATGTATTTGGGGGCTGTTAGGTTAGGTTAGGTTAACCCTTTTGCTGCGGGTGACGTTCTGGAATGTTTTGGCAAGTTACAGCAATTTCCAGGCTTTAAAAGCCTGTAAAAAACGTAAACAAATTAAAAATAGAGTGTCAGTGGGCGGGAGCGTGAGGGGCCCACCTCCGACCCTCAGAGCACCGAGCGTCTCACTGAGCTAGGCTGTGTCTCGCGCGGGTCTCTCTCTGTCTCTCTCACCAGTGTAGCCAAGCGAGCGAGTGTTACATAATAGCGGGGTTCCCGCGTTTCACTGGGACCACTGAGGGTGAACCAGACCACGTACAGGATCCGTTCTGGTGTCATTTTGAAGCTATTTTCGCCTAGTTTTCGGCAGAATACACTTAATTTAACCCTCTCACCACGGAAGGGCTCTTGAACGCCCATAAAAAAGCATATAACAGGTACCCGGAAGGCCTCTTGAACGCCCAGTGGTTGAAAGCCTGTGAGCTTCGTGTGCGAGGCGTCGGTCCGACGCATGTAAACAACAGCCGGCTGGACCGACGCCTCGCATCTCCGGCCACAAGAAGGAGAGCGTCGCTTGTTCGTGTGTGCCTGTATGTTGTTGTTAAGTATCGAAAAGTGGTGTAAAGTGGCTGTTTTGGCCATAAAGTTATCTCCAATGAAATCATCATCACAGCTCAACCAGTTGACTTAGAGAGCTCTACTTAATGCCATTCTACAGGAAAATAACACAGCTACGCTTGGGGACGCTTGGGGATGCGCGGGAATGCGGGAAGCAGTCTGATTAACGAATATACGGTAGCCTAGCCCAGACGTTTTTCGGCCAAAACACCCGGGTTTCGAGGAATATATATATAATACATAGCCGGGGCTGGAGGGTTAATGCAGATGCTTGATTTATCATTCAGGAGTGCCTGAATACATACATACACATACATAACATTTTAAGACTGAGTGTTCCACACATAAGTGCAGTTTCAGTCTCTTGTCCTAATGGCGGCGTTCCAGGCAACCCTGTTAAGGGCTGCTTCACTTGTCAAGTTCTTGGATTTGAGATCGGCGCGTATAGTCCGATCCCAGGTCTTCCTCGGTCCACCCCTTGGTGCAGCTCCCTCCACAATCACAGACCTGCATTTTGTCACCCAATTTTGTTCATCCATTCTCTCCACATGTCCATACCATCCCAGTCTACTTGTACGCATCACCTCGCTAATACTCTTTATACCTAAACGTCCCTAAATATGCCCTAAATAGCCCAAACATAGCCGCAGCCAAAGGGTTAATGAAAAAAATAAATAAAAAAATCCCAATAAAATAAAAATAAAAATCCCAAGATTTCTTTTTCCCCGGGTATAAAAAGTATATAGAAATGAAGCATATGATGATAGGAACCCAAAACTACCATTATAAATGTGCTACCTATATTGTTGCGTGTCCTGTATATTAACCCAAAGCTATAGAAAACACTTAGAGAATTAGGGTAGAATGTAGAATTCGGGCGTACCGTCAGCCTTGTTTACATTACGCGGAGCCGGGGAGGACACTTGCCATCATGTTCCCGTCTATTTTGACTGCCTTTGGATACAATATGTTGAGGGGGAGCTTAGCCCCCTCTCGCCCCCCCAATGACATATTGTCATCATATATAGGCTATTGCCAGCAGGGGGCAAATAAAAAAAAAAAAAATCGCCGTCAAAATAGCCTAGACGCCAACTTAACCACGACGATCGACAAATGTAGACATGACGGCGGCGGGGGAGGTGTCGGACGCTTGCAATCTTGTTCCCGTCTAGGCCTATTTGGAATGCCATTGGATACAATAATATGTTGAGGCCCCCACCTTACCCCACCATGACATATTGTCATCATATAGATTGCCAGCAAGGGGCAAATAACCTAACTGAAAAAAACTCGCGGTTTAATGTTATTTTAATACCACAAATTGTGTTGATATATTTGAAGATAAATATTGAATCTATATGCTCTAAAGATCATAAGAAAATTTGTTTTAACCCTCGGCAAAACCTAATAAAAAAGTATGGTATTGCAATGTCTTTCGTAACAAGGTTGTCAATACGGTACTTTCAGTCATCGATAGCTCTAAAGATCATATGCAAATGTGTTAAACCCTCGGAAAAAACTAATATAAAAGTATGGTACTAAAATAAAATTTTCGTAACAAGGTTGTCAATACGGTACTTTCCCGTTATCAATGTACAATCAAGCTGAAGATTGCAGAGTAAACACCATAGACTTCATAGACTTTCTTTCACCTTCGTATAGGCCTAATCGACAGCCAATTTTTTTTTTTTATTAAGGGATTAGTACTCAACCAGCGGGGGTGTGGGGGCAGCAGCCCCCACCCATAATACCGTACTAGGTTAGGTTGTTGTTGTTCCCCAAGCTGCCTGGCCGAACAGCCCCAAGGCCCCGAGCAAGGCCAAGGCCATAACCGAGCGCCCCCACAGAACCCTCCCCGCCGACCACAATAAAGCCTGGGTGACCGAAGCCACTCCATGGCGGGGAGCTGAGGAGGGTGCGGAAACGCCCGGGAAACCAAAGCCCCACCCAGGGCCCTGGGCCTCTCAGCAATTATGAAGAGAAAGTTGAGGGGCAAGGGAAAAATGTGATGCTTTGGCTTCCAATATTGGTAGATTGGGAGGTCAATCCACGGAAAAGATGCCGTCACTTGAGATCTAGAAAATATATAAGTAAAAGGAAGTCAGAGTAAGCTATGGGTATGGCAAAGATTGCTCAGTTCTCACTCTGATAGACCAGCCCGCTGTCCATTACCAGTTAGGTTAGGCTAATGTCCTTTCAAATCACTATCGGGGGGCGTGTCTCAACATCGATCGATAGGCCTAATGGGGAAAATAGGTTATCCCGAGATTTCTAATTAATTACAAACACTATATATTGATGCAAATGACCAATTTTGTTTATAAAAAACACTTGGAAAATTTGGGATTTTTTTTATTTTAGGCTAGGCCAAAATAATTGGTCATTTGCATTAATATATTATAGTGTTTGTAATTAATTAGAAATCTCTGGAAAACCTATTTTCCCCATTAGGCCTATCGATCGATGTTGAGACACGCTCGCTCCCCGATAGTGATTTGAAAAGACATTAGCCTAACCTAGTATTATGGGTGGGGGCTGCCGCCCCCACACCCCCGCTGGTTGAGTACTAATCCCTTAATAATAAAAAAAAAAATTGGCTGTCAATTATACGAAGGTGAAAGAAAAGTCGATGAAGTCTATGGTGTTTACTCTGCAATCTCACTGCAGTCACCCAGGCTTTATTGTGGTAGGCAGGGAGGGTTCTGAGGGGGCGCTCGGTTATGGCCTTGGTCTTGCTCGGGGCCTTGGGGCTGTTCGGCCAGGCAGCCTGGGGAACAGCAACAACAACAAACTCTGCAATCTTCAGCTTGATTGTACATTGATAATGGGAAAGTACCGTATTGACAACCTTGTTACGAAAATTAAATTTTAGTACCATACTTTTATATTAGGTTTTTCCGAGAGTTTAACACATTTTCATATGATCTTTAGCTATCGATGACTGAAAGTACCGTATTGCCAACCTTATTACGAAAAAGACAGGATTTTTTTTATTTTAATACCACGAATTTTCCGAGTGTTTTTTATAAAAGAAATGGTCAATTTAAAGATGATGTAATTAAATTGCTAAAAAATCGTTTTGATTGTTTGTATGTAGTTTAGAGTTGTGTAAGGGTGTTTTGATGTGTGAAAATAGGCGTAAATGCATATTTACCCATTAAACAACAATCTAAAAACACGTCCCTTCACTCGCGAAAAATAACTATTTGGCCATAACCGTTTGCAGTTGGATACAAAATATGTAGAGGGGGGGGGGGCAAGCCCCCCCCCCTCACCCGCCCCCCCAAGATTTATTGAAATCGTCATATATTTAAACAGTAGGGGGCAAAAACCAAATTTTCCCCAACGCTGCTGCTTCTTCTTCGCGGCGGATGTAAACAAAGCCACCCGCCTCTTGCGACGTAGGGGATATTTTGTTTTTTTAGGATCAGTAATAAATTTTTATGCACATTTAGACACATATAGGAATGAAATACATGGTATAAGAAACTTGTAGGCCACAATAAAATCGATGTATGAATTTAATTACATCATCTTTATATTGTCCAAAGAAATTGTTCATTTGCATCAATATATAGTGTTTGTAATTAATTAGAAATCTCGGGAAAACCTATTTTCCCCATTAGGCCTATTGATCGATGTTGAGACACGCCCCCGATAGTGATTTGAAAAGACATTAGCCTAACCTAACAACCTTACCTACCCTAACCTAGTATTATGGGTGGGGGCTGCTGCCCCCACTGGTTGAGTACTAGGCAAAAAAAAAAAAAAAAAAAAATGGCTGTCGATTATACGAAGGTGAAAGAAAGTCGATGCAGTCTACGGTGTTTACTCTGCAATCTTCAGCTTTGATTGTACATTGATAACGGGAAAGTACCGTATTGACAACCTTGTTACGAAACTTAAATTTTAGTACCATACTTTTATATTAGGGTTTTCCGAGTGTTTAACACATTTTCATATTATCTTTAGAGCTATCGATAACTGGAAGTACCGTATTGACAACCTAGTTACGAAAAAGAAATTTTAGTAGGCTACCATAGCCTACTTTTTTATTAAGTTTTGCCGAGGGTTAAAACAAATTTTCTTATGATCTTTAGAGCATATAGATTCACTATTTATCTTCAAATATATCAACAATATTCGTGGTATTAAAATAACATTGAACCAAAAGACGATAAATCTACAGTTATACTACCCCTATTTTGTCGCTATTCTGTTGGAACTAATGGGTTAATATTATTAGTAGTAGACTTAGTATGGTTTGATGATGTGCGGAAATGTATATTTGACTTGAAATGGATACATTGAAGTACAGTATTACAAACCTTCGCAAACCCATAAACAGGGAACGTGAGCAGGGTTTAGACCATCGCGCCCCCATAAACAGGGAACGTGAGGGGGAGTTTAGACCGTCGCGGAGATGGGTTACTTTTCGGTTAGGTTAGGTTAGGCTAATGTTAAAAATACTAAAATGCGACGGTCCTCGGTAATAAACAACACTGTATATCAATAAAAAAATAAAAAACAACAAATTAGGCTACCTGAAAAACTCATACCTGGTTGGTGATAATTTTTTATCAAAATATGTTTTTTCCAGTTTCCGCGTCTGCTGAACCATCCAAAAAACACGCTAAAAGGCGTGTTTTGAAGGGGAGAGGTGGTGGGGGTAGTGGGGGAGGGGTAGTATAACTGTAGATTTACCCAAAAGACATTTTAGTACCATACTTTTTTATTAGGTTTTGTAGAGGGTTAAAACAAATTTTGTTATGATCTTTAGAGCATAGGCCTATAGCCTAGATTCATTATTTATCTTCAAATATATCAACAAAATGTGTGGTAGGCCTAGGATATTAGGCTAAAATAACATTAAACCAAAATTTGTAGTAGGCTATTAGGCCTAGGCTAAAATAAAAAAAATCCAAACTCGCTGTCAAAATAGCCTAGACGCGAAGTTAACCACGGCGAGCCGGCGATCGACCTATGTGAACATGACGACCGTACACCCGGAATCTAGGCTACATCCATCCCGAGAATTATAGGCCCTAGCCTAGGCTATCCCATGTGACCTAAAATGCATAGCCTATTGTCCAAAATTTGTCTAACCAATTTTGTTTGCTAGGCTATAGGCCTAGCCTAAGCCTTGGCCTAGCCTATGTGAGCTATCGGTTGTCGAAATAAAATCGGGTTGATAGGCTAACACATTTAACCACAAAATAAGCTAACCTATCTGCCAAAAGTACCGGTAATGTTTTAGGAAGGGCGGGCTAGGCTGGGCAGGTGAGCCAGGTAAAAACATCAGCTGGCTGGAAATGGCGTGTGGCTGGCTCCGAAACAAAAAATTGCCTCGGAAAATTATTTAAACAAGTAAACAATAGCATACAAGTAGGCTAATTCTGCAACGTGTAATGATGTTAGGTATACAAAAACATCCCTATAGGCCTACATTACCTCGAAGCGGAGGAATAGGACGTAAACAAGGGTAGCAAGACTGTAAGAGAGGAGGAAGTATAACTATAACCCGACTCCAATGTTATCCAGCAGCTGACTAACGAAAATATGCGCAATGCGCATGTTTAGGAAACCTGCGCATGACGTCACAGGGAGGGGGATTTGAAAGCCGTGAAAGGTCGGGATTCCTGTAAATAGATGGAATAAAGTATACATGAAGATAATAGAGCAATAGCATGCTGATAACACGACGAAAAATCATAAATTGTTAATACCAGTTAGTAATGAATAGACGAAGGTTGCTTGCTGAGTGTCAAAGAGGGAGTATACTGGGGGATGAGAGAAAGATCAATATAAAGTAGAACTTGCCAAGATACTTTGGATGCTATTTGAATGAGATTAAACATTACCGAATTATCATTATCAGAAATAGTGCATAATAATTTCACTGTGATGATATAATGCTACCCAGAGCTTCTAGGTTGTAAGAGTTTGGATGAAATGAGATGAAAATGTTGCCTACAGTTGGTAAAACAGCCATGTCAATAGTCGAGTCATCATGTTATTCACACTGACAAGTACTGAAAAAAAAAAGGTAAATATACAGTAGCCTACTATACAGTGAAAACGTCTTAAATGGGCCTGTGCAGTATAGAGTTTGGGTAGGCCTATGTATAGCCTACCCTACAGCAGTAGTGTACGTTGTCACCGTGATATACTGTATATAACTTATTTGGCACTCATTATTGTAATGGGTATACATTTCTTATATGCAAAGAGCAAATGTTTTGTAATATATAAACAGTCTGGCAAAGTTATTGTAATTTGAGAAAGTCTAGAATTTGACTATACAGTTGTTGTTGTTGTTGCTGTTCCTCAGGCTGTCTGGCCGAGCAGCCCCAAGGTCCCGAGCAAGGCCAAGGCCATAACCGAGCACCCCCACAGAACCCTCCCAGCTTACCACTAATAATGCCCAGGTGACCGAAGCCACTCAAAGGCGGGGAGCTGAGGAGGGTGCGGAAACGCCCGGGAAACAAAAGCCCCACCCAAGGCCCTGTGCCCCTCAGCAATTATAAAGGGAAAGTTGAGGGGCAAAGGAAAAATGTGATGCTTTGGCTCCCAATCTGCCAGGGTTGGCAGTAGGGAGGTCAATCCACGGAAAAGACGCCGTCACTTGAGATCTAGAAAATATATAAGTAAAAGGAACAGTCAGAGTAAGCTATGGGTATGGCAGAGAACGCTCAACTCTCATTCTGATAGACCAGCCCATCACCTATACAGTAGACCTACTATATTGCAAGTTTTACATTATAATAACATAACATTTGAAGGGGTGGTGGTGTATGCAAATCTGCCACTTGTTTGTAGATGAAGTGCTCATCTCCAAGTCTTTACTGTCACTATGGAACCTGTGGTAGATGAAATACCCAGCCTGGAAGACACAAGGTCTACTGCATCACAGCTTACCTTCACCAATCATTAAACCCCAGTCATCGGTATTACACTAGGACCTTTTCCCTCAACTATAATTGGCAACACTGTTTTGGCATCTTATGAGGTAAATGTTTAAATTGTTTTGTCACTTCAATTAATCAAGCTTCAACCAACTGTACAGCTGTCTGATACCACTGAAAAATATTTTCATAAATGTTTCTGGAAAGTAACGTTGACCATCGAAAATTAATATAACCTCTGTGTGATACCCGGCCCTCTATCCTTACAAATAAACCAGCCAACTGTGTTTAAACAATAACTTCCGGCTACATATACAGTACTGTAGTTGAAAATGGGCAAGATTATGCCGCCAGAAGCAATTAATAAGCTAAGTTGCATTATATGAATTATGACTCATGCCATATAAAAATTGAAGATTTTTTTTTCTGTTTCAATACAATCCCAACCATAAATGTAATCCTTTCAAGATCGGATTGTAAGGCAAGAGGGTACCTATAAGAAGTGATCCAGGGGAGGAACACTTGTTAGATCTGCTTAAAATCATCAAAAATCAATATATTTTTTTAAATGGTTTATATATGCATGCAGGAAGTAGCCTACTGATGGTAGTGAATATAAAGAACGGAATCCCCAACTACACCACAGCTGTATGTTGTTGTTGTTGTTGTTGCTGTTCCCCAGGCTGCCTGGCTGAACAGCCCCAAAGAAGGCAAAGGCCATAACCGAGTGCCCCCACAGAACCCTCCCTGCCTACCACAATAAAGCCTGGGTGACCGAAGCCGCTCACAGGCGAGGAGCTGAGGAAGGCGCGAAAACGCCCGGGATACCGAAGCCCCGCCCAGGGCCCTGTGCCCCTCAGCAATTATGAAGGGAAAGTTGAGGGGCAAAGGAAAATTGTGACGCTTTGGCTCCCAGTCTGCCAACCTCGAGAGTTGGCAGTAGGGAGGTTAATCCACGGAAGAGATGCCGTCACTTGAGATCTAGAAAATATATATGGGAAAGGAACAGTCAGAGTAAGCTATGGGTATGGCAGAGAACGCTCAACTCTCACTCTGATAGACCAGCCCATCACCACATGACTAGAACCCAATCCTCTCAGCATCAGCTAGGAAAGGCCCTAGAAAGCCACCTTTGGCGGGGGGATAGCTCCACTATTTCAACCCCTTTTGGGGTTGGGCACCCGCCCGTTGTATGTAGAACCGCTTTACCACTTCTAGGTAACTTAATGGCAATGGGATTAACAGTGCCCTTCTGTGGGGCCAATGTTCAGGTAGCATGCCCTTCCACATAATATGGTTATCAAATTCATCACCCAGCTGTCAATTAATTACCAGGGAACAATACTGGACACTGTTTATGCCTGTCATTGAATGCAGAGCTGCACTGGTTTACAAGACAGGATCTAGATTACTAACCAATGTACGAGTAAACGTGACTGCAAGCGGGAGGAGATACAAAAGAATTAACCTTATTGGATCATTAATTCGTATCGCCAACCACTTAAGATCACTTTTGATCTTACGTTGGTTAGGCCTTGCACTGTAAGGAAGTGAGTGGATTATGGGCACCACCCAGATCGATTATCACCATATGTATCTGTCCAAGTCTTGATAGTTGACAGTCTTAATACAGTATATACAGAGCTAGCCTTTATTAAGTAGTTATAAATTGTATGGAGACCCTGTCGAAACAACTTGTACACAAATACACTCAAGTATTGGCAACTATACTATTTCACATAAATATTGTGTTCATGCAATTTCTGTGTTTTTATGTTTGTCAAAAACGAGTTTCGTGAGTGTCTGTTATTTATGTGCGTGTCGTGTGTAGGTTATATGTGTATGCATGAGGAAAATTAAAACAACATTTGCTTTCTAATTTTTACACCTCTTTATTTGCATCTATAAAATGATTGATAACAAAAATGGTTTCCTTTGTACATGGCGCTATACAGATATTATGAGAACGGTTTGTTTTCATAGCACACCTTCCGAGTAATATACTTTTTTCAATATTACAAATATTCTTTTTTATTATTGTAATATGCATTTTATATCGCTACTGTAAGCCTTGGGCGAACACTACGATTTATAAATTTATCGGACAGTTCTCAAATCGTACTTAGCCCTCCACTCCAATATGCTAATTTTAACAAACTTGAAAGAAAAAATAATATGAGAGAGTAGAAAATAGCTTTGTATTTCCATAGTACAAACTTACTCCAAACCTAGCCTAGTATAAATAATAAAAAAATATGATAAATTGATAAATAAATTTGACACAAAAAGGGCGAGTGGGAAATAATATAAAAACAAAAAAAGTTAAGAATTACCTCGAACCACCCAGTCAGTCGCTATCAAACTAAAAAAAACACTAAAGTTTAATATATAATATGTACAGGATGAACAGGGCTGACAGCAGCGCTTCAAGAACGTATATACTGTATATAAAAAAAAGGAGTAAGTCAAAACGCCGCCACAGCATTAAAAAAAGTCTAATAGTAGCGTGGACTAGAGCGAATCTAGAGCTGGATACTCAAAAACATTTAAGACGGTGCATCCTCCTACGACCGCCGTGTATTGACACCTGACATTACAATTTTTGTGTCAATAATACACAAGACACGTTATACTAGCTTACAACATTTCATTGTACTGTACTACGTTAAAGGTATGACGCCAAAATATCTAGTAAGTTATTTAGTCACAGATCATAATTCCTAAGTCTCTCCCAAGGTTATAACTTTATGACTGCCTTTGAGTATCCGGGCCCTGTATTGGTTGAGGCAAGGGAAAACAAACAAACAAATGACTAACACTTATGTACAGATAGATATACAAAAAGCAACAGAGAAATGTGGAAAATGATGAGATGAAATATATGAAACGCATCCAGAATGTGAAGTAAAATGCAATGCTGGAAATATTAGCTACAAAAAAAAAAAAAAGAGAAATCGACAGAGACCGGTTACAAAACGGGTGAAACGAGCCTGTGATTTGTGGCGAAGATATAAAAATTACCTTATCACTGCATTTTGGATGGAATACTTAATTAAAGGGTGAAAACAACACTAAACTTAAGAACCATATACAATATTCACACAAACAACACAAAATACAACCACACAAACGGCAGATAACTAGGCATGAATGAAATGGCCTGAAAATTCTGCCTTCTGCCACAAGTAGGCTATCCTTAAACGATTTGACACAAACGCTTTTTCCAGCAACTTTTTATCCATAACTTTATTCTGGCAACATTTATGAATAATTTACACTGGTATTAGTAATTTTAGGACCTTTGAATAATAATGTAATGTAAGTATAGTACTGTACTATCAAATCTAATGATGTGGAGAATTAACACTTATGACAATAACAAACACCAGTTTTATTACAAATAATAATATTATTATTATAATTATTACTATTATCATTATCATTATTATTATTATTAATTTATCATACTATTTTTTTTTTAATTATTATTATAAAATATGTATTCAGAAGCTGGCAGACCAGAGTTGATGAGAAAAGTTGAGGGAACCGCTTGTGTAAATACGCCTTAAGTAGTAAGACGGAAAACACAGGACTTGCAATGCTTTGCTGTTTTGTAATTGCTAGCTGCAATCAAGAGCATGATAACAGGAACTCAATATTATGTCATCAAAGTGTATCAAATGACTGAGTATTTATCATTAGTCAAGTTAAATTAAACAGTAATTTGTGACTTCATTACAAGACAATGAACAAAATTTAAGTAAACAAAATCAAATGAGAATTATAACAGGGTGGTATGCTTAACAGTAAATAAGCTTGTGATCATGCATGTGTCCTAAAAAAACAAATATAAAATGGGTGCAATAAAATGGAATGTTACTGGCAAGAGTGATAAATAATAGCCAACGCCATTTGCCAACAATGTAAATAAAGCGAGTCTTGTCTGTACGCTAGGTGAAGTCTATTTGTTTCCAGCTGATGGTTAATTGTCATGTCATGATCTTGATTATTCAGCGATTACAACGATTGTGTAGTGAAATACTGTACATTGTTTATTATAAAAAACTTAGAATGATAATGACGTAAAGACACAACAGTTTCATATTTTCCATAAGCATAGAGAAATATGCAGCAAAGGGATATAATTTACCATCAGTTGAAAACAAACAGACTACTGTATACTTTGTGACACACTCCTTAATAATGCCCTTCAATGAAAGAACCGCTACCATAGAATCAAGTTATACTTCACTGGGATCAAAATTATGCCATGTTTTAAATGGAATAGGATACCTGTACTTTGAAAATACAATTTTGGATATTTTGCAATAATATGGCACGGAGCCAGTAATCATTGTCAAATTATTATCTGTTGTCAATATAATTATTGAATCTAAGTTTCCTATTCTCTTTAACATGGTTCAAAGAATAATGGAACAATAACAATGTTAAAATGAACAATATATATTTTTGTCCCATTCAGCACAATTAGAAAATTATGTTTAATAACGCAATATTACAAGCATTTAATGCCAAACACTCCCCTCACTCGAGTAAAAAAACAAAAAATCATACTTTTTATTGAAGTAATAGCACCCATGCATCACAGGGGGGGCTTTAAAATCTCCATTAATTTTTGAGTGACCGACAACCTGTAGCTTATTTTCCCAAACCAATCACTTTCTATTTTCCTCTAAAGACGATAAATTACCTATAAATTAGTCTCATTCAACTTCAGTTATATATCCCTCCAGTTATACATATCAGGAATAATCATATACTGTAATTACGTTATAGAATCTTGCGTCTCCCCCTACATAGACGTTTCAGACAGTATGATTTTTACTACATTTTCTTTGTGTGCAACCGCAATTGTTCTGTGCTTTTTTCATAAGTTCTAATGGGAGTTAGAAGCTTGCTGTGACAGTGCACACCCCCCAATACTTTTAAGCTATAATTTAATACTCCTGAGTTGGGTCGACTGGGGGAGGTTCACTGTCTCGGAAAATAAGACGGGACGACAAAATCTTCTCAGCACTGTTGCTTTATACATCAGAAGGTTACACAGTCTCGTTTATATATATATATGTATAATACCACATTAAAAAGTCTTAGGTATCCATTAGACTGGAAAATATACAGTCTTCCTATAACAGCTGGAACAATTAACATCAATAGAAAGAGAGTGAGAGATAGAGTGGGGTTTGTTTACATTGTGTGATGAAGGGGATACGTTCTGATAGTTTTGAAGGGATGGGGTGAGGGAACATTTACAAAGTCATGGGAATGGCTGGTAAAATTATAGTTAAAAGGAAGCTAAAACAACCCACAATGATGCCATATCAATTGAAATTGGAAATAAATCGTTATTACTCATCACACTGCACTCAAGTAGGCGAGAAAAGGCAAGAAAAGAAATGGGAGATGAAAAAGATCAACATACTGTACTGTATTAAACAGAAGTGTTATAAGTTTGGAAAGGTACATCAAAAGATAGGAAAGACTAAAGAAGAGGACAAAGAATCAAAGTGAAAGAACAGATAGGAGACATATGACAAACTACCAAAGAAACAAAGACAATATTTGAGGGGGAAAGTGGGTATGGAATGTTAAGATATGTAGAGTTGAGAGATGGTAAGTGCAGGCGAGACAACAAAAGATGACAAAAAAAGAACAGGTTAATTTAATGGAGGGCGATGAATGCAAAGTGGGAGTCCGAGACCAAAAACAACATCACTATTGCTGAGAAATTCAGTGAAAATTCAGCCGACAAATCACTTGCTTGCTTTGAAAGCCAACTTCTACTTAATGTTAAAACCAGATCAAAGTATCACTTAGAAGTATAAGAAGTTAACAGCATAATGGCTAGCCAGATGGAGGTACTTAGAGCCCTCAAGGATCAGCGAGTTAAAGGGGGTACCACACAAGAGCATTCATCATCAACTTTCGATGGACAACTATTATACGGCAACAATAATGGGATCCTTTGCAATTATATCGTGAACTAAAATGAATATACTTTGTACTTTTGTAGATGTTTAGGTGACAATCACCACAGTCGATCTGGGGAAAATTGACATTCGAATGGATATACATACCATATGAGGAGGGATACTGTATTGACAACATTTAACTTATTTTAGGTGCCTGAATTTTTAGGCAACTTTATCTTAGAACCTGCCAGATCAGAATTGACAAAGATAATTGAAGGAAAAAAGCTTGTGTGATACCGACTTTATGGCAATACCATTCTCTTTAACTGGAAGACAACAAAGACATCACATAAGGGGCCTGGTGGGGAGAGAAGAGGTCAATAATAATGTGGGGTGGGGAGGAGGGGTGGGGAGTGCTGTGGAGTGAGGAGGAATGGGGAGTAATATAGGGAGGAGGATGAGAGCAAGGAAGGGGTGTGATGTGGGGGGGGGGGGGGAATCTGTTTTTCAAGACACAGAATAAAGACAATCAATTAAAAAAACTATTTCCATTTCATAATAATGGTTCCCTTTCATAATTGCTGATATATTCCACAGTTGAAATTATGTCACAGCTCAGTAACCAAGAAAGGGATATGAAAATACATCACTATTAACTCTGGAAAATTGACATTCGAATGGATATACATACCATATGAGGAGGGATACTGTATTGACAACATTTAACTTATGGTTTCTTCAGTCTATAACATATACAAAACATACAGGGAGCCATGATGGATAAATAATGTTCCATATGTTGCATTGTATACCTTTGACCTGAGGAATCTTAAAGTGAAATGTTGTCCGCAACATGTTCCTTCCTTAATGATAATATATTCCAAGACCATCTTTATCTGGACTTAACAACAGATTCAGTGGGAAAAGAAGCGACAGAATATAAATTTCAAGTATGTTTTGTTCAGTTCATAAATATTATCATATACACAGGATACTCAAATCAAGTTGAGAAATTGCTCAAAACTGGGGCGTTAAATAAATTATTACAATAGTGGCAAAGCTCTTCCAAATCCAAATAATCCCTTTAAAGTTAAATTAATAAGTTACATTAAGCTTTGCATGAAATAAACTTCCTATAACCTTAATCACACAGACCAGAGAGATGAAAATTTTATCCGTAGCGTCTATCAAAATCTTCGACACCCCCCAATACGACCGGAAGAGGAAGGTATGATAAGTTAAGGGGGTACCACACAAGCACTTTTAAAGTCAATATTTCAATGTCAAAGGCAACAATTCTAGGGTCTTTTGCACTGGTATCAGAAACTAGACTGAAGATAGATGAATTTGTGGGACAGAATTGTTTAGAACCTTTACTGTTACCTCATAAGTTGCCTGACCAGTGTTAATGATAAAAGTTGAGGGAAAAAGTGCTTGTGGGATACCGGCTTTAGACAAATATGTACAAAGAATCTACTGGGATGAGACACTAAGCCCTTACCCTTTCAATCAGATTACAACTTTTATCATATTATATGGCTAATTCCAGACGATTTTGTTCTGCTGAAGAAAGACGTATAGGAATCAAGAGTCTAAAAATGACCTTATTGAACCCTCTAAAATATCCTTCGCAAGTTGAATAAAATTGCCTGCAGGTAGCTAAAATATTATTCCATTTGGCGCCATCCGATCGAAAGGCTTAAAACGTCTAAACAGTATTATGATGGGATCCACGGAAAAATATGACCCTTGTCTACACGATCACAACATTATAGAGTAAAGAACACGCAATTGGAGGAGCATTAAGGCGTAGTCACACAAGCGCATTTTCCGGCAAATTTTCATTGAATACCATCCCTGGCAATATTTTAGGGCTGTTTTGCATCTAGTTACATTTCAGAGCTATTTGACATTCATATTGATACCTAGATTGAAGGTTCATTATTACATTTTGCTGGATTCATATAAAACTATTTATCAGTCACTGCCAGAACAGAATTGGTAACCAAGGTTGCCATAATAAGCACTCGTGTGACTCCGCCTATTGTAGAGACCGTGAGGTATGAGAGGTTTGGATATATTACAACACAATGATTCCAGTACTGTACCACCCAACAGAGAGATATATGTGCTGTATGATAGTAGGCTACATTTTAGACAAATAATAAATAATCAGAAAATAGATGAGATAGCATAGTATTATAGTATGCTTGCTTTATGACTGACGGGTATAGCATATAATACCATAACTTAATCATTAATGGTACGGTATGTTTGTATATGCAGTATTTCAGTGTCACAAGATGTTCACAACCTGGGACACCCTTTGATAGCATCAAAAATATAACCAAGAAATACAATACAGTGCAGCAAATGGATGTGTTTACCATTTATAGCCATTCCTTCAAAAATAAATATTGCAAGTTATATTGACATAAATTATATGTGATTAACATTAAATAGTTATAAGCTTAAGATCAATCAAACAGGAAGCATATATCCTCAAAATTTGGGAAAATACTGAACCAAAATAATCGGCTATGTCTTCTTTCCCCCATACCCCCCGGTGATGATGATGGGAGGGGAGACTCGCGAGCTACACTACAAAAAGGTATAAATTCACCTTCGATATGTCCTGCTCGGCCCGCCACCGTAGACTGTGAGGTATCTCGCAATAATATACACACTCTTTCCTTTGCTAACTGCAGGAGATTTTATGGCTGGTATTCTCTTCTCCGACTTATTTACATTGTAGTGTATTAGGACAAAAGATTTAATGAAGAGGCTCTGAGAGATTAAACAGCATAAAGTGAAGCTAGTAAGTGAATAATGTTTAGTCATGATGATACCATAGTTAGAGCCTTCAATAACAAATGCACACATAAAGAGCAAATGATATTTCTGTGTGACCCAACAAATATATTTTGCTCTTCTATTCCTATTATAATTATTTGAAAAAAAATGAAAATAGTTAGCTTTAATAACACGTTGAGTGATAGACTATAATGAATGCTAAAGATATCAGTACAATTTGAAATACTACAGTACAATTTAAATATAATATCAGAGAGGAATACCAGCCTTACTCATATAGTTTATAAATAGAGTGTACAGGATACTCTATACACACACTCTCCACTTTCCTCTGCAGGGACCTTCAACTGTAGGCAAAGATCATTTTAAGTAGACATTACTAAGATAACACACTGGTACTTTGATAAAATAAGCCACATAGACAATATTCCAATGATATTACAGAAATCAGATCGCTACTCACTACACATAAAAACACACGCCTTTTCCCGTTACTCCTTAATATATCTACTAGTCAAAGTTCACACACTCCTGGTCCAGTAAACATAACATCTATCCGCTCCACGTCCTTGATAAATCTTCTGTCACTTTACCGAACATTGAGGTATCGTCCGTAAAGCATGGATTAGAACAGGCGATAGTTTTCGAGGGGCACCGATTTTAACCCTTTGAATCGTCCTGTTAAATCACTCGTATCAGTTATTCTAAATGGGCACAGATTCGACCCCTCGCATCGTCCTGTTCAATCACTTGTCTTAGTTTCTACTTTACTGGATCATTACACTTAGTCACTGGGAACACCACAAATTACACCGTATATTTACAACCAGTCACATCTAAGTGTCCTGTGACAGAAGCACCAGTTTCCACCCATTATTTTAGCTTCAAGTGTTGTGCATTCAGGACAAATTATCTTTTGTTAGCACGCCACACCACTGATATGATTCAAATCTGCCACTGCACCACCGTCTAGTGAAGCATTTGTATATGATAAATTCCTCAGTCACACACACACACACATATATATAAAACACTTATTATACGTCCACCTTTAAGGGTTATTGTTGGAGATTTTCAGTCGTGACCTGGCAAAACTGACTCGAGTAATGGATTGCTTGGTGTTCACTCTTGAATTCTCTTGGATTATTTTGTCTGACTGATACAGAAACATATAACTTGTTATATTTATTAGCTTGATGTGGATAGCTGCTTTCCCTCAGTTGCATGCTTAAGAAAAATAAAGTAAACAACATGATATTCATTCTTTGTTTATTGTTGAATGATTGGTTGCTAAGATTCCTCACCCACTCACCAAGCTCCACAAGGAGAGGTTCTGAGATTGCACAAGGAGAGTGGAGTTGTTTGAGATAAGGGTGAGGTTTCCTTGACAGTATACATTTTGTTAGTTATGCAAAGAATGATTACAAGAGGTGGATATCATTACTAATAAAAGTGATGTTAAGCTTTTGGGAACTCTTGAGTGACACTAGATGTATATATTGGAACTTTGAAGACTCTTGCTATTATGATAACAGCAAATAGGACTTTCTTAACAACTGTATTATTCATTAGCATTTATACAATTAAATAAACAACCAATCATGTTTTACCAACAACTCTGGGGAACCAATTTACTTCAAAGATGAGAAACTTACTTGACTGTACATTGACTTTCTCTAAGGATAGAGCAATACTTTCCAAAGAAAAGTAACCCACAATGAAGAATTGTGACTTGTTCCAAAATTATAAGATACTTCAAAGGGGTGTAACTCACTCAGATTTTAAGGAAGTGGGTTCAGGGGATGATACGGGGGGGTACATGTATGAAGTATTGTGACTCATACCAAAATTCCGAGGCACTTCGAAGAGACCTAAGTCACTCCGAAGCGAACTGAGTCACTCGGACTTTATGGAAGCTGATTCAGGGGGGGAAACGGGGGGATAGCTGTGGGTTACGAGGGAGAGGGGTGAGGGTAGGTGGGCTCCAGGGGAGAGGGGGGGCGCTCCCAGGCTGGTGAGAGAGAGAGCGGAGGAGATGGGGGGCCCAGAGAACATTGTAGTTGAGGTGAGGCTGAGGGGCGGGCTGATCATACCACTGCTGGGCGGATTTATTCGCTTTTCTTTCTGACGTCTGTGGACAAAAGAGAGACCGTGTTAGATATGCAGGAACTTTATTACTTGGTTATTGGTATGGCAGAATATTACAACCATAGTATATACAAATAATTAAATCAATATAGTGATATGTCTGTATATTCATGATGTGTGGGGTCAATGTGACTCGTAGCAGCTAATATAAAACAAAATATATATATATTTTAGGCACTTTGTTCTTTTGAGAATTAGGATGTTCATAATTAATATCTAGATTTGATTATCTTCAAGGTCAATTGTTTGTTCATATTAATATTTGATTTTTGTGGGAGGAGCTATGGTTTTACTCTCCTCCTTACCTACAGATGAACAGAACTTATGTATGCATTTTATATTTGCAAGTTCTGCCCCTGGCAAGTCACATTGGCTCATAATTAAAGCGTACACTGTCAAATGTGATACGTACTAACCTGTTGCAGAACCAGACCCTCACCACCTCCTTCTCCATCGAGAGGCTGTCCGCCAGCATCGTGATCTCTTCGGAGGTTGGCTTGGGGTTCTGGAGGAAGGCCCGCTCGAGCGCCACCCTTACGCTAGTTTCGATGGATGTCCTCTTCTTGCGTCTGCGGCCCACGGTGTCGGGGGAGGAAAGGGAGTTGGTGACGGTAGTGGGGTCAGAGATGGTCTTGTCAGCATCTGTCAGCCACTTTTGAAGGAGTGGCTTGAGCTTGCACATGTTCTTGAAGGAGAGGTTGAGCGCCTCAAAACGGCTGATGGTAGTTTGTGAAAAGTCGTTGCCATAAAGTTTGCCCATAGCCAGGCCGACATCCCCCTGTGTGAAGCCCAACTTGATTCGCCGTTGCTTGAAAGTCTTGGCAAATTGTTCAAGTTCCTCCAAGTCTGTGGGTTCTTCAGGAAGGGGATCCCAGTGGCGTGGGGGTGGGGGAGGGGAATGAGGCGCTGGGGGGCGGATCAAGTGTGCGTGTGGGGGTAGGTGGGGGGCCAATTGAGAGCTAGAGAGGTGTGAAGGATCCAGAGGTGGCCTGAGAGGGGAGTCACGCACATCCCTCATCGTCACATCCCGAATATCCCTCATCTCCCTCAAATCCCTCATGTCGCGAATATCCCTAAGTGGGTCCCTGAGAGGATCCCTAAGCGATGGGTGTTGAGGCTGTGGTGGTTGTGATGGGTGCTGGTGTTGGTGAGTCTTCTGCAATTGCTGTAACTGCTGTGCTGCCTGGGCCACTGCATGCTGCACATTGCGAACTTGTGCTGCCTGTGACGGGGCTTGGGATACTGGTGGCTGCATACCTTGTAGTCCCCCCAGACCAGGTGATCCTAGGAGACCTTGCTGTAGCAAGTTCTGGAGGTACTGCAGTTGCTGCAATGTAATTACAAAAATCAGGATGGTAATATATTTTACCGTTGACCTTAATTTAGAGATACTGTATGACATATAGCAATGGTGCCACAAATGCTGATTTCATAAGTTTTTAAACAAACTGAGATCAAGGGACAGTAGACCAATGATAAGGTACAAATACCTTATTAACATTTACAAGTTGGGGTAGGCCTACAGATTATTTCATGGTACTTGGGAAATAAAAATTTCTTACATGTTCCAACAAAGTAAAATTGTGCAAGCACGGTAACACTGTGGGCTACATACAGTACTTAAAATACGCAAGCTTAAATACAGATTATAAAAGATAACCTCAGAGTTGAAAAATGTACTCATAAGGTTAAAACTGTGCCCACGATAGCAACAACAAATCACGGTATGATAGACACATGGGTATAACAAATATTTTGGCTGATATGTCATAAGAGGTGGGGACTACACAAGAAGTCCAATTCATATTTCCCCACTACCAATTCATAGGTAATCATTCATAGCTAAGCAAACAAGATTGTGCAGCTCAAAAAGAAGCCATTATGCAAGACATGCCTTCAATATGCAAGCATTGACAAGGATGCTATAGTAGAGTAACAGCCATTTATCACATCACAAGTTCAAAACAGCATCAATTATGCCCATCTGAAACCAAACATAACAACCAAGAAGTAAATTAGCAAACAGTAAATAGGAGACAGGGCAGCCAAGTCAAAATATGTAGTGTCAACCATGCCCCATAGATATCTGCAGAGGGTGATGATGACACTGACGATGAAAGACACTCATTATCTGAGACTGATAGTAATGATGCTTTAGCTGATGAGGACATAGCATCTCGAGACCACTAGAGCTCTCCCTTGGGAGCTCTCAAGTGACATATACTCGACTAACTCGTATAAAGCATGGAAAATGCCTTTAAAAGTAAAAAATAATGTTAGAGCACTACAAGAGCTAGGAACAGAGAGGATGAACACATACATGCTAGTAGTGTAACCAAGGAACAGGACACCTAAACCAGATATTATAACCACATTACCATACATTTAGAAGCGTGATATGCAGGAGGTAAAACTTGGCAACATATTAGAACAAGTAACAAGGAAACAAGCATACGAATACAAATGCAAAGCGATGACGAGTTGAACCACACAATCAAGCCATTTTTCTTTTTAGAGGGAAGACCTCAAAGTTGTATTATCAGTTAGAAATACAGATGCACCGGTTACACATGCAGCGGTGATTGGTACTGGTTCTTTTGGGTCTCATTTTTGTATCAAGGAAAATAAATAATCTGACGAATGTTTCAAACTGTAAACGTAGTATAGACAGTACTGTATAAGTATTGAATTAATCTTGGGTTATTTTTCTGCCAATCATAAGGAAAGTGCTTGGCTAATTGGAATAGTTTCAAGAAATTTTGTATTGCATAACCAAACAATATTTTTTTTTTAGTACTTGTAATACAGTATAATATACACTATCCATTAATAATTTTTTCACTTTGATATTTCACACTTTTAATGTCTCTCTCTTCACTCCACCACAACATTATTTTTGTTCATTCATTGTTCCTAATTCAAATACTTTTCTTAATTTTCCCTCATATCTGGATAAGCATTTGGGGCCATAGTCTTAATCATTGGAATTTGGAACGAGCCTCACTCTTTCCTTCCCTGTCATTGTCATGTTTATAATTATGGCCTTAAATAATGGTATTGGAGAATAATAGTTGGCTTATCAAAGGCGGTAACATACATTTTCTTGTGGGTGGAAATTGTGTTGCATTTGTTTCCGATTGTTATACTTCTGTTGTGTGTGTTGTCCCTGTTGCAAAACATTAAAAGTTCTTGGGAGTTCCATTGAAACTCACTTTGAAACCTGATGTGCGTCGTTTTCAGGTAATTTTATTTTTTAATCTTTGGAGGGTCACCTTGTAAATATGGCTAGAAAGAGCACGCCCTGCATCACTCTAAGAATAATAAGCATTTCTTACATGCTGGCATTAATTACATTATTACAAGCGAAAATAAAGTGAAAAATTTCACTGTAAACAACTGAGTACTGTACATGCTAACTCGCTCAGTTCAAACATATGCATGACACCTACCTGACTCTGGAGGAACAGCTGGGCCTGGGGCGGCAGTTGTGAAGCTGCACTGGGCTGAGAGAACAACATAAACTGCTGCAGCTGTTGTTGGATCTGCTGTTGTTGTTGGCTCAGGGTCTGCTGCAGGGCCTAGGGGGAACATTTATTGGTTACTTATGATTAGACAGATTTTTAAGAAATAAATATTTAAGTAGGATATAGCAGTGCTCTATTACTAAACTTGTACACCATATCACAGCTAGGAGCGATTTAAAAGTTAAAAATAAGGTTCGCTAATTGAAATTATTACAAAACTTAGTGTTAGATGTTCTGTAAAAGATTGTAACTGAATGTAGAAATTAGTTTCGTGTTTCTCTAAAATTGCATTTAATTTCCACTTGTTAATATAAGTCCTACTTGAAAAGTTTGAAACATTAAACACATTTTAATAGTAAATGATGTGACAGTACCTGAAGCTCTTGAGGGTTGAGTGATCCTAGACTGGGCAGTGGAGAGGAGACCGGCATCTGGTTGGCAGCAGCGGCAGCTGCAGCCAGCTGGTTCTGCATCAGAAGACCCGGACCTTGTGCTCCTAGGGCCACCAGCTGGAAATATATCAACAGTGTTAGTACTGTATATATGTAGGGTTTGCAGAGAAACATAGGCACTTAGCTCAATCTGGAAACCTTATCATATACAAATACATTCTACCAAGTCTTACTAGGACGGCAATAATGTTCTTATAGACTTACAGCTGAAATTTATTCTCATAATATTATAGGATCTGCATTTACCTCAGAAAATAAATATTGTACTTTTTAATGTTAACAGGTTAAAGATTCTACACAATGCAATGAGTGTTTTGAACTGAGCCAAACCCATTGCTTTATCTATCAATAATATTAACTCTTACAATGGGTAATAAAACGGCTACCAATTCTTCCTCGTAGCCCATCATATTATAAAAACTAGTCTTTTCATTATGATCAGGCCAAAAGTCTTGATCACTAACCTCTAGAGTAATCGATCTAATATGTCTACCATTTTGGATTAGTCAGTCAGGGATTAGATGTGGAAATGTACATCCCTTTGAGAGATACAGAGGTTGGGGGTCACGATTTCTTACTTATTAAGGGGAGATTTCCACTTGAGGGACTATTTTCTTGACCCCCTTCTCACTCATGTCTAGCCCCATTGCTTTTGAGATTTTAAGACGTTTGCCCCATTAGCTTGGTGATTTTAAGAATTTCTGCCCCATTCGGTCAATTTTAAGACCTTTCATACCATTTAGGTGTCAATTTTATCCTGGCGAGCGATAGCGAGCCTGTAATTTAAGAGTAACCGGCCTTCGGCCGGGAAATTTGTCTACCGAAAAATGTACAAATTTATCTTGAAAGGGGGTCAAGGGGGTGAAATTTTAAGATTGCTGGAGGAGTAGGAAACAAACTAAAAACCTCCCCTTAAGGCATGTACTATAACTCTTATTAAGGGGAGATGGGCCGTTTATCTGGTCCCCTTTCTTCCTCATGTTTATCCCCACTAGGTTTCAGCTTATAAGATATTTTACCAATTAATTTGTCGATTTTAAGACGATTCACACCATTTCTTTGTCAATATTAAGACCTTTCGTGCTATTTAGGTGTCAACTTTTTCCTGGCAAACGACAGTGAGCCTGTAATTTTGGAAGAACCGGGACATTTTTCTACAGAAAAATGTATAAATTAATCTAGAAAGTGGGATCTAATGGATGTTTTTTTTTGAAGTTTGATGGAGGTCAAGGGAGGAGTAGAAAAAATATTAAATTAATGAAAAAAAAAAAAAAAAAAAAATCGACCAAAAAGTGAACGAAACTTTAGGCAAGCTTACCTGATTGAGTGACAGGGAACCGGCCTGAATCGCTGCCAGGGCGGCCTGAACAGAATGGGCGGGGGCCGGGTTGTTGGAGGAGGGTGGGGAGGGAGCCGTGCCCCCTCCAGAGCTGCTGACGGTCACGGTGGGGGTGGGGGAAGGTAAGGGGAGGGAGCAGGAGGTGTGGGGAGGCATCATGGGGGGAGGGGAGGGGGTGGGGGACCGCCCACCGTTGCTTGCTCGGCTAGTCAGATCACGAGCCTGAAATAAAATACAGAAATGCATAAATAAAATGGAAAGAATATCAAAGGCATAAATATAAACACATAAATACATGGCTGGAATAAAATATAATGTATATATAAAATGAACAAATTATCAAAGGTATATATATATATATATATATATATATATATATATATATATATATATATATATATATATATATATATATATTCAGTGCAGGGCATCAATACACTCAGCAGTAGGCAGCATGGTATAATGTGGTTAAGCAAAAACTGGGACATTCAATTTGAATAGTTTAACGAACAGACTAAAATAAAGGTGTAAGAAATATGACGAACCTGGTTATATATGTGTCTGTCCGGCAATGGTGGCTAAGAGACTGGTTAAATCAAAGTGAAGTGGCAGGAAGAAAGGTGTCGTGTTCGTCTATGTTGTGTCTCGAGGGTTCATTTAAGGGGGCCCACCTCGCTTTTTTGTTTTATCTTTCTCTCCCTCTCTCTTTGGCTTGTATCCATTCGGCCCCATTCAGCCTACTGTTTTAAGACGTTTACCCCCATCCAGGTGTCAATATTTTCCTGGCGAGCGGTAGCGAGCCAGCATATATATATTTTTGTTTTGACATCAAGCTAAATTTGTACATTTTTCGATAGAAACATTTCTCCGGCGAAGCCGGATTTCTCCATACAATGCTGGCTCGCTATCACTCGTCAGGAAGAAATCAACACCTGGATGGGGATAAGTCTTAAAACAGTTGGCTGAATGGGGCCGAATGGATACAAGCCAGGGAAAGAGAGAAAAGGAGAGAAAGATAACAAAAAAACGGTGACCCCCCTTAACAATACTCAGACTGCATCAAGTTATTTGGCTGTTTAATTCGGGGGATACATGCTTAATATAGAGTGATTCTAATAATGTTGTGTCCATGGGGGAATGGGCAATCGTTAATATTCTATAGTTAATTATGGAAAAAGGGTGGTCGAAATCAAGAGAATGAGAGCGAATTACTGGATGAGAGGGAGTGGTAAGTGGTTTGGCGATTTTGAGACCTTTCACTCCATTTCTTTGCTAATATTAAGACCTTTCGTGCCATTTAGGCGTCGATTTATTCCTGGCGAGCGATAGCAAGCCTGTAATTTTAGAAGGAACATTCGGCCGGAACATTTTTCTACCGAACAATGTAGGCCTACATATTTATCTTGGAAGGGGATCTCGGGGGTGTATGTTTGATGGAGGTCTAGCGAGGAAACTCAAAAATAAAATAATAGATAAATATATAGACCAACAAACAAGCACTGCCCTCAGAGCAGACTACTCACCAAATTAATAACCGGATGGAAGTGTCTAGGTTGTGGCGGGAGTTGTAGGGCGGGGTGCTGGTGGTGGTGTTGTTGTGCCTGCTGCTGTAGGATCCCCAGGGGCGTGGTGGGCGAGCGTGGGCGGTTGGTGGGCGGGGTGTCGGAGGAAGAGGTGGGTGGGGTGCCGTCCATAGAGTCATCCAGGTGGTGGTGGTCTTGGGCTCCGTCACTCCCGCAGTCGCTGTTGCCTTCTTCCCGTTCGCAGCCGTTCACGCTACCGCCTTCTGGAAGACATTACAGTAATTAGCACTGGTTGAAATAATAACAAAACATACAATAACAACATTAATTATAATGCCATTACTAATAAAAATACTAATACAAATAATAATACTAATACAAATAATGAAAATAACAATCGAATGATGTCTCCATGTCGATCTAACGATGTATGGCAAAAGTCCTGTGAGTAATCCCTATCAGTGTGACGGAACGATGGTGAAAAAAAGAAAAGAAACAAAAAAGTGGGCATTAAGTTGTGTTATTGTACCGGATCAGTATACTTGCATGCCTGATAAATCTAGCTATAACAGCAACCATTCAATCATAAGGCAATAGTGTGGTACTTTGTAACATATTATGAAATTGGCCTCTTAGGATGACCAAATAAATAATGGTATATTCAATTCGCGTTTCCATTTGTATTTCTAATGATACCATCAACTTCAGGCATTCACTAATTACACCCCCACTATAAAACTCACCAGAAATGATCATCATAATACCACAACCCTTACCTCCACCACCATCAAATCACCATAACCACCACCCTAACCACAACCACCAGCCTACCATTATCACCACCACCCTCCCCATCACCACAACCACCAGCCTACCATTATCACCACCACAACCACCAGCCTACCACCACCTTCCTACTAACCACCAGCCTACCACCATCACCACCACGTACCACCTATAGCCCTCACTGCCACCCTCCTCCTCACCACAACCACTAGCCTACCACCACCACCACCCTCCCCCTCCTCACCAGCCTACCACCATCACCACCACCAATAGCCCTCACTGCCACCCTCCTCCTCACCACCACCCTTCCCCTCACCACCACCACCACCCTCCCCCTCCTCACCAGCCTACTACCAATAGCCCTCACCATCACCACCCTCCCCCTCCTCAGCAGCCAACTACCATCACCTCCCCCACCATCACCAGCCTACCACCACCACCACCACCACCAATAGCCCTCACCACCACCACCACCACCACCACCGTCCCCCTCCTCCTCCGCCAACCACCATCACCTCACACAATAGGTCCCCGTGCCTCCCCTACAGCAGAACTTCCAAACCGCTAATTAAACAGACCACTAAAGGTCACAGAAGAACTACCCGGGCGTGTTCAGACGCTAATTTACTGAAGGGGGGGTCACCGGATTTGTTTTAGTTTTCTCTCCTTTTCTCTTTTTCTCTGGCTTGTGTCCATTCGGCCCCATTCAGCCAACTGTTCTAAGACGTTTATCCCCATCCAGGTGTCAATTTCTTCCTGGCGAGCGAAAGCGAGCCAGCATTGTATGGAGAAATCCGGCTTCGCCGGAGAAATTTTTCTATCGAAAAATGTACAAATTTAGCTTGCTGTCAAAACTAAAATATACAGTATATATGCTAGCTCGCTACCGCTCGCCAGGAAAATATTGACACCTGGATGAAGGTAAACGTCTTAAAACAGTAGGCTGAATGTGGCCGAATGGATACAAGCCAGAGAGGGAGAGAAAGAGAAAAAAAGCAAGGTGGGCTCCCTCAAAACTTGACTAGGCCCTTTTTAACGGTCGGATATGCGATGGTTTTAAATAGTAGCCTACAATGTCGTGCTTTTCGTTGAAGCCTATGCTGGTGAATTTCAGACAAATTTGCAGACATAAAAAAGGATCTCTCATCATTGTTACGAGATAAAATATGTTGTCGTAAATAGCTTTCAATAATAAGCAGCTCTTAAAAGTCGAAATATGGCATACAATTAGCTAATATAGGCTACTGTTGTCTTGTTTATCTAAATTTGGTTAACATCAGAGGATTTTGTTGATCCGGTCATCGAAATATAATACGTAATTTTCGTGGCAGTCTATACTAGGAACAGTCTAATCTGGGGATTAATTTGTAGGCTACTATATCAAGGGTAAAATTTGCAACCGATAACGACTTAGACCATAATAAGCCTTCTATTACAGATGAATATGGTTGCCTGCTCAACTATTTACACATAAGCAAATAAACATGAGAGAGAGAGAGAGAGAGAGAGAGAGAGAGAGAGAGAGAGAGAGAGAGAGAGAGAGAGAGAGAGAGAGAGGGGGGGGGGGGGCATAATCACTCAAATGTACGAAACAACTCAATTTGCAAATACACGCCAATATAATTGTTTTGGGTGGCAAAATTGCAGAGGTGTACTGACTGGATGGGAATATAATTAAAGGTTGCATATTGATTTGCTACCAATTATGCAAGAGAGAGAGAGAGATGAATGAAAGGCAGAGGAAAGGCGCGAAAAGAGGACACAGACAAGAGGGGAAAACAAAGAAAAGATAGCAAAAAAGAGAATAGAGGAGGAGAGGGAGAATAGAGGCGAGGGGAAGTGAAGAAAGGGAAGAGGGAAAAGATAATATAATAAAGAGGAGGAAGGAGAAAAGAGGCGAGGAGAGAGGGGAGGAAAGAGGTAAGGTTTAGGGTGAGGGGAAAGGCGACAGGTGATGAGGGTGAGGGGAAAAAAGTTTATAATTGATGTAACTGTTTGAGGGAGTTAAGAAGTCACGTGGTACATCCCTTTCTGTGTGTGTGTGTGTGTGTCTATGTGAGTGAGTGAGTGAGTGTGTGTGTGCCTGTCTGTCTTTCTCTCTCTCCATTCCCCATTTTCTATATTTTTATCGCGTGACTAATTTTTTGTTTGTAATTTTCACCAGGCATTTATTTAATTATAATTGTCTGTAATACCGTATACTGTATATATATAATATCTCTCTCTCTCTCTCTTTCTCTCTCTCTAGACAAATACCTCCCCACAAATACCACATATACCTCAAACCAACATAGTGGTATCATGTAAGTAACCACATTTATCACAATCATACAAAAATATACACATCTTCACTCAAATATGACAGGCAATGTTATCCCATATTATTATAATCAATAATAGTTTTCATTATTATCACAGCATTACTTAAATAATCTAGTCTTATTAATTTACCGTCATTATCATTAAAATCCACAATGATATAATGTATATACCGGTATACTGTATATACAGAGAGAGAGAGAGCGAGAGAGCTCAAAGATACGCCAATAGCTAAAGCAGAACTATACGCCATATGTACGCAGAATTAGACACCAACTTTGTTTATATACACAAACACAGTTTACACACATTAAGAAAAGTTTACACACAAACAGAAATACCTAAACATTAAAAGAACAGCTACATATATACACACTTACCTAAACAAACAAACACACACATACCTACACACACACATACCTACACACACTCACCTAAACAAACACACACACATACCTACACACACACACACACACACACACAGTAAAATCAGGCAATTTGTATGCAGTTGCTCATGCGGCCCACTCACCTCCCCACGCACACATACATACATACATAGGCATACACACACACACACACGTATACATATTTACACATAGGCTACCTTCAGAAAATAGCATCGGGACAGTCGCGGTCATATAACCACGATAAGTCACGCCCCAAAGTTGTGGCATATCTTAATTACAACTTCAAATATACTTTCTTCCTTTGGTATATGAAACAAAAATACTTAACAAAAGTAACAAAGAAAGGCCTTGTGCATGAATGTTAAGAATTTGTTTAAACTTTTACTAAAGATCCCAGACCAGATGGCTGGAGTAAAGTAGGAAAGAAGAGCAATTGGACACAGGAAGAACAAGCGGAGAAGTGAGAAGTACAGTAGAAGACTGAAAGTTCTCGGGCTCAACCAAGTTGCTTCATTGTATTGCTAAAGATACGTGGGCCTATTCATACATATAAGTAGGCCAGTATATATACAGTATATAATATATATATTTGTAACAAATAGACTCCAAAATACCTACAGTATATATAAAAATAAGATATAATTCAAGTTTTACTGATAGTGAATTCAAACACTACAGTAACTACCTGGCGAAAAACTGATACAATGTAATTAGTTTACCGCTCTCTCTCTCTCTCTCGACACACAACCTTTGCATTTTTTCCCTCTTGGTTGGTCTTCCTGTCCAATATTGTGTCCGACTTCCTTCCTTCCTCCAAACTCCCCCGCCTTCCTTCCTACTTTCATTTCTTTCTATATCTTCTCTTATCATTCTCTACTCGCTCTCTCTCTCTTTATTTTTTTACAAACTTATATAATTATTTTAATTTATAATTAATTTCATTTTTACTATAATTTCCCCTTAACTTTTTCGCTGCTCATGCCTCCGTTTTCTATTTTTCCCATTTTCCGTTATTGTATAATCTTCCTCCCCCACCACCCCTCGTCTTGTTTTCCCCTCCTTTACATTTCCTCCTGGTCCCCTCGTCCCTTCCTTCTGTCCTTCCTCCCTCACATAGCCTCGGGGACCACTCCTATCACCACATTGGCATTTTTTTCATGTTTTGTGAGTGTTGCTTTATGGTATGTGTGCAAATATACATAGCCACTTATTTTTCTTTGTTTTGTGTGTGTGTTGCTTTATGATATGTGTGCAAATATACATGATCACTTAATTTTGTCTTTGTTTTGTGTGTGTGTTTCTTTATTATATGTGTGCAAAGACTGTATACATGGCCACATATTTTTGTCCTTGTGTGTGTGATGCTTTCTGATATGCATACAAATTTAGATGACCACATATTTTATCATTGTTTTGTGCGTGCGTTGCTTTATGATATATGTACAAATATACATGGCCAAAACCAGTAGACCATTTCAACCAGTAGCTCTCAACCAGTGACAAATTAACCCAGACCAACCAAACCAGTGTCAAAATATAGTACTAACCTAACCTAACCTAACCGTATTGGTTGATTTGGTACTAGTTGAGAGCTACTGGTTGAAATGGTCTACTGGTTGAGTTGACCGGTCACCGGCCACTTCAGTAGGTGAAGATAATTAGAAGGATTAAATTAGGTTAACCGTCAATACTGAACCGTTTTCTCGTGATGACTATGACTTAAACTGCTTTAAACGTCGTATGTTCAGGCATTTGTCCCTTGAATTTGGCTCTCTGTCGGTGTCACTCTTGACTTTAGGGGAGACACTCGTTACAGGCAACCTACCTTTTGTCTCCATACACATAGGAAAATACAAACTGAAATATTAACCGAATTCATGATGCAGTTCTAAATATTTGTACATTACATAATTATAGTATTTTTTGTTTAAAGGACTGATCATGTTATAATGTATAGGCTAGAATCTAGATCAACACGAAATTACTTCAACATAAATAATGACATACAATGTTTATAAGATTGGCCATTAGATGTGTAATATAAATAACAAAATATACAATAAAGAAATCTCTCTCTCTCTCTTGCACAGCCTCCCCTCCCCTAGTTTCACATTTCCTTGCCAGTTTTTGATATTCAAATCAGTACTTTGGATTTCATCAACTTGGAGGACCCCTGGGCAAGCTAGATGGGGGGGAGGAGGAGGAGGAAGTAGAAGATGATGAAGAAGAGGAGGAGGATAGAATGGGGAGAGGGAAGGGATAAGAGAAGTGGAGAGAAGGGGAAAGAGGAATGATACGAGGATGAGTAGCCTAAACAATGAAAGTGAGAGAGAGAGAGAGAGAGGGAAGATATGGATGAGAATAATGAGGAGGAGGAAGAAGGGCAACAGGAGGCACAAAAGGAGGAGCAAAGCAAGGAGGGGGAATATTATGAAAGACATGAGAAAACGTAAACAATAAAAAGTACGTCAGAGAAGTAAGGACACTATGTAAAGAAGAACATTTAAAACAAAAACATACAGAAAACACCTCAAACACCGGAAAAATTTCTAAATAAAGTGAAGTAGTGGGATAGTTATACATGAAAGGACATCGGCAATATACAGTCCGCCTGGCTGCACTGACCTGTATAATGTACCCCCTTAGCTCTGCTCTCCCTTACCTTCAGTATTTACCTTGCTTTACTTCGCCACTTAAAATGTGTTAGATTTACTATGTTGGATTTACTATATTGAAACTTCACATAGTTCTTGTTCTTGGTGTGTTTTAAGAGGTGCCCTTAAAACACACCAAGAACAAGTACTATGTGAAGTTTCAATATCAACATAGACAAATAGACAAGCAGGTAAATAGAGATAAAGCCTTACATAACATTAACAAATAATATTGTCTTTTGTCCTATGAACTTTTGATTTACGACGCTTAAGAGAAGTGCTCCTATAGGGAAACCGATTATGAGAGGACGAGGTATATTCAGACAAGGCATACCTAATTAACCTAACCTGAAATGAACACAAAATGAGTAGGCCTAAACAAGTATCTATCATACAAAAACATTAATAAAAGCACTAAGAGGGAAGGAGAAAAAACATACATATTGAGTGAAGAGAGAGGGAGGGAGGTAGGGAGGAAATCTAGAATAGAGAGTGAGGGTAGGGAGGAAGGGAGAGAAATCAGCAACTGGAAAATATTCGTGGTCAACTTGTTTCCCTTCTCATACACCCAGCGGCCCTTCCAATGCCCCCCACCCCCCTTCCCTGGACTTTGGACTGTATATATTCTACTCTGAAATACTGATGCGCTTTATTTGTTTTGCTCATTCTGTATTTACATGGTATACTTTATTCTGAAATACTCTTTCTCTATATTTATTTACTCATCAGCATTTAAACTCCAGTCACTAGTTAACTCTTTAAATTCTATTCACCAATAGTCTTTATGTATTTACATGTTATATCTATGTTAAAAGATATATTTTATAATAGTTCTTTCTTTAAACTGAATTGTAGTTTTCTTGTCATGTTTTTTATTTTGCGTGGAGATTGGTCCACATTTTCAGTTTTAGCTTATAGCTTAGTGGATGGGTGGGTGGGAGAACCTTTGTCCATATGCTAGTTTTGCTTTCGTTTAAGTTAATTGTCTCTCTGTATACAAATTGGCTATTATAAATAACCTCATCGCTATCATTATACAGTATATGTTACTTGTGTTCCTTTTACTCTGTAATAACCTCATCGCTATCATTATACAGTATATGTTACTTGTGTTCCTTTTACTCTGTAATATCAGACTATTCCTCGACATTACACCAAAGTTATCTCAATGTGCGAAATTGTATACTTTGGATTATCCTACGTGTTATTTCTTTATTTCCAATTCAGCCATAAAACCTAGAAAGAAATACGAAATGAATGCTATCTATTACAAGAGATATACTGTAAATTAATGTACGTATGGATAGACAGACATAATACATACATAAAGACAGGTATATACTGTACAAAGACATATATGGTGAGAGAGGGAACAGAAGATGATGATGGAGTACAATAAACAAACGAAGAAGAACTAAGCATCAAGGAAGAGGGAGAGGGGGGCCGAGACGCGCCAGGTTTTCGGCGGTTGTCAACAAGGAATCAATCTGTCGACGACCACTGTCCACTGTGAGAGGGGGGGGGGGGGAAGAGAGAAAAGGAGGACATAAGAGAAGGACAGGAAGGAACGAAAAAGAAAAGTAAGAAATAAGGAAAAAAGAGATGGAGGGAAGAAGGAAGACAATAATATACACACACATATGTACTGTATATATATATATATATATATATATATATATATATATATATATAAAATGAAGGAGAGGGGTGCGCTAAAAAGGAAGGTAGGAAGGAAGGAAGGAAAAACACGAGGTTATTACTAAAAAATCGGGGAATTAAGACAAATCGATTAAAGAAGGAATGAAGAGATACAAGAAACAATAGGAGAAAAGAGAGAGAGAGAGAGAGAGAGAGAGAGAGAGAGAGAGAGAGAGAGAGAGAGAGAGAGAGAGAGAGAGGCAGCAGCAGCAGGAGGAAATGTGATGGAAAAAGTTTTATACTCTTTACGCAGAAGGACATTCGAGTGTACGCCCGTCTGTTCGTTTGGTTGTTACTTTTTCAAACTTACTGATGACATGATGGTAAAAAGAAAACTATATAGCAAGTCAAATAAAATATAAGGGTTGGTTGGAAAAATACATAACGGTATCCCATTTATTTCAACCCATTTGTGAATTTGGTTACTCTTCTAAGATTAGGTCTATATTATCATCTACCGTATGTTACTTTATATCATGGTAAGTCAGATTAGCTTAAGCAAGAATATATTTGAACATGCTAAGCTAGGGGTTTAGTTGATTAAATATGTAAACTCTCCAATCATTTCAATTCGAAGACAATTAATGTTTGATTATAGCTACCATCAGACTATTATAGCTACCATCAGACTATTATAGCTACCATCAGACTATTATAGCTACCATCAGACTATTATAGCTACCATCAGACTATTATAGCTACCATCAGACTATTATAGCTACCATCAGACTATTATAGCTACCATCAGACTATTACTGTATAGCTACCATCAGACTATTATAGCTACCATCAGACTATTATAGCTACCATCAGACTATTATAGCTACCATCAGACTATTATAGCTACCATCAGACTATTATAGCTACCATCAGACTATTATAGCTACCATCAGACTATTATAGCTACCATCAGACTATTATAGCTACCATCAGACTATTATAGCTACCATCAGACTATTTTATTCAGATTAGGACAGATTTCTTGACTAACCATTTGAATCTGACGACGTTTTATAATACCGTTTATATGATAACAGATTATTGTATTCATCTTGGGAAGGGTTGAATCCTGCATTACTTAACATACCCCCAATCTTTATAAAAACATACAGTACTTAGATTACAGTATTTATAGCTATACCAATATTAAACAACTTCATCATGGTCTACAACACGACATCAAATGTCAGTCGTGTCATATCACAAAGGTACATACTGTATATACCTAAGACTAAACAAAACATTAAGGGGGTCGACCTGCTTTTTGTTATTTCTGTCCTTTTCTCTCTTTCTTTGGCTTGTATCCATTCGGCCCCATTCAGCCAACTATTTTAAGACGTTTATCCCCATCTAGGTGTCGATTTCTTCCTGGCGAGCGATAGCGAGCCAACATTATATGAAGAAATCCGGCTTCGCCGGAGACATTTTTCTATCGAAAAATGTACAAATTTAGCCTGCTGTCAAACAAAAATAAAAAAATATGCTGGCTCGCTACCGCTCACCAGTAAAAAATTGACACCTGGATGGGGCTAAACGTCTTAAAACAGTAGGCTGAATGGGGCCAAATGGATACAAGCCAGAGAAAGATAGAAAAGGACAGAACCAAAACAGGTCACCCCCCTTAAACATAAATACAGCATATAGGTACACACACGCACAGACATACTATAAAACACATACACGTACTGAACACAGACTCAAACATGAAGACACAGAGATCTACAGTCATATAAAGAGATACATAGGACTCGCTCTCTTTCTCTCTCTCTCTCTTTCTCTCTCTCACTGGATTATCCTTGGCGGTACTCTACGATGGAATTCTTTAAGTCGCTTTATACAGCAGAGGGGGAGCAAACGAGAGAGAGAGAGAGAGAGAGAGAGAGAGAGAGAGAGAGAGAGAGAGAGAGAGAGAGAGAGAGAGAGAGGGAGAGAGAGAGAGAGAGAGAGAGAGAGAGAGAGAGAGAGAGAGAGAGAGAGAGAGAGAGAGATAATTGACAACAGTGGATACAGATATATACAAACATAAACAACAATAACATACAAGGCTGAGCTCATGAAATGGGATAGTTTTATGAACTCCATAAAAACTCTATTAGCATTAATTAATATGGGTGGACAGCATATATACCGCAGCTAGTGTGTGTGTGTATGTGTGTGTGCGTGTGTGAGTGTGTGTCCCTCCATGGAGTAGGAGTTTGAAGCTGAAACTTGGCTCCCTTAACGAAGGTTATAAAAAGGTAGGTGGCCGGTTGTATGTCCTTTCGAAGTACTGTACAGTACACACAAAAAAATAAAATAATAATAATAATACAAATAAATACATAAAAAATCCTCGGAAAATCAAACCCATGTTTAAATAACAAAGAGCTGTCTCCAATAAACCTTCTAAACGGCACTACACATAATAACCTCCGATCAATATATCAGCTACCAAAATGCCTACACTGCCATAAAGGGGAGATAATGTAAGAGACAGAGACTATCAACAGGTGAGATATATAAGAGACAGTAGGAGACAGAGGGGGCAAATGAGACAGACAGAAGACCAAAAACGGGGAGACAACATGCAGGAGATAATATAGAAGACAGGCCATCAACAGGTGAGACAGATAGGATAGACAGCATGGGAGACAGCAGGAGACAAAGGGACAAATGACAGACATAAGACCAGAAAGGGGAGACAACACGCAGGAGATAATACAGAAGACAGGCCATCAACAGGTGAGACAGATAGGAGACAGCAGGAGACAGAGGGGACAAATGAGCTTCCTGTGGTGCATCTCTGGGAGGTCCTATTATATATTAGTGTCTCTTACTACCCCCTTTCTCTCTCTCTATCTCTATCTCTATCTCTCTCTCTTTATATGCATTTATGATCCATCTATCATTGTAGCCTCTGTTTTTCTGATTGTTGATTGATGAATGGAGGAACCTATGAGTATATTTTCTACGTTTACCAACACACATTAACAAATACTCCCTATGTATGCTTAAGCCATATGAATAAAAAAAATTTTTTCTAAAAACTGAGAAAATCGTGACCCAACAGGGTACCCATATTATATTATCTCGTGACAAACTGCTTTCACAATTAGCCTAAAACAACACGAATGTTTAGCTTCCACACGCAAGATATGAGAAATGCGGAAATATGACCTACTTAGTTGTTGTTGTTTTTGTTTTTCCCCAAGCTGCCTGGCCTAACAGCCCCAAGGCCCCGAGCAAGGCCAAGGCCATAACCGAGTGCCCCCACAGAACCCTCCCTACCAACCACAATAAAGCCTGGGTGACCGAAGCCACTCCATGGCGGGGAGCTGAGGAGGGTGCGGAAATGCCCGGGAAACCAAAGCCCCACCCAGGGCCCTGTGCCCCTCAGCAATTATGAAGAGAAAGTTGAGGGGCAAAGGAAAGATGTGACGCTTTGGCTTCCAATCTTGGTAGATTAGGTCAATCCACGCAAGAGACGCCGTCACTTGAGATCTACAAAATATATAAGTAAAAGGAAAAGTCAGAGTAAGCTATGGGTATGGCAGAGATCGCTCAGTTCTCACTCTGATAGACCAGCCCATCACCACATGACTAGAACCCAATCCTCTCAGCATCAGCTAGGAAAGGCCCTAGAAAGCCGCCTTTGACGGGGGGGGGATAGCTCCCCTATTTCAACCCTTTTCGGTGTTGGGCACCCTTTCCCTTTGACGGGTTCCTTTTGATGTGTTCGCCACTCTTCTAGCGGCACCAAGGAGCGCGACGCCCCTCGTTATGGGTGGTGATTTGGTGCAGTAGACTGTTTGAAGCGACAGCTCGCTCCTTTGCGAGGATGGGCTCGTCTGGCACTTTTTGAAGTTCGACATCTAGGGCTCTCTTGAAGTTGTCTAACGAGATGTCCCTCATGTCTCTTACTCGCCGTGGGAGTTTGTTGAAGAAACGTGGGCCTCTGTGTGATAACCAGCCCTCTCGCAGAGAGCCCATAGCACCCCTGTTATTCATCCGGGGGATTCCGCCCTGACCTACTTAGTAATATGATTTACCTTCCATATAAAGATTAGTAGTATTTACCTTCCATATAAAGATTAGTAGTATTTACCTTCCATATAAAGATTAGTAGTATTTCAAGAGTAGTATGCTCTTGTTATGCTAAACTAAATTGAAAACAATAATTTAAAAGGATCGAGACAAGTGGCCATTCATTCAGTCAATTAAAATGTATATCATTACAATCTATCATTCAATATAATTTAAATATTTTAAAATATTTATCAGTAAAAGTATTAGTTTGTTCAATCCCCCATATCTTTCAGAAACCCATCAATTAATCAATCTAATCATCAGTTATCCATTCGGTTATTTAAATGAGGCTGCAATAAAAAAAAGTGTATTCCTTTTATAGATCAACAGAATAATCAAGAGTCAACAATAAAATTACATAATCTATATAATTAATTAACCCCCTGGCTCAGAAAGGTTATACTTTGCTAATTAAAATCCTCTGCTGGTAGCTGAAATAATAGTCAATGGCCACCAGCAGCAGTAAAGGATTAGAACACACCGCCCCGTATACCACCGCGGTCAAACAACCACAAAGTGAAAACCCAAACAATAGATCAAATCGCTCCTACAGGCCCCTAAAACACCCCATTCACTTAATCATCCTATCGTTTTACCCCACCCCATAGGCCTATATAACCCCCACTCCCCCCCCCCCCCACACACCCTCCCTCCCCCGATAGGCCTACTGGAGGTGATAGCGTCATTATTTGGTTAGTAATTTCACAGGCCGTCGAGTTAAGGGGAGGCAGGCCGTTTGTTCTGGACCCCCTTCTCCCTAATGTTTAGCCCCACTAGTTTTGAGATTATAAGACGTTCGGCCCATTAGTTTGGCGATTTTAACACCTTTCGGCCCATTTCGTTGTAAATTTTAAGACCTTTCGTGCCATTTATGTGTCGATTTTTTCCTGGCGAGCGATAGCGAGCCAGCAATTTTCAGAGGAACCGGCTTTCGGCCCGAAAAATGTACAAATTTGTCTTGAAGGGGGGTCTAGGGGGTGTTTTTCTAAGCTTGATGGAGGTCTAGCGAGGAAACTAAAAAAACATAATTATGAATAAATTAATTAATAGACCAAACAAACGGTCAGTCTCCCCTTAACAGAGCGCTGAATTGTGATCCACCGCTAAAAAAGTGTGTGTGACGGTGTCACTTTCCGTCAACCCTCTCTCTTTCTTTCCTTCTCCCGACCCCCTACGAGTCATTGCGAACCCTTTTTTTTTTCTCTC
>CM064493.1:26224618-26234618 GCA_032716605.1 Paralithodes platypus
TGAGGGAGAAGGGGGTCCAGAAAACCCCCAAACCTTCCCTTAACCTTACCGAAATTAACCAAACCGAAGCAAGGTTTAGTTAAAAATAAATACCATGTGAGGAAGAGCACTTTATTGACAACGTTTCGCATATAGCTTCATCAGGCCAATCCATATTTGCGAAACGTTGTCAATAAAGTGCTCTTCCTCACATGGTGTTTATTTTCATTCTGTCTTCTTTTCAAAGTTTATTTTTATCAAGATTTAGTTAGCCTTACTTATCCTTGATCATTTAATACTGTGGCCATCTTGTTCTGTTACTATTTGATTGTGATCCTTCAATGATAAGTTTTCTTTTATTTTCAGTCTCTTGAGTTCATTAGACTAACAACGAGCATCCTTTAAGGAATCATCGTTGTTCATTGTGTAACACAGTGTAACTTTCACATCCACTTAGCATTCACTGGTTCTAAATATTGCTGTTATACCTTTATCCCTAATAATAAGGGTTTTTTCCCCTCTCTTTGCTACGTTGTCCCTTTCCTCTATTCTCTCTCTCTCTCTCTCTCTCTCTCTCTCTCTCTCTCTCTCTCTCTCTCTCTCTCTCTCTCTCACACACACACACTAGATATACTGGATCGTAATGCTAGGCTATCGTTTCATAAAAGCCTTTCAACGAGTCGTATACGTATCGTCGGCATCTTTTATACATTTGGAACATTCCCTAAACAAGAAAAGTCGCATCTAAAGCGAATTATTATTAAGACCTACATCAATTTATACATTTAAGAGCTTATATATTTTCATTACCGTTACATATACAGTACATTTACTCATACAATTTATATATATTCATTACTGTTACATATACATTTTCTCATACAATTTAATACGGATGGAACTATAAGCAGCACGAGTATTATGTGTCTTTATATGTCTCTCTATAGTTTATCCATTCATGCGTATACAGTCATTTATGTGTAGTTATAATACTATATTTTATTTTAATGTAACGCAATGGATATTTACAATGACATATAATACGCATTGTAAAAGTAACTCTAGCGACGGTAAATGTTTTTTTATGCAATTGTATGTAAATACATTTACTTATTTAAATTAATAACATTAATATATACATGCATTTTTCTAATAGTATACGTATAACTTTTATGTAATTTAAACTTAATATTCTCAATATGAATGTACCAATACATTTATCTTTAATATATTTGTAGCAGTGTGAAATTATGGTTAAATATACAAACATATACATATTAATATATATATATATATATATATATATATATATATATATATATATACCGGGTATTGTTTCTGTTTATAAGGAGACGCAAGGCAAAGCTGCCTGTATCGATTGCCCCCCCAAATTGAAAGAATGGCAGAGCCAAATTCAAGGTACGTTAGAGTTAAAATGTCTGGACACGCGGAGCTTGAAGCAGTTTAAGTCGTAAGATGAGGGAGATATATATTGAGGGAGAGTGTTCCAGAGTTTACTTGTTGAGTAGAAGAAAGACTTGGAAAATTGGTTCACTCTTGGATTAAAGAGTTTGACAAAGAAGGGGTGGGGATGTGTCAAAGGGCAGGTGCCATCTGTTCTCCGTTAGGGTGTAGGTATACACTGAGAAAGCTCTGATGAACATTGTTTATTATAAGAGAGAGAGTGAGAGTGAGAGTGAGTGAGTGAGTGAGATGCAACATTGCGGCGTGTTGACATGGATTATAGAGAATTAATACGAAGAGGTGAGTTGATGAGACGACATGCTTTTAGCTCTATCTTTCGAGAAGTGCGGTATGGGTTGAACCTCCCTACACATGTGAACAGTGATCCCGGGTTAAAGGACTATATTCTGTGGACCCTGCAGTGATCGATGGTGGTAACGAGACGATAATTATAAATTACCATATATTTTATAACTACCCCCAAAATAAGTGTATGCAGTTATTCTCACAATGATGTATGCATAAGTGAATGGATGTATATTGATTCACACGTACATTTAAATCTTAACGTTACGGAATGGTGGACTCGGGGAAAATTAAATTTCACAACCAATCAAATTTTTACTTAGAATCGAACATTTTCCTCTCCATCCAAGATTCGCTCATACATACCAATTCTTCACAAAAAGTCATATATATGTATATTGCCTTCAAGGAGTGAGGTGGGGGTGGGGGGGGGGGGGGTGGGTGGAACACTCTTTCTCCTAGTTGGGGTAAAATTCCGTATATAAAATTTATCCGTGGGCTGTGGTGTTTGGGGGCTCCTCCGGCTGATAACTTATACGAAGGAAGAAAGGTAATTTGTTGATATAAATGTATTTATTCCGGAGAAATTCATGAGCTGGTAACTCACGTCGGCAACAACACGGGCCGGTTTATGGGGAGAGTTCCGGCTTGTGCTTTACAGGAATAGGCTGGTCACATTCTTAATTATTAACCCTTTGAGTAGCAGCGACGTGTGTATATATTATTCTAGCTATATTTAGACGATATTGTGGAGCTTATAGGAAGGATCTGTGGCCGTTAAAAGGGTTGGTTGAGACAGCTGGAATCCTTATTATTTCTAGAGGTCCTTCCTAAGATGATTAAAATCGTTTAATAGTTGCCAGACTGTGATGAAAAGGACGTCCCTGGTACTGTACGGGTTAATATATATTTTTAGTTTCCTTCCTACACCTCCAACAAGCTTAACAAAAACACCCGCCCAATACGTATCCTCCTTCAAGATAAATTTGTACATTTTTCCATAGAAAAATTTCCCGACCGAAGGCCGATTCCTCTTAAATTATAGGCTCGCCATCGCTCGCCAGGAAAAAAATAGACACCTAATCGGCTCCATTCCTAAACGGCCAAAACCAAAACGGCCTCACTCCTAAAAGCCCACAACCAAATCGGCCCTACTAAAAAATGGCCACAATCATACAAGGCCTACACTGTAAAATATTAAGCCTATAAAACAGGTTACCGGTATATAAAATGATTGCGTATAATGATAGTAATTAAAATGTGTAACCTTGTATTAGATGGGTTTAATACCGCCAATATACCGCATAAGGTATGTATTATGAATTTTATCACTACGCTTTTCATTCCTTGAACATTTATTTGTTGACTATAGTTGATAATTATTAGGTTAGCTTTGAGTAAGTTATATTGCATTCATTTAAATTAGCTTAGGTTAAGGGGAGGGTTTTAGTTTGCTCCCTAGACCTCCATCAAGCTTAGAAAATTACCAACAAGAAAAATGTGTAAATTTTTTGGTAGCAAAACGTTGAGGCCAAAGGCCGGTTCCTCCTAAATTACAGGCTCGATATCGCTCGTCAGGAAAAATCGACAACTAAATGGCACGAAAGCTTTGCCTTTTGTCTCCTTCATAAACATAAATAAAAAAATCATGCGCATTGTATTTCCTTGTATAAGATCATGGAGAGGAACAGACCTTATGTGGGCAACTGTACATACTTTTTATACATAATTTAACACTATTGCCAGACATTTCATTCCTCGAGGGGTGGCCCGGAACGAAGTACCTCCAAGTGGCACTCCAACCCAGGCCTGTTAATTTTGGTACTTATATCATTTGGTTGTGATGTCCACCAACGCCAAAAGAGTATTCGTCCGACTCTAAGGCTTTTAATTATCTTGATTTTATTTACATATTTTTATTTTTACATTCGTAGGAGACTGGCACATCCATCATACTCTTGTGAAAGGAAGGGTTGGTTTGAATTCAACATTTCCCATAACTAAGGTGCACTGGCTTAACAGGACCTCTGCCCAGGACGGTCGTATAAATGTGCGGTGTACACTTCTGAGCTCTTAATTTGGTCTTGTGTTTTAATCTGTTGGGGTTCAGGCTTCCTAAAACATACTAGCGCTTTTTATGGCAATTTTTCTACTGTCATCTTCTGATTTAAAGTTTTTAAATAAATTATCTATTTAAAAGTTATATATATAATATTCAATCTAGTTGCTGATACGGAAGCAAAATATTGAAATGTCTCCAAAATATAGTTTCTGATCCAAAGTCACCTGGTAATCGTTTGTATAGACTCCGCCGTAAGTCCTTCATTGAATAAAATCGTCTAATGTTAACCAGAATAAACAAACCGGTCATGCTACTAAATAAACCTATCATGGTAACCGAACCCTCCCGACAGATGGCCGCAACAACACAGACGGCTGGCGGTGGACTTTTCCGTACCCGCTTTACGTATTCGCCACACGGGCTTAATTTTCATGTCATTATGGATCGGGTTCGAGACTTGAGGGGGGGTGACCTGCATTTGTTCTCTCCCTTTTCTCCCTTTCTCTGGTTTGTATCCATTCGGCCTCATTCAGCCAACTGTTTTAAGACGTTTTTCCCCATCCAGGTGTAGATTTCCTCCTGGCGAGCGATAGCGAGCCAGCATTGTATGGAGAAATCCGGCTTCGCCGGAGAAATGTTTATATCGAAAAATTTACAAATTTAGCCAGCTGTCTAACTCATTATCCAAAATATGGTGGCTCGCTATCGCTCGCCAGGTATATATCGATACCTGGATGGGGATAGACGTCTTAAAATAGTAGGGTAAATGGGGCCGAAAAGATAAAACCCAGAGAAAAAAGAAAGCAGGTCACCCTCCTTAATTTCCATGTCATTATGGATCGGGTTCGAGACTTTAGGAGGGCAGTGGTTTAATGTGTGGTTCTTTAATTATTTTTATCACTTGGGTTCGCTATTTATGTGTTGCTTTGTCTAGGATTTACTTAATTTTCAAAAGTGGCCTCATCTATGACTTTAATACTAATAATATTTAGAATAATGCTGTAAATAATGTTTAATATTCATGATAATAATAGTAATAATACTACTACTAATATACTACTACTACTACTACTACTACTACTAAAAACACTATTTTTAGTATTAGTAATAATAGACCTAAGAATAGTAGAAGTTATAGCAGGAACATAAATAGTAGCATCAGTATAAATAATAGTAGTATTTAGAAAGAAAATAGTATTAAAATTACACAATTTCTGTATTATAAATATATAAATTTAATCTTTGTTTAATAATTGAGCAGAATTCGTTTCAGAAACTTTCTTTAAGAGGATCTCAGTCTTATGTTTATTGAAGCATGGAATCCTTGTTATGATGTCTTAGTTGAGAGAGAGAGAGAGAGAGAGAGAGAGAGAGAGAGAGAGAGAGAGAGAGAGAGAGAGAGAGAGAGAGAGAGAGAGAGAGATTATAAAGAGAGCTAGAGAGAGAATAAATAGAGTTAGAGAGAGAGAATACAGATAGCTAGAGAGAGAATACAGAGTTAGAGAGAGAATTTAGAGAGTTAGAGAGAGAATTTAGAGAGCTAGAGAGAGAATTTAGAGAGCTAGAGAGAGAATAAAGAGAGCTAGAGAGAGAATAAAGAGAGCCAGATAGAGAATAAAGAGCTAGAGAGAGAATAAAGAGAGAGAGAGTAAAGAGAGCTAGAGAGATAATAAAGATAACTTGAGAGATAATAAAGACAGCTAGAGATAGAATAAAGAGAGTTAGAGAGAATAAAGAGAGTTAGAGAGATAATAAAGAGAGCTAGATAGAGAGAACCCCCAAGGAAGGAGCCCATCAGTAAACGCAGCCAGTGACCTAACTCGGATTTTCACACTCCGATGAGCCCACAGAATTCTTGCGGTGGACATCTTAAATTCCCCTCACCTCAAGAGCGCTCTATGGTACCCGGGGGCCCTAAGAACCACAATCCCACCCTTTTACAATAGCCAAACCACCCTTATGATCCACCCTTGTCATAGCCCTTTCTTGCCCCCCTCGTGTTGATGAAAAATCGGACCGGTCATATTAACTTCATCAGGGTTTATAACTTCTTGGGGTATATATATTTTTCGATTTTTTTTTTTTTTTCTGATTTCGAGTTTTGGTTATTGGATCGGTGCCTTTTTATTTGCCCCGTGATCTGGTTATCGGATTTTTAGAAAATATTGGATTTTTCGAAATTGTGTTGTTGTTGGGGGGGGGGGGGAGACAAGGGCCTGTGTGTGTGTGTGCATGTGTGTGTGTGTGTGTGTGTGTGTGTGTGTGTTATTTTCTTTAATTTAGGAAGAACTAGAGGACCTAGACATATTTGATTAAACTAGTTTTTACCCGATTACTTTATAGAGGTCCTTCGTGAGTTACATAAAATCGTCTAATGATAAGCAGAATAAAGTTTAAAAATGCGCCCCCATATACTGAAAGAGTTAAATAGATCATTACCCATAAAGATGATTCACCAACTATAATACATATCATAAAGCCCAGATACTATATTGAAGGTCAGCTGATCCCATGAAAGGTCAATAGGCCCTTAGAAATTGAAAAAGGTCACTATTCTCGCTGTCGCTATTCAATATGTAGTGGGATTGCTATTTTGTCTTCTGGCTATTTTCGTGGGTAAGAATGTTTAAATATACTTTCTTATATCCGAATATTCCAGCTACCTCTAGACGATTATATTCTGATCAGGAAGAAGGGTTCTTTACCCCCTGTTCTCATACTTAGTCTTATTAGTTTTGAGGTTTTAAGACATTTGCCCTATTAGTTTAGCGATTTTAAAATTCTTCGTGCCAATTAGGTGTCGAATTTGTCCTGTCGAGCTGTAGAGAGCATGCAATTTAGGAGTTTGGGTATTTTCTACCAAAAAAAATGCATAAATATATCTCGAGGGGGGCTTAGGGGTATTTTTCAATGCTTAATGGAGGTCTAGGGAGGAAACTAAAAATAATAATAATAAATAAGTAACTAAATACACAAATACAAATCTCCCCTTAAATAATACAGTCAAACAAGTGGAAAATAAAACACACGGGCCGAATGTAACTTGTGGTACGTTGAAGTTTGGTGTCGAAGGATGAAATAGGCTTAGTACACTGCAGGGGAAGGAGACGAGTTAAAGAGTATTATTGAATGAAGAAGGATTAGAAAGAATAAAAGATAATGGAGTGTTCTTGGTCATGTGATCTACACGAATGTAAATACGAGCCATTTGTACGGACCAGACTCACTGAGATGCAGGTTCAACAGCATGAATGAACATATTTTGGGTGTTCCAGGGCTTTCTAATATTTAGGCTTTGACTTAGCAGACAATAAAAGTTAATCATATTGCACTTACTAGACCGGACCAAGAGATAAGAAGTGTAAGTACACAGAGCAAATCTATACACATATAGAAGCATATCCTGCAGCCTATACCCATGCAAGCTATCCAGACGTTTGTGAATACCAAATATAATTTCCAAACGCAGACTAGGCTATAATGTTAAATATATAAAATGCCACAACACTTAGGAAACCACAAAATGTTCACAAGTGGATGGGCGATATAAGTTGGGGTTGCAGTATCACCAGAGAGTTTGTTGTAGACGAGTCTCTTTTGGCATCACTAAATAGACAGTTCAACCCTTTTATTGTCAGCAAGTATGTATATAGGCCTATTGCATACTTGTTGCAGTTGGTAATGGCAAATGGGAGACCTAAGAAACAAATCATCCTATGAAAGTTAAGATAGGTAAGATTAGGTTAGGTTATTTTAGGATAATCTAATGTACCCTTATAGTTCTATCTTTGTATTCAACCTAACTTTAAACTATAATCTAACCTACCTAACATGGGCCAAGGATTTTTGTTTGACTTATTTCCACAAATGATAACTCAACAGAACTGTGGTATCTTGTTATTGACTAAATATAACATGTTAGCAATACTAAAACATATTACCTAAGAGATTTTGAGTAGAATACAACTTTAACTTTAACTTTTAGAATATTACTGCTGCTGCAACCCTTCAAGTCTCCTGCTTCGCTTACACCCAAAGGTCCTCATATATGGCTCCCACCTAAAGCCGCTGTCACACGAGCTCTTTTTCCGTCAATTTTCCATGAGCAAGTTTTTTCTCGTATAATTTCGGGACTTTTTCGCACTGGTATCGGCAACTAGACTGAAGGTAGATTATGTTAAGTAGCTGAATTCTGATAAAGTGTTAATTTTTAAGATTCCAGACCATAATTGCCCTTAGAAATTGCCTGAAAAATGGCCCGTGTGACTCCGGCTTAACTTCCGATATTCGGTGTGACGTCGTTCCAAACCACACTATTGGGAAAGAGAAACATTGGTACGGGTAGATATATGGAGAGTGGTAATGTGAAAGAAGAAATGGTTCAAGTATATACCAGTCTATCTCTTTTCTATCGATGGATCTGTCTGCATGTTTATCTATCTATCTATATATATCTATACAGTATACTGTATATACAGTCTATACTGTATATATCTATATCTATACAGTATACATACAGTATGTACTGAATATGAGAAAAAACTATAGATACATAGATAGATACATAGATAGATAGAGGGTTGGCCAGAGAATAAGCTGAGTTACCCCTTCACATTAATTCTATATGTAATTTCTCTACCGGCTCAATAATAATACATTAGTGAAAATCGAAGTTTTAGAATTATCAAATGTCAAGTCGAAGCGAGAGAAAGGTCAACGACTTAAGGGGACAGTGGCTTTTTTTTTTGGTTTATTAATCCATTTATTCATATATTTTTTTAGTTTCCTCCCTAGACCTCCATCAAGCTTAGAAAAACACCTCCTAGACCCCCTTTTAAGATAGATGTGTACATTTTTCGGTAGAAAAATGTCCCGTCCAAAGGCCGAATCCTCCTAAAATTACAGGCTCGCTTAAGCTCGCCAGGAAAAAATTGGAGCCTAAATGGCACGAAGGGTCCTAATATTGACAAAGAAATTGGGTGAAAGGTCATAAAATCCCCAAACTAATGGAACCAACGTCTTAAAATCGCAAAACTAGTGAGGCTAAACATTAGGGAGAAGGGGGTCCAGAAAAACGGTCTGTCTCCCCTTAACTGGGTATGATTAATGGATTTTTAATGACGACTTCTATTGAGATATTAATTACAGTTTTCGAACTAGTTCATGTTATTATTACACAATGCTGATAATCATGTGTTATTTGTGAGTTTCTGTATATATTGTTATTTCCCATATTACTATAATTACCAGTTAATTCAAAGGTTGTTATATTAAAGATTATTAACTGTGATAATCGATGTGTATGATATATCTATTTATGGTTGTCTCTTGTATATACATTGGTGTCTATCTATATACATATAACTATATATATTACATATATTCCTAATAAACTCTCTACTGGTATATAATATTTAACTTTCATTATTACATTTCACAACAATTATATATATACTGTATATCTATCCATTGTAATATCACGTATCAAATGTATGTATGTATGTAGGCTACGTATGTACGTATGCATATATCTATATAACAAACCATATTATTTTTAATATTGTACAGAATTATTCACGTGGCTAAATATCCCATTGCAATATCACTATAATCAAAAGTTTAAACACACACACACACACACACACACCTCATAGGAGACAGGGAGAGGCTGCTGGTGGTGCTGGAAATGTCGACTTGTTTTTCGCGGACGGATATGGATTTTGGTTTTATCTTTCATTTGTTTTCGTGACGGTTATGGAATCTGTTAACTGTAGAGGTAGGTGTGTGTGTGTGTGTGTGTGTGTGTGTGTGTGTGTGTGTGTGTGTGTGTGTGTGTGTGTGTGTGTGTGTGTGTGTGTGTGTGTGTGTGTGTGTGTGTTTTTTTTTTTTTTTTCTTCAAATATCGATGATTTGAAGTTTTTGATTTCGATTCTGGCATTCTATTTTATTGCATTATCAAAATCAGCTAAGTATAAGGAATATATATTACGATTACAGTATATTGTAATTATTGCATATTAATGTTATGATAAGTCGAAAGACAAATTCGCCCCAAACATTGCTCGTGTGACAACGGATTAAATATCACTACTACTACTACTATTAATGCTGCTACTGCTAATACTAACTCTACTACTACTGATATTACTACTCATACTAATACTAAGGAATGGAACTGATTCAGAAGTC
>CM064493.1:26239618-26269618 GCA_032716605.1 Paralithodes platypus
TCGTTTCTACGCTTAGCACTTCCTTTTGCATAAGTCTACCCTTTCTTTTCCCTCTTCTATATTGCTCATTTCAACAAGTGGTATTTTTGTTATTGTTTTATCTATATACCAATATTTTTTGTTCTCACTTTCTTCTCTCAATATATTGGTGGTCTTCCAGTACGAGCTGTTCTTCTCACTTGACTTCCACGTGTCTTTTTTGGCATTCTGTCCTCATCCATTTTCATCACAACGTCGTGTTACCGTCATGAACCTCTCTTCATCCATTCCGCATACATTGATTAGAGCTATTTTTTTATTATGAACATTCATGCACTCATTAGAGAACATCGTGTGTGTGTATGTGTGTGTCTTTAGTACTTGTTGTAATTAATGAGAGAGAGAGAGAGAGAGAGAGATGAATTTCTCATGCATCCGTTTTCTACCACTCCTAAAAATCCCTCCCCCCTCCCCTCTTTTCACTGGACACGGTGGGCTTAGATTAGGACAGAAGGGGAAAGGTTTGGGATCCGATCAGACCTGAAGGCTTATTAGTTATTTTGTTCGCAGGCAGGTCGGTTCGTACACGTCAACTTTTATCCCATACTTGAGTTGTATTGGTCTTATTGAAATAATTTGTGGGGTAGGTATTAAGGTTAAGTTAGGGAAGAATGTGTTACGGTAGGTTATGTTAGGTATAGACGTTAGGGTAGTTTAGGTTAAGCTATATTATGTTATGCTATTTAAGATTAATAAGTTTAGATTAAGACTAAATAGGTTTTTAAGTTAGGATAGGGTCGATCAAGGTTAGGATAGGATACAATAGGGTATGACAAATTAAAATTAGCTAACAATAATTAGGTTATATTAGATTAGCGTAGATTAGGTAAGATGTGGTGTGACTGAGCTCCGAATGCGAGCGATGTGACAGTGGGCGAAACATCGGTAACTCCAACTGAATCGGGCACAGTTCGTAGGCCGATTCGTTACGTGTTTTTCAGTTGTCGTTGTGAATAAAGTAAGTGTAATTGGATGTGCACCTGTGAAAAGAGAGATAATATACAGAACTGTGATTATGTAGGTTATTCGGCACACAATTAAGTCTTATGTTTGTGTCAAGTACTTAATAAAGAAATTGGAAACTGGCAATGCATTTTCAATCATAGAAAACTTAACACAAACCAGCATACACACACAGTCGAATGTATACACACGTAATTGGGCACACTCGCACATAATACACAATCACCTGCTCACAGACAAACAGACAAACATACTTACTTGGACGCTCCCCTCCCTACTCTTTCGAGAAAAAAAAATGTAGGGATAATAATTGTTTGTATTGGCGAGACACACTTATCAATATATAAACAGTGTTTCTCTATCCGTACCCAATGTTTATGTGAAAACTCGTCACGGTATTATTTATCTATTTAGTTATGTATTGCCAGATGCCTTGATCCCTGAGAGGGTGCCCACGAATGAATCCCCTCCATATTTCGAGGCAATTTCTTCGATCCTCTAGCTTGCTCTTAGGAGAGGGTTGCTAGTTCAACAACAATATATAATTAAATAATTGTAGGTATATATATATATATATATATATATATATATATATATATAGTTGTTTAGTTACGTAATGTGAGAGCTATTTAATCCGCTGATACATTGAACTATATCCTGGTCCAAGTGGTTAGGTCAGAAATCGTGACGCCTAACCTCTGCAACTCAAAAAGGGCTAGAGCAATTGGGCTGTCAATTTCCACGCCTATTTCCTGTCTGACCCTTCTCAAATGGTGGAAATATTAGCTCTATTACTCCAGTCGTGTGTGAGTTGTATAGGTTAATATTCGAGTGTTTTGGCTTACTTATTTGGAACAGGGTATAGTGCTTATGGCAATAGAAAACAACAACTTTCATTATAAAATGTTCATTGTTAAATACTACCCATCTCAACTGAGACAACAATAGATATAGACACAAAATCTACTCGAAGAATCAGCCCCAAAATCTTTTCGAGCGAATCTGAAGCCGTACATTGTGACCGCATCTCCAGCCCCGGACATTTTACAACCTTAGGCACAATCCCGATTTTCTCGTTATCCGGCCGGCCCAATACCGGATCTCGTTACAAAGGAGGAGGCCGAATAAAACAAGCGAAGAACGGATCCGGTAAAGAGGGGTTCACACTAAGATATTTTTCCAGCAATTTACGATCGGCAACGCTCCCCTGGCGGCATTTCGTGGGTAGTTTTAGATTCGTGAGCGTAACTAGACTATAGGTAGATTATTATACTTTGCTAAATATAATATATATTGAATTCAGAAACTTCCAGATCAAAGTTGCTGGAAAAAGATGCTGGGAAAAAGCGGTTGTGTAAATTGGCCTTAAAGCAGCAGGTACCCTCCCCCTCCCGTTTTCTGTGTGCTATTGACAAATTGATTGTTACTGTCAGCGGATGTCAGGGCAGGGTACGTTTTCTGTCGCATTTATTGGACAAGGGTTTCCACTTTCCTTTCCACGCTAAGGTCGGGAACGCTATAGGCTGCTAAGGTTATAATACTTTACCCACTACTATTCTAGAAGTTCTAATGCTATTACTACTACTGCTGCTGCTACTCATGATTCTTGTACTGGATGGAGTTTTTGGACAAGGATTTCCACTTTCCTTTCCATGCTAAGGTCGGGAACGCTATAGGCTGCTGTAAAGTTACAATACTATAGCCACCACTATTCTTTGAGTTGTATTGCTATTAACACTACTACTACCATCACTACTACTAGCTTGCTGCTATTGAAACTACTACTACTACTATTATTATTATTACTACTACGTATACTATTACTACAGCTTTACTATTTTCATGTTGGGAATCTACTCAATGTAAATAAAACGCCAGGACCTGATACAATCTCGCCTAGAGTTCTAAAGGAAGCTAAGAATGAGCTCTCCAAACCACTGACATTACTATTCAATAAATCCTTGCAGTCTGGAACTATGCCTGATCAGTGGAAGCTAGCCAACGTAACACCGATATTCAAAAAAGGCAGCAAATCCCTACCCAGTAACTATCGTCCAATTAGCTTAACCTCAGTTGTATGTAAAATGCTAGAAACGGTCATACGAGACAGACTCGTAAATCACTTAGAGGAAAATAACATACTTAAAGATACTCAACACGGCTTTCGTAAAAAACGTTCCTGTTTAACAAACCTCTTAGACTTCTTCCACGATATCCTCAACCTCTACGATGAGAATAAAGCTGTAGATATTATATACCTTGATTTTCAAAAGGCCTTTGACAAAGTTCCCCACAAACGTTTACTGCTAAAACTAAAAGCGCATGGAATACAAGACGGTGTGTTGAAATGGATAGAAAATTGGCTCAGCAACAGAAAGCAAAGGGTAGTCATAAACGGTAAGGCATCTAAATGGACCAATGTAAGTAGCGGGGTACCCCAGGGATCGGTACTAGGACCAATTCTCTTTCTAATTTACATCAACGACATAGATGAGGGTCTCACCTGCACAATCTCAAAATTTGCTGACGATACAAAAATTGCAAATAGCGTACTCTCAAAAGAACAAGTTGACGATATGCAACACAATCTAGATAATTGTCATGTTGGGCCCAAATTTGGCAAATGAGTTTCAATGCGGATAAATGTAAAGTACTACATGTCGGATACCTAAATGAGAAAGCAAACTATTCGATGAATGGCACTCAGCTTAAGAATGTAAACAGAGAAACTGATCTGGGAGTAACAATATCGAGTAACCTAAAACCGAGTCAACAATGTTCAGAAGTTGTTAAGAAGGCAAACAAAATAATTGGCTTTATAGGCAGGTCATTTGAGCATAAATCCAAAGAAGTTATCCTAACCCTTTACAATTCCTTAGTCCGCCCTCTTCTGGAATACTGCGTTCAATCCTGGTGCCCTTATTACCAAAAAGATATAAACAAGCTAGAACGAGTTCAACGTAGAGTTACCAAAATGATACCTAGCCTAAAGAACAAACCATACGAAGAGCGTCTTAGAGAATTAAATCTATTTCCTTTAACCCAGCGCAGATTAAGAGGCGACTTAATTCAAGTGTTCAAAATCATCAAAGGCATCGACAATATGAACTGTAGTAAGTACTTCACTATCGACCAATCTAATTACACGCGGGGAAACGGTTTTGCAAAATTATTGGTAAATCTTTTAACTCGCACGAATCTAAGAATTTCTTCTTCAATCGAGTTGTCAACTTGTGGAATGGGCTTCCCCGAGACGTTATAGACTGCAGCACCGTTGATTCATTTAAATTCCGCCTAGACAAATATCTCGCATCAAACCCGCGACTGACTGCGTTTGTAAATGAATAACTTTATCCTCCCCTCAGTTACTAACCCATATGTACCCTACTAACTTCCTAGTCCTGCCACGTTAGTGGCAGGGCAGTAGTTCCCTTTCCAATGTTCCCTTACCCACTCTAAACCACTGTTTGGCCACTTGATCCTCAGTGTTTTGGAGGACAAGCAACCTAGAAGGGTCACTAGACCTGTTGTTGCTTGATTTCCTTTGTACTCCTTTGTACTCCTTTGTACTAGGGAGTCACCAGGGAGTGTACAACATATGTACTATACTGTCCTAAGTGAAACTGTTAATTACCAATGGGTGAATATAGGACGAATATGATGCATTGCAATTAGGAGTGACTATGAAGATACAAATATTTGATAAATAAATACAAATACAGTTAATGTAGCTCCATGAATATTCCTCAAACAAATTCAGTGTATTCATATAACAGAGTAGGTATTATATGCGAACGAAATAATTTAAGATGTATTGAATGTAGAAGAATATGTTTCTTAGAGTGCACCTGGGAAAATTCAGCCACCTAAGATGATCTGTCCTCAGCCTAGTTGACGAGGAATAATAATTAAGTGACTTGGTTGAGGCCAGGCTATTTATACTACTTACTTACTTCATATTTATTAACTTACTCTTCCCATACAAACCAAACCCCCAAATCCCTCCAACTTACCCTCCTTATTCACATTAATTCCCATGTCCTGAATTATCCGAATTGCTGCACACTAATTTTCTTACTTTATTCTTACCACCTGACCTGACTTGCCGATGCCAAAACAAAAGTGCCCCAAACTGTTACCAGAATAAAACATAAGGATCGTAAAAATGCCGAAGAAAGCATTCGCGTGACTTTTATCCCTGGTTGCAAATTCAACCTTGAATTCCAACTTCTGAAGCATCTACGCAAGTAAAAGTAATTATGCTTCATATTTGTCATCTCCTTTTGTTCAGTGTGGAATTAACCCTTTCAAAATACGATGACGCATTTATTTTCTGGCTATTATTAGAATATTTATTCATATTAGGAAGGGTATATGGAAGTCAGAGGGATAATTGTGATAGTATTTAGGTTTATAATTCCCATCGAACACATCCTTCCTAAACTGTACAACATCGTTTAATGGTAGCCAGAATAAACTGCCAAAATGCAACATGATATCAAAAGGGTTAAACGAGTAGATGGCCCTTATTGATGTCACCATTAACTCTTCTACTTCCTTCTTTCTTTCTACACTTATCTTCACTATCTTTCAACCCTTTCTCTATTTACCCCCCCCCTCCCCCCCCCCCCTACCTACAGTATATACCCCAATGTATAGTCACCCATACAAGTTTGTGGACCTATTAGGCCAACGTGTTTTGTTATGCAAATACCCCCATCGGGATTAATTTACTCATCATTACATTTTAATTAAAACGTGTGTAATCCATTATTTAATTAATATACTGTACTGTATAATACATCATTGGTAACATGGAAAGCATAAGACGATATATAAGTGACTGTACAGTTAGCCAAATAAGTAATATCACTTCATTCACTTGCATCCCTCATAACGTACTCTACTCATATAAAAAAACACCTAGCCAATAGCCTAATAATGATAATAATAATAATATAATAATAATAGTAATAATAATAATACGCCCTCTTTCCCCTCCTCACACCTTATTAACCTCGGTATTTTGGCTATTCACTTATTTTCTTTCCTTCCGACAACAGGCAACGACAATACGACCTTTTTACAAGTCAAAAGATGTGATGAGAGTAATAACAATTTCTGCCGCCAGGGGAGAGGGGACATTGTTTTCATCTTGGGCGGGGTTGTCTGTTGGTAGAATTACGGGATATTTTGCTTACAGTAGCTTATTATGCTTAGATTAAATATTTGCTTATATTAGTGTTTCTTATTTATTTGATAATTTTAGTACCGTATTTAGGTATTTCTAAAATATTTTTACTGGTCAGATTATTAAACTTGACATTATAGAGTACAACATTATATTTGAACATGCCACTGGTAAGCATGATGTACGCATAAATAAATAAATATGACATAAATAGCAAACACATACATAGAAATGTGAATGTAAATAAGTTAATACATGCATAAATCTGTATATGTATAATTGTATATAGGTACGTAAATGCATAATATATATATGCTTACTTGTGTGTGTACATTTACTATTTTTGTTAATGTATATATTTATGTATGAAATAAACTCAAGGTGACGAGATTCTCCCTCCAGATAGCAATGATCTTGGTGCTCGTTGTCAAGGAGATGGTAATGTTGAAGAGGGGGTGAGGGGGGGTTAGAGGGGTCTTAGCTCCCCCCTCTCACCTCCCCTCCTGTCAGACCCTCTTATATTTTCTGTGTGTAGTCCCTGAAAATTCATTGAACGCTGGAGGAAGAGGAAGAGAAGGAGAGAAGAGATGGGAATAGAGGAGGAGAAGGACGAAGAGAGGAGGAGGAGGATGGGGAAAAGGAAAAGAAGGAGAGAGGAGGAGGAGGGAAAGAAGGAGGACGGATAGAGGAGGAGGATGAGGAGGGGGAAGAGGAAGAGAAGGAGGACGAAGACAGGAGGAGGAGGAGGGGAAAGAGGAAGAGGAGGAGGAGGAGGGAGGGAGGGAGGGAGGAGGAAAAGGAAGGAAGGAGAAAAATGAGGGGGGAAGGAGAAGAGATTGTGGAATAGAAAGAACAAAAGAAGGAGGACTGCGAAAACAAGAGGAGAAACACGAGGAGAAGAGAAGAGGAGGAAGAGAACAATAAGAATGATAGGAGGTGTGGGGAGAACAAATAATGGGGTGATTTAAATGCAGGAGTGGACGGTACATAGTGGAGAATAGTGATTGGAATGGAAAGGAACAGGGGTGATTGTATTGAAAATGGAGTGATTGGCATGGAGGAAAGGGGAGGGGATGATTGGAATGGAATAGAGAGTAGAGGAGTGAATCAGACGTGGTGGGGAATCAATGACTCGGAGGTATAGTCGGAATAAAGGAAGTATGAGATATAAGGAATAAAAGAGGATGGATAATAGACGATTGAGCAGGAGGATGAAAGGTAGGAGAGGTGGAGGATATTTGGATAGCTATAAATTAAGGTAAAGTATAACATAAATTCATGATGTACCTAGACATATTTTTATTATCATCAAAATCAATGAGGTAGGACCTGCTTACTCACAACAGCCAATAATCAAAGATAGCTTTAACTCACAACAGTCACAATTCAATTATAGGTGTAATATCACTTCACTCTCCTTCAAGTAATATTGTAGGATACCTATAAAAGCCGGCCAGGTATAAATACCAATTTTATCCTATTTTTTCTCCCACTATCTTACCATTACTATCTGTCAAGGTGTTATCTTCCGCTGATCTTAAAATTGAACAGAACTAAACTGAATTGGTGGAATATATGAACAATTATAGGATATTTGAAATTATAGAAATAGTAACAAGTATGAAACTTAAGAATAGTAGGAAGAGTAAATACAGAAGATGAATAGGATATGAACAGAATGTGAAAGGGAGGAAAGGAAAAGGCATTAAAACATGGTGAACTTATTGTGATGAAAAGATTCTTGCAATAAAAGGAGTACAATTGAATGGCAGAACCTAACTTAACCTGACCTAACTTAACCCTTTCACGCATATGACGCGATTTTGAGCCTATTGGGGATACTTTAAAGCCTTTGGTACCATCAGGGGTATTTATAAACCTTTAGTTTAGTTACTTCAACCTCTGCAGTTGTCTTTGAGTTACCTGTGGGCAGAAAACGAATTTTGGAGAGGTAATTATAAGAGTGAGATAATTCTATTTCTTATTGCTAATCTGGCAACCTCTGCGTCATAAATGCGTGAAAGGGTTAAACTGACCTGTCCTAAGCTATCCTAACTTAACGGGTAAATTATACTAGGTCAAGATCGATTTGTGTTAGTAAATTATATTGACCGTCCCGGTAAAAGAACATTGACACGAGTATAGATGAAAAGTTCGACATGTAGAAAAGATTGACTGATAAATATAAGGATAGATAAATAGATAAAGATGGATGCATGGATGGATGAGTAAATTGAGAATGGGTGGATGTCTGTATAACATTTGTGTAAAGGATAGATAAATGGAAGAATGAATAAGTGTATGGAGGGTAGGTTGGATGGATGAATGGATGGATGGATAGACGGATGGGAATATGCTTCCCCCCCCCCTTGCCCCCCCCCTACCCCCCACCCCGAACACTTATATACCCCTATTTTAACCCGGACATTTTTCCCCAATTAAAATATCTGAGGTTAACGAGAGGCTGTGTACATTAATGGGGATCTAGGGGACGGATCTCAGGCGGAATGTCTGTCTAATTGGGATTGGATTGACGGCTGGGACAGGACAGAAAAAATGGGGACAGGGAAAGTGAGGGTGGAAGAGTAGGGGGAGGATATGTACTACGTGTGTGTGGTGTGTGTGTGTTGGGGGGTAGGAGGGGTTGTGAATGTGTCTCGAGGGGTTGTGAATATGTGCATGGGGTGGGGGTGGAGTAGTGTTGGGTGGGGGACATTTGAGGTGTACTGTATGTGTGTGTGAGTGTTCGTGTGTTTGATTTTGTTATTGTGTGTGTTTCTATTATTATTGTTATATGTGAGTGTGTGTTGTAGATGTAGATGGTTGTGTATGTGTACGTGCGCGCGCGCGCGTGTGTGTGTGTGAGTGACGAAGGGGAACGGGTTTTGCTCCGTAAATTTAGATAATATGAATTCTCTCTCTCTCTCTCTCTCTCTCTCTCTCTCTCTCTCTCTCTCTCTCTCTCTCTCTCTCTCCCCCATACCTTTCTTCACGGTAGCTCTTTTTGGTTTCGTATTTCCTCCAATTTAATTTGTTTCTTATTTCTTCCATTTTTGAGGAGGCTCTTCAGGGTCTTTATACGTCTCCAGAATCGTGTTACCGACCATTCTGTTAAATCCCTTTTCAGTTACAATTTAATACGGTGTAGCATTTAGGGAAGGTCTTTTCTTTGATTCCTATACCCCATGAAGCTTAAAAATATACCCCAAGACCCCCTTTTGAGATGAATTTGTATATTTTTACGGTAAAAAAAAATTCCGGCCGAAGGGCCGATTCCTCCTAACTTACTGGCTCGCTATCGCTCGGTATGAAAAAAATCGACACCTAGAGAGAGAGAGAGAGAGACTATATACAGGACAAGGTCACCACTTTCTGTCAGTGGAGGATGATTATCGAGGTGTCTCAAAAAAAAAAAAATCGAACGCGGTCAGGCGAGATTGTGAGGAAAGGAGAAATAGATAGTAAATTGACAAATAGACTGATTGATATAGCGACAGTATATTTATATATATCGAGAAATAGGTTGTAAATGGATAGAAAAAGTGATTGATATATCGATAGTATTATTATATATATCAATAAGAGCAGCGACACATGCGCTGAGAGATAGTTAGATAGATAAATCGAGTTGAATTTGACTTTTGGCACATATTTTAATGTGTTCCCCTTTCATCTTCAGTCATTCCAGCTCAACTCTATTTTTATTTTCTAACTCCTATCTCTGGTTTATTTCTATTTTTTATATATTTTGGTTTATATTTATATTTACTCCCGTCTTTCCCATACCACTTTTTTTTCCACCCCCAGTTTTCCCATCTACTTTTTGCGATAGCTCTGGTCTGGTATGTTTTTGCATTAAAATGTTATCCGAATTTAGCCCAATACTAGTAGGATCTACTTTCAGTTTAGTAGCAATTATTAAGGCAAAAGAGCACTAAAATGTCAGAAGAAGGGTGAAGATCGAAAATTACCGGAGAAGGGCTCGTACAACTGCCTTCTACCCCCTATCCCACCCATTAATAAATAAATAAATACACTAAAATAGATCATCTCCCGAAAAGTTAACAGACAAAAAAATTGGGTGGTCACAAATTGCCGTAAAAAATACTCGTAAGACTCCACTTTCAGCCCCCCTTCACGCCCCCCTCCCCCTGTCCTTCCTCCCCTAGGCTACGGACACCAATTAAGAGTTTATAGTCACCATTAGGGGGGGACGCGCCCCCTTGCCAACCCCCCCTAGGGAGGAGATGCGCTCGGCTAGCCTCTAGATATGCACTCACTGGTTTTATTAGCCTCACTTCCTTCAGAGAGAGAGAGAGAGAGAGAGAGAGAGAGAGAGAGAGAGAATCGAACCACAGTGCACTAAACCAACACAATAAGTAACTTCCAGTATTGCTCACACTCACAATATCGTACACCGCTAACAAGACATATTTGTCAAGCTCAACACAAATATTGGGAAGTCATCATAATTTCTTGGTACCCCTGTTGTTAGTCAAGATAATCAAAATATTACTGATTATCCTACTTGCTTTACGAACAATACGAGGAAGAAAAACTAATTATGGAAATCAAATATGTGCAGGATGCATACCCTGTACTGTGCGTGCAGCTCATATTTTCAGAGGCCGAACCTCAGTGAGAGTGGGCTCGTGGGGATCTCTAACAATAGGAGTTGTAGGCATGGGTATCCTTAATTGTTAACCTAAAGTTAATCGGGCACTAACATTTTTTTTTTTTTTTTTTTTTTTTCCCAATATAAATTTTCTGACCCCCCCCCCCCCCCCTGAGACACACAGGTAGGTAGATGAACACATCTGTGCAGCTAAAGCGTCTTTTATTCATGACAAAATGATTACACTTGGATTTGAACTATTGTGGGCTACGGTAAGTGAGATGATGTGAGGTGAAGTTGGTTATGGTTGGGTGTTATTAAGGTTGGGCTTTGAATGGCCCCGAAAGACCCCCTTGGTTTTTTTGTGGACTACCGTACAACCTGTCAACACACTCACTATTTACCACACTAACAAGTTGACCTATATTGCTGAGACAGACTTTCAACTATTGGTCTGTCAGCGCTGCCATGACTTACTCCTATGATGCTAACTATACGTCTACCGGGAGAATAACACGTTACTCTTTACAGTATCAGCCATGTTAGAATGATATCAACGTGTACAGTAAGAACACAAAATATCTTCCCACCTTTGTTTAGAGTGAAGTCAAAACAAAGGCTATAAAAAGGTTTAATAACTTTCATAATACAAAGGATGAAACTTAGACATAATATATATATAAATTTATTTATTTTTTAATCTAGTTATGCTTTGGTACGTTCTAGTTTTAGATTAAATTGGGTTTGCCATCACTCGGTGAACAAAACTGGAAAGAAACTTTGAATTTTGACTGTACTTCTTAAGTGGCTTCGGTCACCCATGCTTTATTGTGGTCGGCTGGGAGGGTTCTGTGGGGGCGCTCGGTTATGGCCTTGGTCTTGCTCGGGGCCTTGGGGCTGTTCGGCCAGGCAGCTTGGGGAACAACAACAACAACAACAACAACTTATTCTACAGATCACATGTACAAGGAAGGCTTATGAGATTTCTATGGGTATCTACTCCGCATGTAATGAGTCATATTTCGTGGACAGTGTCATAAGGAAAACAAAGTAATTTCCCACCTTAACAACTTGAACTGTATTATTCTTTTTAAATATTTTACATACATACTCAGAAAAATTGAGCATAACATGAATATACAGGGTTTAAGAATGAGAAGGATTTGTTTTTGCATTTCGAACACGAATTTTGAGTGTGAGGGTATGATTGCTGACAGTTTGAGATTAGACATGGAAATTCAACGTTTTTAAGGAATACTGATGCAATACAATGACCAAAATATTGTGCTTCGGTTGTCAACATTCACTGCCTTATAATTTTCATTGGGTAGTTAATCACAAGTATGTAACACATTTTTTAGAATTACGCTAAAATCGTGCTCCACTCTCAAAACTTCTACTTAATATCCTAATATATTAAAACAAAGTCTTCAACAAAACCGAATAAATCTTGAATAGAATACCTGATATTTTATGTGGGATACGGATTTTTTGTTATATAGTCGAAAGATAAACAATTGAGATTTGGGAAAGAGGATATGATTTCTTAGTGTGACTTACACAAGCTATGATGAAGAACACAGTGGTTCTAAGTATACATCATTACTATTTAAATGAGCTAAATTAAATAGACTAGTGTTAACAGGAATACACGAATACAAGGCATCACAGGACTGCAGGACCTACTCAAGATAATTTGACCCTCGATTATGAGACCTATAATCTAAGCTGAATGAAAATTGCCTTATGTTAGCCAGAATAAAACGAAGAAAGGCCTCTTGGTAGTTAACCCTTTGAGTACCAGCGATGTGTGTTATATTTAATTCTATCTATATTTAGATGATATTATGCAGCTTAGGAAGGATGTGTGCTAGTTAAAACGGTTGGTTGAGATAGTGTGAAGCCTTATTATTGCCAGAGGTCCTTCCTATGCTTAATAAAGTCTTCTAACAGTTCCCAGAATATGATAAATAAGACGTCGCCGGTACAGTAGGGGTTAAACACCAGTGGCTTCAATCTCCCCATAAAAGCCCCCCACTGCCAACACCCCCCTCGTTATGAAGCTCTAATGGCCACTTCTTATAATGGGGAGTAATGGGCGGCTCTGTACTGCTGCCAACTTCGGTAACGCGCCTCCTGTAACGATTATTGTAATGGCGGAATTCTGTTACGGACTTTGTAATGGGAAGGAAGAGTTGTAGGCTGTGTGCTACTGTTGGGAGTGTTAGACTTAGGGAGCTGGTAGTGGTGATAGGAGTACTTTGAACTCTCTTTGGTTTGATGTTATTGTAAACTTTCGAAATGTCACCAGTCGTAATTATGCTGAATAAAATCGTATGTTGCTAGCTATCATAACACATATAAATTTTGTCCAACCCTATACAGATGTTGTGTGCAAATAATCAGGAGTCAAAATTATAGGGCAAGACCAATCTCTAAAACCACCATTGGACTTAACAACCATCTGGAACTATTGACAATGTCACCCTAATGAACCAATCCTGTACTTGTTATAGCTCAGGTATCCTTCGTCATGGAAATGGAATAGAAATAATATTTATAGTCCAAATCCAATTCTGAGAGTTATAGAGAGCTTTCTAGATCTCAGATAAGTTCAATAATACACAGTACATGTAGACCTTGCTTCTATTTACATATACGAATAACTATTTAAGACTATTTTAAGTGCATTAATACCTTGAGCTCTATATTTTGTTCTTTGCTGTATGATATGGAGAGAGAGAGAGAGAGAGAGAGAGAGAGAGAGAGAGAGAGAGAGAGAGAGAGAGAGAGAGAGAGAGAGAATATCACTAGCAAAATATTACCAATCTATCTAAAAACAAAGTGATACACGAACGATAAAATGTAATTATAGATACATTACATAAAATATATACCAACATTCCATATGAGAAATACAATATGACTAACAAAATATGATCCAGCTATCGAAAACACAAGCTGATAAAATTACATCACACATAAATAAAATAAAACATATATATATTCCCCGAGAGTGTCTGGCAGAGCGGGAATTGGGGCCGTAAAAGCTGATAATATTTGTAATAAAAACTAATAAAGTAAGTTTGATGGGAGATTTTTATAAGTTTAGCCTCGGTATATATTGGGTTTGGGGTGGCCTCCTCTCTCTCTCTCGCTCGCTTTCTCTCTCTCTCTCTCTCTCTCTCTCTCTCTCTCTCTCTCTCTCTCTCTCTCTCTCTCTCTCTCTCTCTCTCTCTCTCTCTCTCTCTCTCTCTCTCTCTCTCTCATATTTATATGTAGTTTAAGGGCCTGAGAAGTAAAGACCTTACAGGTCTGTCCTCATTTGAATATAATCGTATTACTGTATGATAACCAAACTAAGAAGTGAAGAAACTCGTCACGGTACTAAAAGGGTTAAAGTATATACAAACATCCAAGGGTCATAACTCACGAGCCTCTATAACGTAAACAATTACGTTTACGTTTATCTGTCAATAGGCGATTTTATAAAGTTTAGGAAGGGCCTCTACGAATCAAAGAGGTAAAAGTATCCTATCTCCAACCAAAGGAAAATCGTCTAATATTAGCCAAAGTGAGCCTTAATAAAAGGTATCACGGTACTGAACGTGTTTAGGTATACACATATGTTAGGGTCATAACTCACAGTACACGAGCCTTTAAAGGGGGTCACCGGCTTTTGTTTTATCTTTATCTCCTTTTCTCTCTTTCCCTGGTTTGTATCCATACGGCCCCATTCAGCCAACTGTTTTAAGACGTTTATCCCCATCCAGGTGTCGATTTCTTCTTGGCGAGCGATAACGAGGCAGCATTGTATGGAGAAATCCGGCTTCGGAGAAATTTTTCTATCGAAAAATGTACAAATTGACCTTGCTGTCAAAACAAAAATATATATATGCTGGCTCGCTACCGCTCGCCAGGAAAATATTGACACCTGGATGGGGGTAAACGTCTTAAAACAGTAGGCTGAATGGGGCCGAATGGGTACAAGCCAAAGAGAGAGGGAGAGAAAAAGAAGAAAAGCAAGGTGGGCTCCCTTAAATACTGTGTAATTTGACGTTTGTGTGTTTGTGTGTTACCTTCACCTGGCACCCACGCGTCGGTACTACAGGCACTAAGGGAGATTTTCAAGGTAGTGTTCAGGGGAAGACACACGAACACTTTTCCCAACATTTTGTCTTGATAGTTTTGATATTATTTGGTCTGGATTTTTAAGTTATGTATAAAAGTGGGGATTGGGCCTGAGTACATACATACATACATACATACAATAGGTTGTACCATGATTACCTTTTCCAGAAATTAGTTTGATCTGGTTTGGCAATTTCTTAATTATAGTTTTTTTGTTTAAACATTTCCTCAGTTAAAGTATTCTGCCTTCCTTCCTTCAGCACAATTTATGAAACCAGTGTAAAAGCCTCTTAGCTGTTGTCAGAATTACAGTTGCTGGTGAACATTTTCATTTAATCTCATACTCTCATTGTATTTCCTCTGACCATTCTATTTGATTTTGTTTGTCATTCTGCATCATTTAGTTAACATTTTGCTAATGTTTTGTCTAATTGTGTTTCATTTGTCTGTTTTTCAGGTAAGAGGAACTTGCTTTGACTTGTGGTAGGTAAGGTTCTGGGTTTGCTTTAAGATCAGGTAAGGGTATATTTGATGTATATTCTTATAATTTGCTATAACATCATGATCTATAATAAGCTGGGTTAGGATCAGGTTAAGGGTATATCTCAGATGTTTTGTTGTTGTTCCATAGACCCTAATAATACTCGTAAATCGTGATATGTTAGCTATAAGATCAACTAAGGATATATTTTATGTATGATTTAATGCCTTAGTAATACATCGTTAATTGTAGGTTGGGTTTCGTTTTAGCTAGATCTGGTAAGCAAGGGACTGGAGTTCTCGAATAGGGGCTCCAATACTAACGCTATTCATGACTTACAGTGTGTTGGCTTAATAATCCAGAAGAGTTGATAGCTTCTGAAGTCGTATTATAGTTAACTAACTAAATTTGATAAAGGTCTCAGAATGTGAGTTTGTGAATTATTTATAGTCTCCGTAATCGTTTGTGATTCGTGATAAGCAGAGTCTGTGTTAGCTATTATGTCAGGTAAGGATATAGTTAACCCCTTCTGTACCGGCGACGTCTATTTAATTTTGTTCTAGCAATACTTAGACGATTTGTTGCAGTTAAAGAAGAATCTGTGGTAGTAAAAAGGGTTAGGTGAAATAGTTCGAAGCCTGTTAATTGCTGGAGGCCCTTTTTAAACTTGATACAATCGTCTAATAGTAGCCAGAATACAGTTAAAAGGACGGCACCGGTACTGTAAGGGTTAAAGTTTTTGAATTACTACTATAGCCGTTAGTAATAGATCTTTATAGCTGATAGGTAGAGTCTATTGAATTGATGTTTTAGGATTACTGAAAGCCAGTATATATTTTTAAATGTATAACTGTATATACATGTTTTACACGCATAAGAGGAAAGAAAAGCAAATCAAATAAAACACAAAATACAAAAATATAAAACAAAATGGTATGCTGTCTTGTGATCTAACTTTTCCGTCTAGCTTCCCACTCTATTTTCAATCTCGTATTCCCGCTCCGTCCGCCCCCACACATCTCATCAAACCACCAATTCTCTCTCTCTCTCTCTCTCTCTCTCATATATTTTCTATTCAGTCATGTACATTTATGCCTTTTCATCTTGTCATATTATCTCTAACTCAAGTCTCTCTTTATCCACCTAACTCTTATCTTTTTATATGTTGGTTTCCCGTATCAAGTCCCATTACATTTATTTATAGATATATTTCAGTGTTTCTCGATCTCTCTCGTGGAGGAGTCATGGCAAAGTAACCCAACCGGAAATTGTCTGTAGTTGGGTGCCAAATGAAGATACTGAAACCAGAAAACAATTCAGTGACGTGATTATATAATTGGAAACTTACATTTACAGATGGGACACTTTCGGTTCACCTTAAGCTCTCTTCACCCAAGAAGGGCTCAATATGAACTGAAACTGTCATGTATGGACAATGAACTTTGTCGATGTGTAGGTTTAAGTTTGTATGTGCTGTTGGCAACATTAATTCACACCTACATAATTGTGTATCTGAAAGTAAAAACATAGTATGATTGACTTGCAGGAATATTTTGTTATATAACCTTGATATGATCTTATGAATTAACTATTGCATTAGAAAATACACTCCTAAGTCAATCGTACTAAATTTCCTTCCACACAAACAAATCACGGAGTGTATACAAATTCATGTGGCCGACTGTATTTCAATAATCTTGCGCTATGTACGCCTACCGGCGCGCAGCACGCAGCTACTCGTACTAGAAGAAAAGGAGGAAATGAGGAAAGAGGGAAAATTAGATGACAGGGAGGCAGGATGCAGTATTTCGTCATTAAACATATCCCTATCTCGCCACACTCTAGCCCTTTCTTCATCCCATCATATTCTGCCTCCTTTCATCCCTCCCTATTCTCCTTCTATCCCTCCCTACCCCCACCACCACCACCAGAAGGGAGTTAGGGTGGAGAGAGAGAGAGAGAGCAGTAAGGCAGGGCAGAGGGAAGGTTGGGAATGAGGGGGATGCAATATTACTCCACCGACGACCATTACCACCAACTGCCTCGACCCCGACCTCCCAGGCCACTTGTATCTAAGCATCCATATTCCGGCACAACTTTGGTGTGAGTTTTGTTTATGATGCTCGGTGGTGGGGGCGGCCAGAGGAGCCTAACCCACTCCACTAGGGGCCCCAGATCCCCCGAATGCGCCCTTGTGGGTATAGGTTACAAGGTCGAGAATTGGGGATGATCTTCCTTTTCCTAGCTAGATAGGATGTTCGTAGTTATAGCAACGCTGATTTGAGTCAAATTTGCTTTACTTAGCTGTGTAATTTAGCCTAGATTACTTTAACCTGTCAACAAACAAAATAATTATAGCCCTAGAGTGAGTCTGTAGGAAGCCAATCAAATAAAAAAAAAAGTGTTAGCACACGTACGAATTGTACTATATGAGTAGGGAATATTCCTGTATCTGCCGTATGTCAAACATATTTGTTATAAGAAACAGTTGTGCGAAACGTACAGTTGTAAATAATCATGAGATGCACCCAATTGAATCTTTGAATCTTTAAAACCAAATTCTGAAGCATCTGGGATATCATTAAGCATTGAAGTCCTATCTGGGGTAAATTTGATGGCTTGTATCACAGTCCTATTTACTTGTTGTTGCTTATGTTTTGGTTATCTAGCTTGGGCTCGATACATATCTAGGTGTATTATTATTCTAACTCACGACTGTACCACACGACTAACCCCATGTCACCCGGAACCAAAATCTTCTCTCTGGGTTGTGTGGGATGCGACGTAAAGCCCGCCTCTCTGTGTTGGGCCTGGCTGGGGGATTAGGGATTCTCGCCTCGTCCCCGGCTAATGACACAAGCGGCCAGACGATACCAGGGGCCACCTCTGACTGGAAACTGGAATTATTAGTATTAACCCAAAGCAATTCCTACCAGCCGGGTGGTGGTGGTGATGATGGTGGTGGTTGTGGTAGTGGTGATGATGGTGGTACGGTAGTGGTGATTGTGATGGTGATGAACTGATGATGATGGTGGTGGTAGTGGTGACGGTGATGATGGTGGTGGTGGTGATGATGAAGGTGATGATGATATTGATAGTGATAATGATGATGGTGGCTGGTGGTGATGATAGTACGAGTAGTGGTGATGATATGGTTGTGTTTATGATGGTACTGTTAATAGTGATGATTATAATGGTTGTGGTTATGGCAGGGATTATGCATATAGGGGTTAAGGGTAGACAGACAGTTTTTCTGGACCCACTTCTCCCTAATGTTTAGCCCCACCAGTTTTGAGATTTTAAGACGTTGGTTCCATTAGTTTGGGGATTTTAGACCTTTCATCCCATTTCTTTTTCAATATTAGGACCCTTCGTGTCATTTAGGTGTCGATTTTTTTCTGGCGAGCGATAGCGAGCCTGTAATTTTAAGAAGAATCGGCTTGTGGCCGGGATTTTTTTTTACCGAAAAATTCACAAATCTATCTTGAAGAGGGATCTAGGGGGTGTTTTTCTAAGCTTGATGGAGGTCTAGGGAGGAAACTAAACAAATATATGAATAAATGAATTAATAGACCAAACAAACAGCCACTGTCTCCTTCAGGTGGTGGTGATGATGAGGTTGTGTTAATTGTAGTTATGATGGTAGCCTACTGCTAAAAGTTATATCAAATTGATGGTGATGGCCAACATACATAGATAACAGCCATTTTATATAATGATGGTGATGAGAGGCATGTTGATAATGACAATGTTGATACTGATGATGACGATAGTGATGGTATTGGTGAAAATAATCGTAAGGAAACGCATATTAGAAGGATCCTACATACTGCTAAAACACTCCCAAGATAGCTCATATCATATCCAGTATGAGTGTAGTTCTTGATTTGAGATTGCAATTTTCGGGTTCGTAACGGGGTGCACAGGGGGCGGGTAAATATACAATCCTAACCGAAAATTAATCAAAGGTTCTTGTAGACGGAATGAAGGTACTGATCAAGATTCAATGTGTAAGTTTTTATTTATATATATATATATATATATATATATATATATTACTGTATATCTTGCAAACAAACACATGGAGGTACTGAGTATTGACCAACTTTCTCGAAAATCCATCCATTTGTTCTTGAATTAATTTACACACACACACACACACAGTGAATATAATACTCTTGCCATAGGCCGTGCTGGGTAATGTTGGTGACGATGGTGTGCTGGTGATGAGAGGAGGCCTATATGGTTCTAGTGAAAATGGTGATCATAAGGGTGATGATAGTGATGGTGGTGATGAGACAGGGACATAGTGAAAATAGTGATGATGCGGGTGGTGGTTTGATGGTGATGGTGATAGTGATAGATGAAAATATTGAATATGGTGATTATTAAATGGTGATATTGGTTATGATGCCGGTGGTGATACTGTGCTGGTGATTGAACGGTCGTGATGAGTATGGTGATTGTAATGGTGGTTGTGGTGAAATATATCCCCCTGGTGATTATGGTGTTCACAGTAATGGTGATACTGGTGGTAGTGATGGTCCTGAGGAAATTGGTAATGCTCAGGTGGTGATATATGTGGTGATGATGATGGTAGCTATAGAGAATGATGATTATAGGGATGCTACTATAGTCTATTCACTGTAAGAAGGCGAGAAATCATGACCTCTAACCTCTGTAACTCAAAAAAACGACAAGAGTAATTGAGCTAATATTTCTACCATTTGGGAAGAGTTAGTCAAGGAGTTGATGTGGAAATTTACAGCCAATTTGCTCTAGCCCTTTTTGAGTTACAGAGGATAGAGTTCATGATTTATCGCCTACTTACAGCGAATAGACTATAGTAATGGTGCTAAAACGGTCGTGATTAGTATGGTGATTGTAATGGTGGTTGGGGTGAGAGAGAGTCCTGCTAATTATGGTGTTCAGAATGGTGGTAGTGATAAATGGTCATGATGTTTATGGTGAAGATCTGGTGGTAATAATGGTGATGATGGCGGCAGTGGTATTGAGGAATAGTGATGACGGTGAAGGTAAGGTGGATGATGTGTTGAATGGTGCATATAGAAAAAGTGATTAAGGTGATGATAATTATGCATAAAGGCAATTTAAATTAATGAAACATCTATTAAAACCATAATAAAGCTTTAATTTTCTGTGATAATAATTCAGCTAAGTTAACTGGTCAAGTGTAATAGGTTCAGCAATATAAATTCGGAAGCAGGCCAAAATGATCGCAGCAAAAACGGCCACAATACTAGACCTATGCAGTGTAGATTTCGGCCCCGTCACTCTTTCGGTTTTAGGGGAGACACTCGTTACAGGCAACCTGCCTTTTGTCTCCTTCATACACACACAAAAATGATTTGGTTAAGTTAGGTTTAGTTAGATTGGGCAAGGTTAGGTTGGTAGGTCAGATTAGGATAGAACATTTAGGCCGTTATGGTTGTGGCCGTTTAGGGCTCTGACCGCTTTGACTTGAAACCTTAACACCGGCAAATTCAGTTAAAGGAATCCCCCAGTTTCTTTATGCGGCAGGTTCGACATAAAGAAACCTTCAATTCATGCGATACTTCTTTATTAAGGGGACACTGACTGCTTTTTGGCCTATTAATTAATTTATTCATATATTCTTTTAGTTTCCTCCCTAGACCTCCATCAAGCTTAGAAAAACACCCCCTAGACCTCCCTTCAAGATAGATTCGTATATTTTTCGGTAAAAAAATGTCCCGGCCAAGGGCCGATTCCTCCTAAAATTACAGGCTCGCTATCGCTCGCCAGGAAAAAAATCGACACGTAAATGCACGAAGGGTACAAATATTGACAACAGAATGGGGTGAAAGGTCATAAAATCCCCAAACTAATGGAGCCAACCTCTTAAAATCTCATAACTAATGGGGCTAAACATTAGGGAGAAAGGGTCCAGAAAAATGGTCTGACTCCCCTTAATGTGTCAGGTTCAGTGAAGATTTCGGACTCTTTGAAAAACTGGGTAGAAGTAGAAATCCGTGTCTCCTATTACTAATTGTGGCCTGAATTACCTAATGGATGAAATAGGAAAGGAAACTGGATCCTTTTTAAATTGGCGACCATAAAAAAAGGAGGAAGGGAGGAGGAGAGAGGAGAGAAGGAAGGGAGTAGAGGAAGAAAATAGAAGGGGAAGGAGGAGAAGGCAAAGGAGAAGAAGACAGTAAATGGAAGAGGAAGAAGGAGAAGGCAAAAGAGAAGAAGAAAGTAAATAGAAGGGGAAGCAGGCAAAGGCAAAGGAGTAGAGGAAGAAAATATAAGGGGATTAAGGAGAAGGCAAAGAAGATGAAAGTAAATAGAAGGGGAAGAAGGAGAAGGCAACGGAGAAGAAGAAAGTAAATAGAAGGGGAAGAAGGAGAAGGCAAAGGGGAAGAAGGAGAAGGAAGGGAGTAGAGGAAGAAAATAGAAGGGGAAGAAGAAGGCAAAATAGAAGAAGAAATTAAATAGAAGGGGAAGAAGGAGAAGGCAAAGGAGAAGAAAAAAGTAAATAGAACGGGAAGACGGAAAAGGCAAAGGAGTAGAGGAAGAAAATATAAGGGGATTAAGGAGAAGGCAAAGGAGAAGATGAAAGTAAATAAAATATATTAATAAGAGAAAAGCAAAGATGTAAGCAAGGTAAATAGAGGAGATTGATAATAAGACAGCAAAGATGTAAGAAGAGGAGGCGGAGGGGGGAGGTAAAGCATGAAGAGGATGAAAGAAGGGAAAGGAGGAATAGATAACAAAGGATAGGAGAAGGGACCTAATGGAAAAGGGGGAAGAAGAAAGGTAGAGAGGCGGAATAGACGAACAGGCGAACAGGCAGAAAGATAGGGAGATAGGAGAAGCAAGGAAGCGAGAATAATGTTGAGGATGGTGAGGAGGAGGAGGGATACGCAAGGGATGGAAGGGGAGGATGGGGGAGGGAATCAGGAAAAGGTGAATAGGAAGTGACAGTAAAGGAAAGGAGGCAAAATTGAAGAATGAAAAAGTGGGAAAGGATGTGGGAGAGTGAAGAGGGGGATAGGAGGAGACGAAGAAAAAAAGGAGAGGGAGGCAGGTAGTAGGATAAAAGGTACCGTACACAAAACATGAAGGTCGTATGTAAATTAAATATATCATAGAAACGGCAGAGAGAGAGTGAGAGTGAGTGAGTGAGTGAGTGAGTGAGTGCGTGCGTGAGAGTGTGTGTGTGTGAGAGTGAGAGAGAGGATAAAGGGAAGGAAGGAGAGAAGGAGAACAGCCTCATTAAAGACACTCGCCCTCTGATTTGCTCAATTATGTGGACTGACGAACAATGCTCTCGCTCTTGTTCTCTCTCTCTCTCTCTCTCTCTCTCTCTCTCTCTCTCTCTCTCTCTTTTCCAGATACATAACAATTCCATGAACAAAATAGTGTTCTAAAATTATATTACCTTCATTAAACTGTATATGATAAAAAAACAAAATATGTTTAAATTCATTAATATCGTTTTGAGATTATATATATATATATATATATATATATATATATATATATATATATATATATATATATATATATATATATATATATATATATATCTCTTTTTTGTTTGCTGTGTTCTGTTGAGATAACATAAGAGATAATAAAACACAGAACAATAGGATGAGAACATTTAATGACAACTATAATTATGAATGGCATACACGTTATAAGTACAGTAGTATAGAAAAATCATTGTTATCCTTCCGAGGCTGTTTATAATCTAAGTTTTATTTTTGGATGTGATGAATGATTGACGGCAGGGTAAAAGAAATATAAAACAAATCCTGGAAAAGGCTTACTAAAGACCCGGTGCATTAGGTCAGGGAAAATTCTCCCGTATAAATAGCCAGCCTCTCTTGTTGAGTGTGGGTGTGTGTGGGTGTAAGTGTGTGTGTTATTGTTTGTCATCGCCTTTTAATATAATATAAATCATAATACGTACAGTAATACATAATTGCACACATCCGTAAATATATACAATAAGCACATGTACGAAACAATGTTATGTGTAGTTATTGTGTGAATGTATGTTTGAATTCATGCATTACTCCATGTTTGAATTATGTCTTGCAGTGAATAATGAATAACAAATACCTATGTACAATATCGGTGAGGGTAAAACATTTATCAATATATACAATATAATACAGTATACCCGAGAATATTATTAAGGGAGCCCACCTCGCTTTTTTTATCTTTCTATCCCTATCTCTTTGGCTTGTATCCATTCGGCCACATTCAGCCTACTGTTTTAAGACGTTTACCCCCATCCAGGTGTCAATATTTTCCTGGCGAGCGGTAGCGAGCCAGCATATATATATTTTTGTTTTGACAGCAAGCTAAATTTGTACATTTTTCGATAGAAACATTTCTCCGGCGAAGCCGGATTTCTCCATACAATGCTGGCTCGTTATCGCTCGCCAGGAAGAAATCGACATCTGGATGGGGATAAACGTCTTAAAACAGTTGGCTGAATGGGGCCGAATGGATACAAGCCAAAGAGAGAGGGAGAGAAAGATAAAACAAGCGAGGTAAGCTCCCTAAGGAAAAGCGTGATGTACAAGGTCAGGGCTTATTCTCTTATATAAATAGAAGGTTTGATAACGACCCACTTGCTGTGAGGCTGGCAAGGTAAGTCACGTTTCAGGGCAATAATGATGATAATAATAATAATAATAATAATAATAATAACAATACAAATCATAATCATAATAATCATAATAATAAGGATGTTAATATTACTACTACTAATAATAATGTTAATAATATTACTACTACTAATAATAATACTAATAATACTAATATTAATAATAACATTAATAATAACAAATAATGATAATAATAATAATAATACAAAAATGGTGTTTCCCTTTGTGCTCTTCTTCTTTTACGCCTACATTGTATTACAAAAAAATGCATGTCCTGTACCAATATTCCTGGATATTAATTGTGGGTGTGGAGATATTTAAGGGGAGGTTTTAGTTTGTTCCCTAGAACTCCATCAAGCTTAAAATTGCTCCCCCTAGACCCCCTTTCAAGATAAATTTGTACATTTTTCGGTAGAAAATTGTCCCGGCCGAAAGCCGGTTCCTCTTCGATTACAGGCTCGCTATCGCTCGCCAGAAAAAAATCGACACCTAAATGGCACGAAAGGTCTTAAAATTGAAAAAAGGGGGCGAAAAGTCTTAACATCGCCAAACTATGTGGCGGACGTTTTAAAATCTCAAAAACAAAGGGGCTAAACATGAGGGAGAAAGGGGTCCAGAAAAAAAAAATCCCTCAAGTGGAAATCTGCCCTTAAGGGAGGATGATTGTTTTTTTGTAGTTTTATTTTGTTTTTGTTTTTTCTGGCCCCCTTTCTCCCATAGTTTTTAGATTTTAAGACGTTTGGCGATTGTAAAACCTTTCACTATTTTTTTTTTTTTTTTTTTTCAATAGTAAGAACTTTCGTGCCATTTAGGTGTAGATTTGTTTTTGTTAGCGATAGCGAGCCTGTAATTTAGGAAGAACAAGCGGGACATTTTCTACCGTAAAATTTACAAATGTATCTCTAGGGTGGATCTTGGGGATGTTTGTTTACGCTTGATGGAGGTCTAGGGAGGAAACTTTAAAACAAAATAATAATAATAATAAACCGGCCAATAATTAAACCCTTCCCCCTTAAGTGTCAAGAAAAGAAAACATGACCAGTGGAACCAAGATGGCGGAGGTTCGCCGAACTCTGTTACTATAGGGTACCAAGATGGCGGAGGTTGGCTGATCTATGTTACTATAGGGTCTCTGATCGGCAGGTGCTGGACAGGTAGAGGTGGGTTTACACGAGGTAGGCTGTTATCGCCAACTTTCTATCCTCATTATTTTTCTGGTATTATTTCTGGTATCGGGAACTAGACCGAAGAAAGGTGAATTAAGGGGAGGTTTTTAGTTTGGTCTCTAGATATCCATCAAGCTTAAGATTACACCCCCTTGAGCCCCTTTCAAGATAAATTTGTAAATTTTTCGGTAGAAAAATGTCCCGGCTGAAAGCCGATTCCTCTTAAATTACAGGCTCGCTATCGCTCGCCAGAATAAAATCGACACCTACATTGCACGAAAGGTCTTAAAATTGACGGAAATGGGGCGAAAGTTCTTAAATTCGCCAAACTAATAGGGCGACTGTCTTAAAATCTCAAAAGCAATGGGGCTAAACATGAGGGAGAAAGGGGTCCAGAAAAAAATCCCTCAAGTCGATATCTCCCCTTAAGGCTTCATAGTTATGTACCCCTGTGAAGATTGTGACCCACTTTTATATAGTTTATTCTGGCTATCATTAGACGTTTTTGTAAAATTTCAGAAGGATCTGTGGGAATCATAAGGGTAAAGACTATCTCATTTAACCCTCTGACTTCCATGTACCCTTCCTAATCTGAATATAATCGTCAAATGATAGCCGAAAAACAGAAAAAATATGCGCATTGAATCTTGAAAGGGTTAACAAGTTTACCTTACAAGCTGCCAGACCAATGATGAAGATGAATTCTGAGGGAAAAAATAGCTTGTGTGATACCGACTAATAGGTGGGTTTATACGAGTGGATATTCAACCAACTGTTATCCTAGTCTACTTTCCGATGCCAGTTTAAAATACCCCAGAAATGTTACCAGAAAAAGTGTTGACCTAAAACTTTCGACTGTCCATTATTCGTTTCCCTATTCACATCCACTTCTTTCTCAACCCCATTTTTTCCTTTACTTCCCCTTTCACCCTCCAATCCCCCCTCTCTCTCTTCCTATCCACTAATTTTCTCTCATCTATCCCTTTTATCCTTTCCCCCTCAACCCCTCAATTTTCTTCTTGTGCTTTCTATCTACTCATCTCGTCTATTCTTACCACACTACCCCACCCTCTAACCTCCCCAATATTCTCTTACCCACTGCTCTATCTCCTCATCTCCTGTTTTTTCTTTTTAATTCCCCTTCCATTTTCCTACCCATCCCTCTTTCGATGCTCCTGTCCTTTCCTCCCGACCCCCACCTTCCTACCCACCTCCCCTCGTTCTCCCTCTCAACTCCCTTTCCCCCTTCCCTCTTCATATCCACACTCCCTCCCCTCCCCTCCCCTCTCCATTTCCCCTCCCCTTTTTCAACAGTGCCCCCAAAACTCACTTCCGCCCAAATGTCACCCAAAAGCGCCCCCCACCCTCAATCCCCCCTACGCCCTTAGCTTGACACTCCACAAGGGCGACACTCCCATAGAGCCATGTAGGTATTTTGACCCTTCTGACCCATGGCGACTTGTGACCTTTTATGCCTCGTATGCCTGAATGTCACTTGAGGGTTAGTTACTGACACGAGTACTGTGGAGACCCGACAGTGTATAGGGAGTCTTCAGGGACGGTCAAAATGGCCACACTCCTTAACAGCCACAACCCAAACGGCCGCAAGCCTAAACAGCCTAGGTTAGGTTAGGTATAGATTATGATGGTTAAGTTAGGTTAGATTAGATTGAGATTAAGTTAGGTTAGGTTAGATCAAATTACATTGAGGTTAGAAAAGGTTAGATTTGTTTGAGGTTACGTTAGGTTAGGCTTGGTTAGGTTAAGTTAGGTTAGATTGTTTGAGGTTACGTTAGGTTAGGCTTGGTTAGGTTAAGTTAGGTTAGATTAGGGTTAGTTAGGTTAAATCGGGTAAGGTTAGGGTAGGATTCTGGTCGTTCTGATTGTGGTCGTTTAGGAGTGTGGTTGGTTTGACTTGAAAGCATCTGTGTGATATGCTGCAAGACTCGACTATTTTTGTCCTTTGAATCAGATGACGACAATTGTTTTTTTATTTTATTCTATATACCATTTCACCATCATAATCAATTAAGAAAAGAGCTTGGAACTTAAAGGATTAATCGAGATAGTTTATACCCTTTTGATTTCCAGAGGCCCTTCCAAAACTAACTAAAATAGTATAATATTAGCAAAAGTAATCTTAAAATGATTGACAAAGTGTACAAAATGGCGGCCATTGTCCAACCACTCTCTCTCTCGCTGTTTACTATAGGGTCTCTTATAAGTAAACACAACCGGTTCGGCGGCTCAAGCACCTTTTCCGCACGGCTACACCAATTTTTACCGCCAAATCAGGGAAAAATACAATACAAATATCCAAAGAACACCAGAAAAAAAATATTGTACTGATAATGTGAACCCTCATAAAAGTATATAAAGTAAACATAGTGAACTCGGAATATATAATAGGATATATAGTAAGCAGCCTCGAGATGAATTATAGAAGGCCCAACATGTAAATAATATAAATGGATAACAAAACTTACTGAAAACCCTAGGTAATCGGAAAAATAATGACAAATATATTTGTAAAAATATCTTGAAGTGTTAAAAATACAATTTAAGAACCAAGAAAAGTATTCATAAACATGATAAAAACCTATTAAACGAAGAATACTAAAAATAACGAAAGAGAGAGAGAGAGAGAGAGAGAGAGAGAGAGAGAGAGAGAGAGAGAGAGAGAGAAGTAGTGTTGACAGAGGCTGATTTGGGCGGAGAGGGAGGGAACCACCCGCCGGAAATACAAACACACACTGATGAACGTACACACACACTCACAGACACACACACACACACACACACACACACACACGTACACACTCACCCTGAGATACTCACACACATATAAACATACAACTACTCACCACAGTCACACGCAGACACAAATACGCATACTGTATGCACAACAAAGAAAATAAATATATATATATATACAGTATATATATATATATAAAACAAAATATATATAAAAATACAAATACACACATCAGAACACTTTTGTACAAAGCTATCATAGGTATATAATATGTATGGTATATTATAGGCCTTGCTTTTCTACGAGTACTTGCACAGAACAACATGGTTAGATAAATAATATACAACCATATGCAGTGATTATGAGGTATGAATTTTACTGAACATAATTCGTTCACATTCAGGTTATATACTTTTTAACATTCCTTGTTACCACATACACAGAGACCGCATATTATGTTAGGCATTGTTCACTATCCTATAAAATGGTTACCGGTATCATAAAGTGGTGTACCTGGTGCTGTGCTGGTTACTATGCATTTGCATACAAACATACAACACATTCACAAACATACTCACACTTAGAAATTCATCTATATATTCTATCTATATGCTCAGGTCCAATCCCCACTTTTCCTATTTTGTTTTTATTCTTTTTCCTCTATTTTGTTTATTTATTGATTTAGTTATTATTATTTTGTTTTTGTTTTTATTTTATTTTTTTCCTTGGGGGTGGCCGACTCAAGACAGAGCAAGAACAGGAACACACAAAACACAAGACAAAACAGCGAACAAACACAGACAAAACACTAAATTCACATACATACATGCTAAATATGTTTGCATCATGAATGGAAGAAGTGAAATTTTAATAAACAATTTCAGTGTGATTACATTTCTCTCATTTTGATGTGATTAACTTTAAATGATCTTATTTAAGTTCAGAAAGGGTGTAAACTCATCCCCAAAGCTTCATTACACAATGATGTCTTGCTTACACAACGTTCGTAAAAATAGATGATTATAATTATATAAACAAATATGGGATGCCCTATTGTAGTCAAGACGTTGAAATCGTACAAGTCGACTTTCGGGCTATAAGCAAGTTCCAGCTGTAGACATCAATACTTAACCGAGGTGCAACCTAAAATAAATGTTTAATTAGACCAAACTTTACATTATATTAAATACAAGGACAACTTATTAAGAATAGTAAAAAAATAATAGGGGATAAACTTAAACAAGGAAAGAAGCCCTCCATTTTATACTAGCGTACTTTGTCTTTCTTTCCTCCTCTATTTCTCTCTAACTCTTTGAGACCTCTAACCTCCCCAACCTGTTTACCCCCCCCCCCCTCCCTCAAGTTTTAAGAATAGTTTTGTCTTGGTACTAAATTTACTAGCATTTAAAACTATTACATATTTTAACAGTTTATGGATTGTTAAATTTATGTTGAGTATTCCACAAAATATTCATAGATACATTTGATACTGAATATATACAGTAGTGTACAATACAATAACAATTGTATGTATCGTGTTTTGAGAATGTATTTTTTAACCCGAAAATAACTGACTCAAAAATGTCATTCAATAAAATATTATAATTTGGGTAATATTAGCCTATTAATTTATCAAGCTTATTTATTATGACGCCTTTTAACAGTTTATTCTGGCTGTCATTAGACGAATTTATTCATTTTAGGAAGGTTCTCTGTATCAAAGGGGTGAAATATATCTAATTTAAACTTTAAGCTTCCACAATTCCCCCCTAAGCTGAATAAAATCGTCTACCGATAGCCAGAATGAATTGAAGAAATGCGTCATCGTACTGGACCTAATAACTGGTAACCTGTATCACGCATGACGTCACTCGAAATTGGAACTTTTTATGGTATGCAAATAAGGTGGTATTGGCTCTCTTTTTGACCGAGTGTGAAATTGAACTGAGGGGTCGGAGTTATTTAAGAGAGAGAGAGAGAGAGAGAGAGAGAGAGA
>CM064493.1:26272118-26294855 GCA_032716605.1 Paralithodes platypus
CCTCTCGGAACCCCAACTTTCAAAGGCCCTTCAGTTTGTGGTTACGTCAGTGAAATGTGGGAAGGGCTACATTTATACACTCTTTTCTAGGGAGAATACCGTCATTTTTTTATGATAGGGGCTCTTTTTGCATACTAGGTTATATTTATTTCTGGGCAACTCAAACAATCCACCATTTCAAGGAGTAAATGTAAAACTCTCAACTCGCCTGGGCCAACATAATGTATGCCAGCCTAAAATCCTAATCTATTACAGTATAACAGAACATAACAGAATCTAACAACACTGGTTGAGTTGGTACTGGATATTTTAAAATTCAATGTTTTGTATTCAAATATTTCTATCTACTTATCTATCACTATCATACAGTCTACTTCATTGTCTGTCTCTCTGTTTATCTATCTGTTTGTTATCTGTCTATTTTTAATGGTTGTGTGTCGGTCTACCTGTCACTCGTGTGTCCGTCTGCCTGTATGCTTATCTGTCTGTGTCTATGTATTTGTTATGTCTATCATCTATTTGTCTGTCGGTCTGTCCATTTATCTGTAACACATGTGTTTATACATAGTATATTTATGTATGGCTATCTGTCTGTCTCCCATAGTTCTCCCTCTTTAGCTTCCCTACCCATGACTCCTTTCTCTCCCCCTTTCCACTCCACCCCAACCCCTATTTTTTCAAGCACCCTCCGGCTCCACCAACGAGATAGGGGCACAACTCCCTCAATGTTGTTTTTTCACATGAGAAACTTAAGGGGGGATGGTTCACTTTTTGGGCGATTTTTGCATGTATTTATTATTTTTCGAGTTTCCTCCCTAGACCTCCATCAAATTAAAAAAAAATAATAATAATATCCATTAGATCCCCCTTCTAGATTAATTTGTACATTTTTCGGTAGAAAAATGTCCCGGCCGAAGGCCGATTCTTCCAACATTACAGGCTCACTATCGTTCGCCAGGGAAAAAATCGACACCTAAATAGCACGAAAGGTCTAAATATTAACGACGAAATGGGGCGAAAGGTCTTAAAATCGACTAACTAATAAGGCAAACATCTTAACATCTGAAAACTAATGGGGCTAACGGAGAAAGTGGTCCAGAAAACCGGCCCATTCCCCCTTTACCATTGTCCTCCCCCAGATCTGGTCTGTGGGAAGCTGGGAACAGTTTCTGGTTTTGGGTGGGTATGGGAATTGTGAGGATTTGGGATTTTGATTTGTTGTTTATTTTTATTTTTATTTTTATTTTTTGTATGGGTGAGATCGAGGAGGGTTGGTGTTTGCGTTGTGTGGTTTTGTTGTGATGTAGCTTGATTGTGCATCCTAGTGTGTTGTATTGTGTGTGTGTGTGTGTGTGTGTGTGTGTGTGTGTGTGTGTGTGTGTGTGAAAAGAGTAAGGTTATTGTGAGCTTATGTGTGGTTACAAATATGTGCGAATAATCTCATTCCTATTAGTAAAAAAAAAAAAAAAAAAAAATTGAAATAACGCTATATTCCTGTTATTGCATTTTACACTTTTTGAACACGAGAAGTTTATTTTAAGTTGAATAAAATCGTTTAGCATTATATACATTAAAAGATAAACTGTAATCTTATCTAAGTCTTACAGATTAATAGCAAATAGACTCTTGGTCGGTGTCTTCCTATCTCTCATTTATAGTGTGATATACTAGAATGAGGGGACTAGAAAGGTATGAGAGGCTTAAGGGAGAATGGGCGTTTTGATTTCCTAATTTGAGTGTTTTTTATAATTTATTTAGTTTCCTCCCTAGACCTCCATCAAAATAAAACATAAAAAAACACCCCCCAAGACGGAGGATAAGATAAATATGTACATTTTTCGATAGAAAAATTTCCCGGCCGAAGACCGGTTTCTCTTAAATTACAGGCTCGCTATCGCTCTCCAGGAAAAAAATCGACACTTAAATGAAACGAAAAGTCTTAATATTGACAAAGAAATGGGGCGAAAAGTCTTAAGATTACAAATTAATGGGCCAAACGTCTTATAATCTGAAAACTAATGAGGCTAAACATGAGGAAAAAGGGGAACCAGAAAAACAGCACATCTCTCCTTAATCCGGCATTTCACATAGCACTTTTCTTTTTATATATGCGCTTTTGATATCAGGTGTTCAATTGTAACAGGATATGGGTATAATATTGCTTATACTCGGTTTCTTTTCAACTGACTGTAATTTGCAAAATTCAGATAAAGATTTCTCGGTTATTTTTAAGATTTGATAATGAAATGTGATGCTAATTATATAAACTTAGTTTTAATATGATGCAGACACACATTAGTGTCATATTTTTCCATTAAGTATCGATAAATTAGTTGCTAAGGGATGCAATTTATCGTCAGCTGAATATAAACTGAGTATAGTAATAGGCTACTGAATGTTTACTCATTGAGGATTATGACGCGTTTTTTGCAGCTTATTCTGACTATCATTAGAAGATTTTATTCATGGTTGGAAGGGCATACGGAACTCAGAGTCTTTACTCTTTCAACTCCCACATATACTGTATTTCCTAAGCTATATAAAATCGTCTGAAGATAGCCAGAGTAAACTACTAAAACGCGTCATGATCCTCAAGGGGTTACTACTCTCTTTCAGATTGCAAGTTTCGTTTCTCCTCCCCTCGCACCCTTCCCACTCAACATGCTCCGCCCCGCTCCTCTCCCCTAGCCTCTGTATGCAAACTAGCCCCTCATCACTCCACCACGATGGCGTCATTTGCATCTTATTCATCCTAGCAGTAGACGATTTTGCACATCTTCTAAAGGACGACTAGTAATTAAATGGGTATATACGATCAAAACTAACCTTTCTGAGATCATATGCGGTGGCTAAAGTTAATAAAATCGTGTGTTGGTAGCCAGAAAGGGTTAAACTGGCGTCCATCTTGTCTAATGTGAAGTGTGTTTTAAGTCCCGCCCTCATTACCATATTCACCCAATGGCGCCTCACCCCTTTGAGCACCGTCGGGGTATTGCCGTATGGATGGCCGAGCATTTAAATCCTTCGGTAAACTATGATGCTTTTCTTTCTTGTTTTATGGCTACCAGTTGGCGGTTTTATTAAGTTTAGGAAGAGCCTGTGTGTGTCATAACCCTTTCGAGTTCCAGAGATCATTCATAAGTAGTATATGATTGCCTAGTGTTTCAACATACGATAATAGAGCGTCACGGTATTCAAAGGGGTAAAACTTGCTTGAACCCTCTCTAACATCACTCAAATCTAGTAGGATTCTGTATACTTAATAGGGATTCAATAAGGAGGGGTAGGAATACGAGGAAGTGGGCTTGGGAGGGAGTGGGAGGTGTGAGGAGTGGTTTGTGGGATGTTGTGTGGCAGTCAAGGGGGAGTCGTGGGGGTGATTATTCTACCGCAGGGATCGATTTGAATATGGCCGGGCTTTTTATGTGGTTAGGGTGGAGCGACCTCTCTCTCTCTCTCTCTCTCTCTCTCTCTCTCTCTCTCTCTCTCTCTCTCTCTCTCTCTCTCTCTCTCTCTCTCTTTACACATAGTTTTACTGAATGGTTACATATTTACATTATTGCATGCTACATAGTATTTTTTACAGGCTAAAGGAACATATGTTGCCATAGTACTACCTATCTAAAAGCCAAACCAGTATTATTATTCACTATGATTAACGTTAAATACTAATGCATTTTCTCTAAGCCATTTGTTTACTTTACATTTGAATCTCTCTTTTTCTTCGCTATCCTTTCATTCCACTGTCCTTACTATCGGGTTTGCTATCTCTATAAGAATTACGTCCTGACCACCTCGCTGGGACCGTAAGGTCTGTGTGGCCAGTGTATCTGTATCTATGTAAATATCTCTCTCTCTCTCTCTCTCTCTCTCTCTCTCTCTCTCTCTCTCTCTCTCTCGTGGAGCTTTATTATGAGTATAACTCTGCTGTATTATATATTTCAAACATTCTAAGCCTACCGATTCAATAAATATAGCTGTCGTAAAATGTTCTGATCTCTTACCTATGTACTGGGTTAATTTTCGTTCAGTGCAAGTCGTAATAATTGAGAGGTCATTAGTTATGGTTATGCGGCCATTATTATTGCATACCTTACTGTACTAAGACCATAATTGCATTAATGTGTTTGCATTGTGATTATTGATTCCAAGCTAAAATATAAACTTACATAATTTTTTTTAGTAGAGATCTGAGATACAATGAAAGCAAAATATGTTAACGGAATAATAACCTTAATTATATTAAATATATCAGGTATGAACTTAAATAAAAACGACATTAATTAATAGCATTAGTCGTAATCATTAAACAAATCTATAACAGCCACTGAACTTAAAGCAACAACAGATTAAAGTTCTTTTTTCGAGTACACTAAAATTAATCATGAGCTCAGATTTCACAGTTCAAAACTACAATAAAATTTGCAGGTGTTCGGTAAGGTTGTGAGTCAAAGTTATCCAATAAAAACTTCCGGTGACATCGGACGGAAAATCAGCCAGCGGTGGTATTAATGTCAAGAGTCGTTTATCGGGAGAATTTCGTTTATCATATTATCGTAGGACACCTCCCTTCCTGGTGAATTTCTGTCGAGGAAATTTTTTCTTGTGATTTTATTTTTTATTTTATTTTATTTTATTTTTTGTCCTGGTGTTTATATTCATGGGATATCATATTAAAAAGAGAAGCATTAGCAAACAACCCCATACATTTAATGCAGGAAATAAATGATGTTCACGGAAAAATGTAGTGGTTGATGTAGAGATAGTTGATATAATTCTCCCTATAAAATGATCTGGTTCAGGTAATGTCAACAATCACTAACTTTTTGGGGTTGACCTTTATGTTCCCCCTCCCCAGTTGGACTTAGAATATACCACTTATTCTTTGGCCGGTTTTTAATCACGGGGTTGACTTCTTCATTGTTCTCTGTCTGTGTGTGTCTGATTGTGACTCTCTGACTCTCTCTCTCTCTCTCTCTCTCTCTCTCTCTCTCTCTCTCTCTCTCTCTCTCTCTCTCTCTCTCTCTCTCCTTTTACTCAAGGTAAATAAAACGCCAGGACCTGATACAATCTCGCCTAGAGTTCTAAAGGAAGCTAAGAATGAGCTCTCCAAACCACTGACATTACTATTCAATAAATCCTTGCAGTCTGGAACTATGCCTGATCAGTGGAAGCTAGCCAACGTAACACCGATATTCAAAAAAGGCAGCAAATCCCTACCCAGTAACTATCGTCCAATTAGCTTAACCTCAGTTGTATGTAAATGCTAGAAACGGTCATACGAGACAGACTCGTAAATCACTTAGAGGAAAATAACATACTTAAATACTCAACACGGCTTTCGTAAAAAACGTTCCTGTTTAACAAACCTCTTAGACTTCTTCCACGATATCCTCAACCTCTACGATGAGAGTAAAGCTGTAGATATTATATACCTTGATTTTCAAAAGGCCTTTGACAAAGTTCCCCACAAACGTTTACTGCTAAAACTAAAAGCGCATGGATACAAGACGGTGTGTTGAAATGGATAGAAATTGGCTCAGCAACAGAAAGCAAAGGGTAGTCATAAACGGTAAGGCATCTAAATGGACCAATGTAAGTAGCGGGGTACCCCAGGGATCGGTACTAGGACCAATTCTCTTTCTAATTTACATCAACGACATAGATGAGGGTCTCACCTGCACAATCTCAAAATTTGCTGACGATACAAAAATTGCAAATAGCGTACTCTCAAAAGAACAAGTTGACGATATGCAACACAATCTAGATAAATTGTCATGTTGGGCCCAAATTTGGCAAATGAGTTTCAATGCGGATAAATGTAAAGTACTACATGTCGGATACCTAAATGAGAAAGCAAACTATTCGATGAATGGCACTCCGCTTAAGAATGTAAACAGATAAACTGATCTGGGAGTAACAATATCGAGTAACCTAAAACCGAGTCAACAATGTTCAGAAGTTGTTAAGAAGGCAAACAAAATAATTGGCTTTATAGGCAGGTCATTTGAGCATAAAATCCAAAGAAGTTATCCTAACCCTTTACAATTCCTTAGTCCGCCCTCTTCTGGAATACTGCGTTCAATCCTGGTGCCCTTATTACCAAAAAGATATAAACAAGCTAGAACGAGTTCAACGTAGAGTTACCAAAATGATACCTAGCCTAAAGAACAAACCATACGAAGAGCGTCTTAGAGAATTAAATCTATTTCCTTTAACCCAGCGCAGATTAAGAGGCGACTTAATTCAAGTGTTCAAAATCATCAAAGGCATCGACAATATGAACTGTAGTAAGTACTTCACTATCGACCAATCTAATTACACGCGGGGAAACGGTTGCAAAATTATTGGTAAATCTTTTAACTCGCACGAATCTAAGAATTTCTTCTTCAATCGAGTTGTCAACTTGTGGAATGGGCTTCCCCGAGACGTTATAGACTGCATCACCGTTGATTCATTTAAATTCCGCCTAGACAAATATCTCGCATCAAACCCGCGACTGACTGCGTTTGTAAATGAATAACTTTATCCTCCCCTCAGTTACTAACCCATATGTCCCCTACTAACTTCCTAGTCCTGCCACGTTAGTGGCAGGGCCGTAGTTCCCTTTCCAATGTTCCCTTACCCACTCTAAACCACTGTTTGGACACTTGATCCTCAGTGTTTTGGAGGACAAGCAACCTAGAAGGGTCACTAGATCTGTTGTTGCTTGATTTCCTTTGTACTCCTTTGTACTCCTCCCTGTATCTTTAGTAAGCTATCAGATTTGAATCATGCATGGTTAGATTAGTGTAAGTTAAACTAGATTAAGTTAAGTTAGGTTAAAGTAAAGTAAGAGAAAGTTAGCTTCTAAATATGGACGATTATTGTTACTAGATTAGGTTTATTTAAGTATAGTTAGGTAAAGTTAGCTTCTAAATGTGGACGATATTTATTACTAGATTAGGTTAGGTTAATTAAAGTAAAGTAAGGTAAATTTAGTAATAATTCTGGCCTTGTGTAATGCGAACGAGCCATTTAGTATCCTTCCAACCCTTTCCTCACCCTCAACCCTTCCCTTCTATGTTCCCCCCTCACCCCCTGCCTGCCTCTTTAGTAAGCCGAGATATCAATGGAGCTATCAGGATCCACTATCACCGACACCCCCAGCCCCTGTCAGCTGATCCCCTGCTAGCCAAGGGGGTGCAGGGGATTTTGAACTCTAGTCTGGGGGTCAGTAAGGGTCAGGAGCGGGGTAAAACGGTGGCACGTGCTCAAAGGGGTGATGTTTACAATGTGTTGCCCTCGCGTGAGCCATGATATTCCTGACTTGTCAACACCTCGGTTTACCCCAATTAGAGTCTGGGTAAGCTCATCCACGATTAATTACATTTTAACTATATAGGTGTAAGATTTCCTATTTATAGAAGATTTTGGATATATCATACATAAACAACTTCCATGTAAAGATTATAATTATGACTAGTTGGTATCCCCAACTTTGCTGGTGTTCAACACCCTTAATACATACTGTATATATTTTTTCTCCGTGTACCACCCCATCCCCCTCCTTTCTCCCCCTCCGCCCCCCCCCCCCCCCCTTACCCCACTTAGCGGGTCTATTGTGGCGGCTTAACCCTTCCCTCCCCCTCCTTTTCTCTCGTGTTTTTTTCCCTCGACCATCGGCACGCAGCTCGTCCATTCACCTTCCATTTGCCTCAAAGCACCCATTCCATTGTCTTCGCCTCTCATTTAACTCATATAGTACTTTAAAGGCCCCTTTCACTCGATTTCCTCTTTTCTCTTTTGACTTCTTGATCTAAGCTGATATCCCCTTTCCCCTATGATTTTGCTGGGTGTCTCTCTTGTTATATATATATTTTGTTATGGAAAACTGTATTCTCATTGCAACATTACAGCATTAAAATTAAACCTTTTTATGAATGTTTTCCCGTTTAATAATATCCTGCTACAAAGGGAGGCAGAACAATACAAGTTACAGTACTTCAATTTACTTTCGTTAGAATACAACACCAAATCCACATTTTCTAGACATCTCCCTTTAAATTAATTTTTCGTAATCTTTCAGCTTTTCCTAATATCTCTCTCTCTCTCTCTCTCTCTCTCTCTCTCTCTCTCTCTCTCTCTCTCTCTCTCTCTCTCTCTCTCTCTCTCTCTCTCTCTCTCTCTCTCAACCCTTCTCTTCCCCCTCCTACGAAGCGTGGCCACATCTCTGGGGATTAATGATCTTTTGACTATCAAGAGTGACGGCTTGATCGATTACCGCTACGAGAGAGAGAGAGAGAGAGAGAGAGAGAGAGAGAGAGAGAGAGAGAGAGAGAGAGAGAGAGAGAGAGAGAGAGAGAGAGAGAGAGAGAGAGAGAGAGAGAGAGAGAGAGAGAGAGAGAGAGAGAGCTTATTGTTGATATGTTTGTGATCCATCAAATACCCGGTGTTCGTTTTAACATGGTTGCATCATAATATTTTCTGGGGGTCATTCTTACTACGATTTTTTTTCCTGTGCTGTATGGAATAGTCTTGTGTTAACCAAAATTAAATAAAAAATGGGCGCTAAAATTATGAAATATAAATATTTATATGTTATTCTAAGGCTAATTCCAGGTGATTTTGCCCAATTTCCGAAGGACGTCTAGAAGGCAAACGGTTAAAAATTACCTTACTTACCCCTCTCTCTCCAAAAGTACATTCGTAAATTGATTAAACTTGTCTGTAGGTAGCTAAATATTTAATTTCGCGTCATCTGATTGAAAATAGTAATAGCCATGCATGTGACATTGAAAACATTTAATTAAAAAATATTATGGAATTTATAATAAATCTTTAGTTTTTTCGTCTTACATTTGTACCTTTTTGTAAAACTAAACGAGAAATATCTACGACTATCTCTTACCTTATAGATACTACAGTATATGTACACCTAAATCTTAGAATGACATGCATTAGATCTAACATATCTGTTGACACTGAAAAAAAAAAAAAAAATTACGAATAGCCAAAATTAAAAGAAAATGGGAAAACTCCTCTAGATTCCCCACCCTTAGAGGGAATTTATGTATTAATAACTCAAGCATCTGTGACGCTGAAGAGATAACCTTATGATAGTACGTATGGGTTGGAGAATATCCTTTTCCTGTGAGTATTTTATGTACAGCAAAAACCTACTTTAGCAAGGATTAATGTAAACTTACGTGGCGTTAGAGACAGTCATATGAGATACAGTATGTTGAAACATTTAAGCGAAGAAAACTTTCCAATATACTTCTCAGATAGTATGAAAGTTTGATCTAGTACGCATTAATGCGAACATGTGTGACTGAACAAATAACGCTATTGAATATGGCATGGAGACATATGTATACAGAATTTTTCGAATATTTATATCAAGTAGGTACTTTACATAAACCAGATACTTTATCTAGTATACATGGAATCGAATATATATCACGTAGAAGACTACACATGAAAAATAGACTGCAGACATACTTGAAAAAAAAAAAAATCGAATATCTCTCTCATATGGACACTTTATGTAGACCCAGCAACTAATCTTGTATACATTAATTCAGATATATGTGACGTCTAATGCACACATCTTATTCCCAAAGCAGTTTCTTAACCCTAAGTTCCCCCCATACGAATATACAATAACTACACAAGGTTGAAAATCCTATAGTTAACCCTGCAAAAAGAACCTTAACCGTAGGTTGACTATAAATGTCTAACTGACTATGAATTACGAGAGATCTGGAGTCAATGTTTGTCTAATCCATTCACCAAGACGTCGCCCGGGATTCACACGTCATCGCCATTTTTGTCAGGGCCTCACATTTTTATGGACTCGTTTGTTACTTTGCACCGCTCCACTTTATTGCTGAGTATATTGCCTACTTGTGAGATCTATATTTTGTATGTAATGTGTTAAATCAAGAAGATGCAATATTGCAAATATTTGCCACAAGTAATAAATATATTGGTATAAACACCAATCGTAGAATACCACTTTACTCGATATTTGTGACTGCCATCCATTTAAACCCTTAGTTTTTTTTATTACTTTCATTCAGGTTATGATTTTTCAGTGTGTGTATGAACAAGTTAAGTATGATGGCAATTGATTTTGTTTATCATCTTCATCCAGATTATAGATTTTTCAGTGTGTGAAGAGTTAAAGGCTAATGATACATGAATGTGGATGGGCATAACTTTATGTAATCGCTAAACAGAAGCTTGGGAGTATGGCTATTTTAGAGGTAGAGTGTGATGGGAGGAGATAAGGTTTGGGACCCCTCTGAAGATTTTTTTTAAATATTGTCTTTATTGCAATGGGTTACATCGCCAACTCGGGTTATTGTACAATCGGATGCCATAGTCTCTAGACCACTCATAAGAAATTGTGGACTCCCTACGTTTTTCTTATGCAATTATAACTATCTGGATCTATTTTTGGATGGAACTTATTTTTCAATAAATAGTATATATAGTTTTGTAGTTGATGTATAGACAATTAAATTAATTAGTTAATTTCCAGATACATACTTCCATAATTAGAAATAGGCGAAGATAGCTAGAGACTATAGCATCTAAGTGTACTTATAGATTAAGGCCTTAGGTGTGAAATAGTAGAATCATTACTTGGCTCTAGATTTCAACTGCATATTTATTCAAGCCAATTTGGACCCAAGAATTAATATATAACAGCAGCATATTTGCACATTTGCACATATTAATAATGGTTGGTGAAATATTGCTGATCCTCCATTTCAAACTTTGAATGTGTTGTGATTATGTTGTGTAGGTGTAGCCAGGATACTGATGAATTAGCGAATGAAAACACATGAATATTCAGTTTCTCTCTATTGCTCCGTGTGCACACGCGCCACGAACCTTGACACATTGGCAGGCCACACCGCCGTCACGTCCTAAAAATCTATAACAAATACTTATCAGTGAGAGAGGTTTGAACTATCCCCTTAAGGCAGGGTGGGTCACGTGCCGCCCTCACACCCTTACCTGGACTTTAACATAGGTCCTTGTCTGTCTCGTTTTTTTTTTTCTTTTTTTTATACACTTAGAATCAATTAGGATTTTATCTGTCAAGTTCCACTCTCAAATCCTTACCTGGCCTTTGTAGTTATGTTAGATCCTAGTATGGTACGGTTTAGTAGGTATGCCTATACCTAATTGTATTACAAATCTAAAAATACGTCTGTCATTAAATAATTCTTATTCTTGCTGATCCTATGTTGCATATCATTAGTCCCGTCAGGTAGCTAGAATACTGTTTCCATGAGTAAGTTATTATAATTTACCTAATTATATTGCTAACTTAGAAATTTACCTGTCTGGAAGGTAGGCGTTCAGAAACACAATAGTCCTGACACGCGATTGGTTTGGTGTTTTGGGGTAACTATATGATCCAATAAGGTACCGAAGAATAGTGTTCAATTGTTCCTTGTTGTTGGCCCATGTCACTATGTCACTCCTTATTTCCTTCCCCCCCTCTCCCCCCCCCCCCCCTCCCTTCCTTGTCACGCCCCGGGTGTCAGAGTCATCGGGGGGATTGATTAGGGTGGCTGGGACATCTATTAAACTTTATAACTATTGACACGTGATTGTATTATTCTACCGGAAAAAATAAAGAGAGAGAGAGAGAGAGAGAGAGAGAGAGAGAGAGAGAGAGAGAGAGAGAGAGAGAGAGAGAGAGAGAGAGAGAGAGAGAGAGAGAGAGAGAGAGAGAGAGAGAGGAGAGAGGCGAGGGGAGAGAGAGAGAGAGAGAGAGAGAGAGAGAGAGAGAGAGAGAGAGAGAGAGAGAGAGAGAGAGAGAGAGAGAGAAAAAATTGCAAATGAGCTATTGAACATATTCGCAAAAAGTGTAACCGCAACATTTGCGGATTTGAATCACCCATCCTCTCCTAAGAAAGTGTATGAATAAAATATAATGAACATAGAAATAAGGCAAGGAAACATACAAACCCCCTGCATCTTCAAAATCAATGACAACACAAGAAAATCATATTTATTTCGGATTCAGAGCCACGACAATATTCCAATCCCGCCAGCTTTCAAGGAGATTTAGGACGCAAACGTTGGGCCATCTTCGCCCTTATTCTTCCTATTAGTTACTGTTTATATTCCTTTGGCGGTTTTTATAATAAGATCTAAGCACCGGGAAGGAATTTTAGCCCTTAGGTACCAGCAATATTAGGGTTATAATTACGGAATATTCTTAAATCTGGTAGAATATTGAATGAGGTGGTATAATCGACCCAATGTGCTAGAGTTATAAGGGCGAGAATAGCACTATATGGATAATGGAATCGATATTGAGTTGTCAAAGGATTTTGGGCTATAAGATTGAGATGCATAAGGGTGGGAATTGCTGGTTAACTATTTTGGTCTGTGAGGTATGCCCTAGGGAGCCTGGGATCAGCTGTTACATATGGATATCTCAGTAAAGAAGCTTAGAGAGAGAGAGAGAGAGAGTGCTCTTCCTCTCTCACTTTCCCCCCTCTCTCTTTCTCTACCTGCCTCTTCGCTTATTTCCCCCTCCCCCCTCCCCTCTCTCTCTCTCTCTTTCTCTTTCTCCCTCATTCTATGTATCTCTATCTAATGTCAAATATTTTAATGTCAAAATGGTTAGGCATGAATATAAGTTTCTCCATATACATTGTATTATCTCTTTCTCTCTCTCTCTCTCTCTCTCTCTCTCTCTCTCTCTCTCTCTCTCTCTCTCTCTCTCTCTCTCTCTCTCTCTCTCTCTCAGCCACTTAAGCCAAAGCAGACATAATTGATGATAATACCCTGAATAAATATTTTCTGTATGGCTCTCAGAAATGGGAAATAATCCATGTGGAAGGTAGTACACATAAATATATATTAAATATTTCATGTTATTCTGAGGTAGAACAAAAAATTATATTCGTTATATATTTGTCTATATATCTATTTGGTTGTCTGTCTTATCTATTTATCTACAGTATATATATTTATCTGGTTGTCTGCTTACCTATTTGGTTATTTGTCTATATATGGCAAAGTAAATTAGTGTCTATCTATGCTATTTCGACTTTAAATATTATTGAGATTTTAAACATACAGTATATGTGTGTGCATTATCTGAATACCTGATATTTTTTAAATATTTAGGCAGAAATATTAATAGGTTATGGAGATGAAGACATTCCGCTTTTGTTTAAAAAAGCATGATATTTGCAAGCATTCTTCTTGCAAACTTTCTCTCAATATGCCCATACTTATCCAGTTCAGTTGTTTCATGCGCTATCATAGACCATAAAAAGCAAACAAAAATCATAAAAAACGGAAAAACATAGAACACACTACAACGGATACAGTCATCAGAATTGGGTGTAATCTATGGAACTATTCTTATCGAAATATATCATAGACATTGGATTTAAATGCTTCTTAAGACTTATGGAGAATCAATAAATCACATGCAAACAACCCTTTACCCTCAGCCCTTAACCCTTTCAATACGTTAACGCCCAGTGTTATTTGTTCTAAATACCATTTGACGATTGAAGCGGCTTATCCAATACCTGTGGAATCAGAAACATACTGTAGATTTCACTCATTTGGCTTTTAGAAATTCACCTTAAGATATACAACATTACTAATATTATAAATAACATATACTGAAAATAAAGTCATAATAGTGAAAGGTTTGAAATATTCGTCAAAGATCCTCTCAAGCCACACATACATCAGCAACCACCAATAATACCATCTGTAAACCCCCGACATCTTCCTAGAATCTATTTCTTGCATCCGCCTTCGCGAACGCCTAATGGGCCACGGACGTAAACATTTATGCCGGGCAAGATGGCGGACGGATCGAGAGTGTAAACAAACGGGTGAGTAATGATGGTGGTGATGGTGGGAGGGGTGAAGGAGGGGGTGGGGATGGTGGTGGTGGTGTAAGTGGTGTGGGGGTGGGGGTGGTGGTGGTGGTAGTGTAAGTGGTGGTGTTGGGGGTGGGGGTGTAAATGGTGGTGGTGCTGGTGGGTTGGTTAGATGATGTAGGGATGTGTGTTGGCGCTTTCTCTGTCTATCTTTCAATCTACTAGTTATATTGCTAGCTCACTATCGGTATTTATATTTATAATCTATGTATTATGATTTCCTGAGATATTCTGAACTGAGACTATCAACTTTCAAAGTTAAACGTTTCCTATCAAACCCTCATCAAATAATTTTATAACTGAAGACATTTGTATAGTAAGTCATGCACATATAAAATATGGAAGAGTTTGGCTGTCTATGTTCGTTATTTGGTGGCATAGATTTGAGAGAGAGAGAGAGAGAGAGAGAGAGAGAGAGAGAGAGAGAGAGAGAGAGAGAGAGAGAGAGAGAGAGAGAGAAGTAGAGGTAATAACTAGTTGGTATAGAGGTGTCTGATGATGGTGTGAGTGTTACCAATGTTTACACTGGGGTAAGTGACTAACAGATACCTTTCCTCCTCTTTACCCAGTTTTTTACTGTGTACACTAAAGACCAGCACGTTTTTTGCCTACTTTTTTTGTTGGCAACTAAGATCTGGCAACTTATAAACTAATCTATGATAATACATTTTTTCACCTGAAGTAATTTCTGTATACAAGTATCTATGGCTCTAAAATTATATGTATTTGTTTATCACTCATATTCTATATGAGTGCGTTTTCCGATATTTTTTACGACTTCTCTGGTTTTTGAGCTTCTGAATACAACTTCGATGAAATTTTTTGTTACCTAAAACAATCTACATTCAACTATAGTCGCCGCTTAGCTACCAGTCCAAACTTCTAAGATAATAACATAATAAGATTGCAGTTCTTTTATAACAATTCTATAATCTATAACAATCTACCTTCAAGCTAGCCGCTTATGCTAATGCAAAATATTCACGAAATATTGCCAGAATAAAATGCCGATCAAACATTCTGGAAAAACGCTCGTGGGAATCCATCTTTATTGATACGTTTTCACCTCTCTACTTTTTGTATTTAGTAAATATTTTATATTTTATATACAGTATGTATATATTGTATATATATATATATATATATATATGTATGTATACTGTATATATATATATATATATATATATATATATATATATATATATATATATACAGTATATATATACTGTATATATATTTGTTTTATCATATCTGTTTACACTAACTCGAGGAAAGCTTCACATGACTCTGCCTTTGAACTTGGGAACAAATGTAAGCCTATTAGTCGGAAGTGAACCTAATAAAAGTAGGATTCTTACTCAACCCTCACGACGCCATTTCTGTCTTTAATTTCACTTATCTCCAGATGATTTAACTCTAATTATCAATTGGTTAAACACTCAATTTACTATCTAACTCTGACAAATTCCTCCCAAATTGAATAACATTGCCACCATCGGATTGCAAGAGGCACACTTTCAGCAACCAATCGACTTTGCGTTATTTTAACACATTGCAAAAGTTTAAAATACTGTATATATACTTGTTAAAGGTGGGGGCGCATGGGTTGAGATAAACATGGAATGATAATCGCCAAGCTGTACATAATTATCTTGCAAAATGCAATGGCACTGAAATAATTATTAACAATGGTATAAAGGATTTTGTGGATCGTCTATACCGGGCTTGTGACGTCACTAGAGTGTAAGTCCACCATCCAGTCCAGGATGAGGATACTGGTGTGACGTCACTATGACGTCACAGGCCCGGTATAGACGATCCGCAAAATCCTGTATACCATTGTTAGTAATTATTTCAGTGACATTGCATTTTGCAAGATAATTATATGCAGGTTGGTGATTATTTGTCCATGTTTACCTCAACCCATGCGCCCCCACCTTTAAGCAGATGATCTCGTGTATTTTAGTACCGTATATATGAACAGTAAATACATATCTAATTGATCTGGTCATTTATTATGACGTAATAAATGAATACCTACTGATGGTACAAGCTAAATTATGATACAAGCTTATATCTTCTACTACTTATCTTTACCTCTCCATATATCTCTGTTCTCCTTCTAGTCTCCCATTTCCTTCTCATCCTTCCCCTACTTCCCTATTCTTTTCTCGTTACTTGTTTGTCATCTCTCTCTTCGTATGTTATCTCGTAATATTTATTTTCATCCTCCCCACCCACTTATCTGCCTCTCCTCTTTCTCCTTTTTGTCTGTTCTTCCGATACTTACCTCTCTCCAGTACAGTATCTCTCTTCAGCCCTCCTTTTCCACCACCACCTCCTCCCCATTTATCTCTATCCTTACCTATCCTTCCTCCTACTGCTCTTTCTCCCCCCCCCACTCCCTTCCTCCTGTCATTTGTCTGCTACTCTCATTCTTTCCTTTATCTCTTCTCCTTGACCTCCTCTTATTCTTCACCTTCCTTCTCCCTCCTTTATTATTCGCTTGCCTCCAGATATCCTTCCTCCTCCTCCTCCTTCCCCCCCCCCCCTCCCCCCCTTCTGGTCTTTCTTCCTACCCCCCACCCCATCCCAGTTCTCCTGTCATTTGCCTGCTAAATTATGAAGGCAATAGCATTTAGTGGTGACAGCCTGTCGTGGGGCCCGCTCTCTCTGAAGACGCCAGGTGTGTGTGTTTGTGTGAGAGAGAGAGAGAGAGAGAGAGAGAGAGAGAGAGAGAGAGTGAGAGTGAGTGAGTAATAATGCGTTAGTTCGTTAAATGGTTAATGCCATTGATAGACAATTGGATAACGGAATGTATACATATTATGGCAAATGAAACAATATAGATAAATGGATAAAACTATGAAAACAATACATAAAACGTGAATGGGATGAACAAACACCAACCCCCACATAAACTATGACACACACACATACACACACAACTCACACATAAATACAACAACACACACAAGACAGACACACACGCACAAACTATAACAAGCACACAGGCACAAACAACACACACACACACACACACACACACACACACACACACACACACACACACATACACACACAACACAGCAGTTCACAAGTAACAATAACAAAGAGAAGGTGATTTAGCAGGGCACCCAGGACACATAACTGCCGGCCAGACGTGACCTGGGCCCTGCTGAGAGAGAGAGAGAGAGAGAGGGAGGGGGGGGGGGGGGGGCAGGGAGAGGGAGGGATTGGGGAGTATAGCTAGATAGTTAGATAAATGGATATAGTTAGCTAGATAGATGGTTAGTTAGATAGATACATAGATGGATAGTTAGGTAGATAAATGGATAGATAGTTAGATAGACTAATAGATAGATAGCCCAAACAAATATAAACGTTAAATATTCGAATACAACGTAGACAAGAGAACGTAGAGAGAGAGAGAGAGAGAGAGAGAGAGAGAGAGAGAGAGAGAGAGAGAGAGAGAGAGAGAGAGAGAGAGAGAGAGAGCGAGAGAGAGAAGTAATTAGGAAGATGGGTAAGGTACTGTATATTTCATGAAATCCAAGTGGACTAAACCCTATATAGAACGAGTTAACTGAGCTAAGTATATATTAGATTCATACCCATTGAACCTCTTTGGCAAGTATCAGTATAGGCGTCGTGACAGATACTGAATACGTTGATACTACTCTAGATACTTATAGATGTAGCATTGTAGATGGGAGTTCGGTTTACATACAGTCATAGGAAACACACACACCCCACACATCACCCCACAACACATATTATATATTCATATATACTATATATATTATATATACTATATAACAATTTCAATACTACACACATGGACTCCTTAACCACACACACAAACGGACCAAACCGCACATGGCATGTAACGTCCTTCATGAAGCCAATTTATGATTTTTAGAGATTGTGAAGAGGATGACGATAACTGCTATTTGCTTTTCACGACTGGACGCCGACTTTCAAACATGAGTCTCGAAACAAACCACACATTATTCTAATTCTTGATGTACTTCAGTTTTTTTGTTGAGAGTGGCTCTTTCGCTCACTAAGTAAATTCACCCACAGTCACGTTTATACACATTAGAGAGACGCATTTTTACGCACATTTATCTCAATTAATCGCACAATGTTACGCCAATGTATCCTAAACCCAACACCTGTCCTCTTCCTAACTTTTAAATAGCCTTTCTTTAGTTCTAACTCTACCCATGTGCTAAACCTAAACTTAAATACATGGGTAACCTTATATTTATCCTCAGGGACCTTAACCTAATCTGCTCCCAACCTAAGCCAAATCAAAAAACCAACTTACCTTAAACTATTAACCTTACGTAAATACAACCTAACTTGTAATATAGTCCTAATATAGCCTAAATCAATTGAACCTAACTTAATGTAGGCTTACTAATCAAGTATCCAACTAATCACCAAACCTTTATGTACCGTTATTAGTCTATTCACTTATAATTAGAAAAATATCTTGACCATTAACCTCCTCGCATAAACTAAAAAGGGCTGGAGGTAAATAGGCTGTAAATGTGCACACCACCTATTTTCTAAGTTGTCTCTTCTCAAACGGCAGAAGGAAATATCAATTCGATTTGCTCGTAGTCCTCTTTTGAGTTATAGGAGAAGTCTAGTGGTTGCACAGAATGTTGTGCCAAATGTCCAACGGTCGAAGCGCGGTTACCTCCTTCAAAATTATCAGGCTCGTTATCGCCCTCCAGGAACAAAAATCGACACCTAAATGGCACGAAAGGTCTTAATATTGCAGCAAAGATCTATGGGTCGTAATAGTCTTTAAAAATCGCCAAACGAATGGGGCGAATATCTTAAAAATCTCAAAAGCAATGGGGCCTAAGCATAAGGGAGAGAGGGGGGTGCCAAAAATACCACCCCATCTACCGCTATTAACACGTCGTTTTTTCCTAAATGCCTATTCACGGGCAGTTAGGTTTGGAAAGCAGAGGCGGTAACTTGTGTACAAAGTGCGGTGGGCGATCCTGTTACGGGGCTCAAACCAACCTTAACGAGAGGGATTGGGGGCTGGGGGGGGGGGGGGGGGGGGGTGCTGACTGCACAGAGAGATGATGGATGGGGGGAGATGCAGCTAAAAACAAAATAAACTAACAAAGATAATAATAAATATATAATAATGCTGATATCAATAACATATACTATTGTATATCTATCTATATAAACTATATTCTCTTTACCTATCTACACTATAACAGAATCTTATTATAAATATACTCATATGATGTTCTGAGTTTTGTATTTGAGTCTCCTCAAAGCAAAATTAGTGCTACGGCAAGTCGATTTCACAGTATTAGCATGTGTGACAATGGAGGGAACATACGAGTAACCTACATATCTGTTTACGACCGGAACTACGAATCAAACCAAGGGCACGCAATGATTGGACTAGTAATAGGGCACTATGCAACAACGCTACGCTAGATCCAAACCCTCGAACTTATATTCCGGCGACAACCAAAAAACCTATACCTTCCCAGGTTAATTTGCGATAAGCGGGATATTCCTTAACTGGGGCATAAATGTACTCTACTTCAGGCTAACCTGCACTGGTATAGCCTGGATAACACACAAGATGCAAGTTACCGACGTTAAAATGCATAAAAAAGGAATCTATGGAAAGATCAATTACAATCCACTGCAAGATTTTAATACAATCAAGATGCTTCAAATACAGATGCTTTCAATACAGTTACTCTACACAACAATAAACGCTTCCACTCCTATCTGAAAGCAATTGAAGTATAGTCCTACAGCATAGACCTGGAAACTTCTGAAGAAAGTCTGATGCTCATAAGATGCTCGTACTAATTTAGAACTATATCAAAGCAGGAGGCAGGACACCACACGTGGTAAATCGAATACACTAAAAGATAGTACATATAATGTTAACTGACACGAGAATACTATACATGCGCAACGGTACGCAATGCTCGACACTAAAAGAAGTACTTCATTCCCTCATCAAACGAAACAGTCCTGCCGCTATGGTTGTGCGGCTCCGCAACAACCTAGACTAATAAATGCTGTGAATAATAATGCTCTACATATCCACGAGCTTCTATTAAATACTAACGTTGGTCTACTCTATTAATAATGTCTAGCTGGGATACTCTAGGCCGGAACTGGGGTTGAGCACAGACAGAGGCTCGTAGCCTAGCGATGTCCTCTAAGGCTGCATCCTTTAAGTTACGTTAATTGACCAGGGGGCTCTCTCGATAGATCCAGATCACAACTATCTGGTTCTATCCTGGCTACCCCTCTAAAGACAAGCAAAGAGGCAGTAAAGTGTGGAACTGGTACAGGCCAAAACCCTCAGTCAACACAATGCTGCACCTTCGCAAACAGGACTCAACCGGAAAGAACAACCCAGGCTACCACAGGTACCGGCTCCGAAGTCCCCTTGGTAGGGTATAAGCAACCCGTATACACATCGGAGACAATGCCTACACTGTACCTTATCCCAGTCTCGCCAAAAAATTAAATAAAAGAGCAGAAACACTAAATCAATAATGGAGACACAGAAAGTGCTTAACCTATACTAATCCATACAACTAAGAACCCTCAAACCTATTCTAGACGTCCATTGTTAAACTATCTCTGAGGACGGCGCATGCAATACAATGGGCCGGCTATGAAAACCGTATGCAGAACTCCAAGGGAGTGTTGTGCAGTTTAATAAAGGTTAGAGTATGGAAAGAGAGAATCGAGTGAGAGAAACAGTGAATAAAGGTGGTGTCCGTCGCGGAGAGAGTATGCAAAAGGGATGTTAGAAGCACGCGCGCCCAACCTGTCCTGACCGAGGACAGCTTCCTGGGGACCCTCGGGGAGGAGGTAAGTTACACAGGAGCCCACAAAGGCGCGCGTTCGTCCAATCACGGGCCGAGACGTCACCAGACAGGGCAGGCGCCATAGGAAACAGCCAGGCACCGCCGCTCCCATGGGCGAGTGAGATGCAGGAAATGCACCATACATACAGACACTCACTACCTCCGCGCCTTGAAAGTCTTTCTCATTCAACACCACTGGTACTATTATCACTTACTGTTTTATTATAAATATAACCCGTTGTCCACGAATACTAAAACAAAGACCACCACTGGACTGTCCTGTGACACTGCGATTACTAGGAAAGAAAGAATAACATCTCTCTGATAACTGTATCCCATTTCGATGTCCCTGGCAGCGCTAGTGGCTAACGAGAGGCGCTTCTGCCAACCGCTGGTAGACGTCACACCCCGCCCACGATCTTGGACGCTCAACATTAGGCGATCATCATATCTGACAAGGCAGAATGCCGATAAGACACGCCAACCCTAGCCACTCCAACCAGAAATTAAATGCAAAGCTCAATCTTAAATACAACAACATATTAGCATAAATGCAAAACTTACAACCCCTCCCCAACACAATAGTATAATTTAGCCCCTGCTATGCTCCCTGAGCGAGCTTCACAGAGCCCAGCCTACTAAGTGAAATAGGTTCAACTTAGGACTTTAGCTATAACATTGGCAACTTGACAATTAACTATCAAAAAGAAAGAGTTTTTATGTGATTTTTTTGTATTTAATTTTAATGTTGTTTTTTGACGGCTGCTCTACATGTGGCAAGCCTGGTTTTTTCTCCACTCAACCCCACACACCTGTGGGGATCTACGCCGAATCCTCCCCCCGCGACACACAGTCTGCAATCACATTCCCACCACCGGCAATATTGCTTGAATGTCTAGATTGTATTCTTGCAACATGAGTGACCCCGACGTGTCAGCCTCATATTCCGGTTGTGGAATTGGTTCAGAAATTTAAGAGGGGTGGTGGTCGGTGTAAATCTCACCACGACTGGCCCCGTAGGCAGGAACATATACTGTCCAAAGTGCCTGAGTGCCAACACTATTGCCATCAGTTCTTTCTTCTCTCCACCACAGAGTAGTTTTCTCTGACGCAGGGATTAAACTTCTTGGAAAAGAAACTGACTGGTTGCTCCAAACCTCTCTCGTCTGTTTTTGTCATCTAAGACGGCACCAGCCCCTACACCGTGCTGGGCATCTGTTCGCCAGCTGGAATGGTCGTTCAAAGTCAGGGGCCCTGATGATTGGGTGAGTGCAGAGTAGGTGCTTGAAGCCAACGAAACAGCCCCTCTTCTCCACACTCAGGTGCCCACGTTTAACTTTTTCTCTTTTGCTAGCAAATCCCCGTCCGGGGAGCTAACACAGTAGAATAACCCCGAATGAAATCGGCCGATAAGTAACCGGCTCATGCCCAAAAATCTCATGATCTGCCGCTTGGGTGGACGGCCTTGGAAACTGGTTAATAGCCCTGTATCTCTGTTTCTTTTTCTGTTTTTAGGGGGGGGGGGAGGGGGCGCGGCCGGGCGGCGCGGCACACCTTGGCCTACCACCCCGACCACCACACGAACCCCAAGATACTGCACAGTTGCGCACAGACAAAGTCAGCACCTTGCCCAGATCTGACCACCAAGCTGGCCTCACTGGAGCGTCTCCGAAACCATAGGCCTTCTATGTGCCCACAGTGACTCTCAAAGTTTTCCATCGTAGATTATAACGTCACTCTAGGTAGCAGTGCAGGTTAGGGATGTCAGGCTACTAACTCATTCCCAAGACTCTGGACAAGGTTGCTGGGGCCCTTTTAAGGGCCATACGCCCCAAATTCCCCCAACCTTGCCACCGGTAGGTGTTCCCATCAACCACAAACCCCGCAATAACACCCCTTCCGCCCTGCTCAGACAAGGGCACCTGCCA